>OX376373.1:110361088-110390088 GCA_947369275.1 Nemotelus nigrinus
GAACGTATAGAGTTTATAATGAATAAGCGAACGTATAAATTTTATAACGAATAAGCGAACAAATAGATTTTGTAATGAATTCCACTGTGTTATTTTGAAGGGAATAAAAAAAAGGTGAAAAATAAGTAAGTTGTGGATGATTCGCCGTAAATGGTAAACGGAGAAAGTGTTGATTCGGGCTACTGAGACGGATATGAGTGATACATGAGAATTCGGTCAATAGTTAGATTAGCAACTCGTGGCTACCTGAGAAGCAACGTTACTCTATTGAAGAGGCTTAGTGCGCGAACTGAAGTGATCTCGAACCGGGGTATAATTGTGGCCGCCATAAAAGGGGGAAGAGTGTGGCTTGGAAGAAGTTCACGTCCACGTAGGGGCGATTTCGGACTAGGAAAGGGCCCTATCGACGTCGGAGAGCCAAACCTCAGTCCACGGCTCGAGGTCCCTCCATTGGGTGAGTGAGTGACGCCCACGCCCAATCTCTGATTGAGCTTAACCGGGACCCAAGTGGACCTATCCGATCGTCGGAACCCCCCGTAAAGGTCGGGTGGGTAACAAATTGGCGCCCAACATGGGGCCTAAAAGTACAAGTCGCGAAGTTAAAAGCAAGTCGTACCCGCGCGTAGTGTCAGTGTGAATTTGAAATTTATTAGCGCAGAACCAAAATCCTGATTCTGAAGGACCCTTGGAGCCGCGGAGGCGTAACGCAGTATATTGCGTCTTTTAGTTTCAGGTACCATTGGAGAATACCAGGAGTAGCTGAGGACGCTCAAAGGACGGCAGGTAAGACCCTCAAGTAGCGGAAGTGAATGGAATTTATATATTCTGTATCTGACATTTCGAAAGTGTAAGAACCTACAAATACAAATAAAACCAACTAGAATTAGTGTGTTTCATTTTAGTTTTGAAGTTAGAATAAGCCAAGTGTTATAAAATACAACAGGAGCAAGATGGCACCGAAGACGGGACTCCTGATTGATAGACTGAGCAAGGAGGAGCTAGTCTATGAGTTGAAGATTCGGGGACAGCCAACCGGTACCGTAGAGGCGATGAGGAAGACGCTTCGCATAGCCATGAGGGCAGAAGCTTTTATGGATACGTCATTAATTTTCTTAAAAGACTATCCGTATACCATGGAGCAGGATCTGGAGGCGATACAGGAAAAACTCGGGGAGATCCAAGCCTTGATAGTCACATTCCAGCGGAACCCCGCAATCGTCAGAATTCTTGAAGATAAAGACGAAGGTAGATTTCGGGATGCGGCGCCTACGCAACGCCCAGCGAGACGGAGATGAGACGAGTGAAGTTGCCCAAAAATTGAGGACTCGTCTAATAATGGCCATGGGGGAACTACTTGTGAAGGCGGAGGACGAAGCCGAGGATAGAGATGCTGATACCGATCCAGATGGGGACTGCGGAAAGCACCAATGGAGAATCGGACGATTGCACTGGAACAAGAGGCTGGCGACCCATCTAACCCTTTCTTCTCAACTCCGCGGATGACCCCAGTGGTCAACAAGGGGCAGGAGGTATCGAAATGTGGTTTGCGATTTAACGTGGACTCTGGGTCGCTGAGTGCGTTCCTCGAGCGAGTTGAAGAACTTCGGGAGGCGAGGGGTGTCTCAACTGGGCAGCTGTTCCGGTCGGCGGTCGAGATTTTTGACGGCAAAGCATAAGTTTGGTATCGTGCCAACCGCTCCCGAGTCCACTCGTGGCAAGAACTGGTTACGGAGATGCGGGCCAGATTTTTACCGCCCAACTACGACGACCATCTACTCGCAGAAATTAGGAGGCGCACTCAGGGGCGGAGGATTCCATTGGTGTTTACGTTTCGGCCATGGAGAGTTTGTTCAGGAGGCGTGCCGTCCAGTGTACTGAAGAGGAAAAATTACGCATTCTGCGAAAGAACATAGCCCCGTTTTACCAGACGCAGTTGGCTCTGACTCCTGTTCAAGGCATCGCAGAGCTGATACGGGTAGGCTGTTCATTGGAGGCAACCAGGGTGTCAGTAGAGGCATATCTACCTCCTCCAACCCGGAAACAACAACGCCTCTTACAACCGGATCTGGCATATGTCGTTGTCCGTTGAGAGTATTGGTGGTCCCGTTGCTGCCGCAGACGTTGGTTCTCGGGGTAGACTTTGTTCGGCAATTTGGGGTAGTAATGCGGTTGAGCGAGGAAAAATGGGAATTCGTGAGTGCTCTGCAGGGGGAAACGGTTGAACAACTTCAGTCACGGAGTCGGCTAACCCGTGAAGAGGAAGAAGCATTGAGTCAGCTTCTGGAAGAGGAGTTCCGACTTATGTTATCCGGCTTATGTTATCCGGACCAACGCAGCTCCCATAAAACAACGCTACTACCCGGTGTCCCCAGCAGTACAAAAGCACGTGGACGCTGAATTAAACGACATGCTCAAGCAGAGGATAGTCGAACCGTCGGCAAGCCCTTGGGCTTCGCCAATACTTCTAGTTAAGAAGAAAGACGGGACTTATCGATTTTGCGTGGATTACCGCAAACTTAACAATGTCACAGAACACCATGCGTACCCCATTCCTTATGTGTCAGCAACTTTGAATAAGTTAAGAAAAGCAAAATACCTATCTTCGTTGGACGTTAAATCTGCCTATTGGCAAGTGCCCGTGGCGGAGGCGTCCAAGATATACACTGCGTTCACCGTGCCACACAGGGGCCTGTTTCAATTCTGCCGTATGCCATTTGGCCTGCAAAATGCCCCCGCAACGTGGCAGAGATTCATTGACCAGGTTTTAGGTCCAGACATGGAACCGTACGTCTTCACCTACCTGGACGACGTTTTAAAGGTGACTCAAGACTTCAGAAAACATCTGGAAGTTTTGCGGGAAGTTTTCAAGTGACTGAGCCAGGCAGGTTTAAGAGCGTCACGGGAGAAATGCGAATTTTGCCGTCTGCAACTGAAATATCTGGGGTATATCGTGAATGACAAGGATCTGAAGGTAGATCCGGATAAGGTAAAGAGCATGATCGAAATTCCACCACCTACGAACATGAAGGGAGTGCGAAAGTTCCTCGGGATGGTCTCCTGGTACAGGAGGTTCATACCCGATTTTCCCACGATGATGGCCCGACTAACGAACCTCTTAAAAAAGAACCAGAGATTCCAGTGGACCCAGGAATGTGAAGCAGCCTTCACACAGGCCAAAGTGAAACTATCAACAGCCCCGATCCTCACCTGTCCGGACTATAATCTGCCCTTCTCCATTCAAACAGACGCCTCAGACCTGGGACTAGGAGCGGTACTGTCGCAAAAATACGAAGATGGCGAGAAGGTAATTTGCTATCTAAGTCGGTCACTTTCGAAAGCAGAGCGCAAATACTCAACCACCGAGAAGGAGTGCCTAGCGGTCTTATGAGTGGTAGAGAAACTCAGACCCTATGTGGAAGGAGCGAGATTCTCGGTGATTACCGGTCACTACTCTCGTGTGGTTGAGTAATTTGAAAGACCCAACCGGAGGCTTAGCCAGATGGGCCGTACGTTTACAACAGTATCCGTTCGAGATTCTTCACCGAAAGGGGAAAGAACATTTGGTGCCTGACGCTCTGTCTTGAATGTTGCCAGAACGTGAGGTGGCAGCTATAACTACCGAAGGGGATAGGTGGTACGAGACCATGAAAAAGAATGTGCTGAAAGCGCCCGAGTGCTACGCGGATTGGCAGGTACCGAACGACACACTGTGGAGGCATCTTCCAGGACGTTACCCGGAGTTGGAAGGAAACGAGGCTTGGAAAAGAGTGGTTCCGAAGGAGGAGCGAAAAGCATTGTTGCATCGGTGTCACGACTACCCAGTAGCAGGGCATATGGGAATAAGTCGGACCATTGACCGGGTCGCAACCAAGTATTATTGGCCTAAGATGTCCGCGGACGCGGCCTGATACGTCAGGAGATGCAAGATTTGCCAGGCAAACAAAGTGGAAAGAAAAGCTCCAGCGGAGTGTATGGTCTCCCGGAGCAAAGAGCCTCGTCAGCCTTGGGAAATGATATGCATCGATCTGGTAGGGCCTCTACAGAGTTCTAATCAAGGGTACACAACTATTCTCACTGTCTTGGATTATGTTAGCCAATTCACGCTACTCTTCCCTTTGCGGCAAGCTACAGCATCGGCTGTGTGTCGTATACTCGAGGAGCAAGTGTTCCTGTTTTTTGGTGCCCCAAGGTGGATTGTATGCGACACCGGAGTTCAGTTCAAGGGAAGCCTCCTTCAACGATTGGCAGGGGAATATGGGACTGAAATCAAGTATACAGCCCTGTATCATCCGCAGGCGAACCCGGCGGAGAGAAGAAATCAGCACATAAAGAGGATGCTGCGATCATATGTGGCCGACAACCACCGAGAATGGGATAGGAGCCTGGCCAAGATCTCTTGCGCATTGCGAACCTACAAGCACGAAGTGACCCGAATTACCCCTTATTTCTTCAACTTTGGTCGGGAGATGGTAATGTTCCATGAGGACAAGGAGCGTCCTGATGAGAATCATGAAGAACTAGAGCCTAAAGCCAGGGCCGCAGAGCTCACAAGGTTACGGCAAGAAGTCTGGGAGAGGATGCAGCAAGCGACACGGAGAAGTACAAATCATTATAACCTTCGGAAACGTGACAAAACATATGAGATAGGTGACCCGGTATGGCGAAGGAACTACTTTATCTCGGATACGGCAAAACATTATTCCGCAAAACTGGCTCCAGAATATCTCGGACCCTTCTGGGTCGATAAACGGCTGTCCGGATGGACCCATCGCTTGCTAAACAGAGAAGGACAGGAAGCAGGCGTATGGTACGCGAAGGACTTGAAACCTTATATTGAATAGCCAGTCACCGGATCACCCGGCATGAGATAACATCTTCAATTTGACTATGTATATATCTAGAGCTAGCATCAGTTCTCTCGAAAACTATCTACGGTATAAGTTCAAAGTCTAGAAGTTAAGCTTAATATATGGCATGCAGAAACGTACATTATTTTATACCTCATTTCTTCAAAGTATCGTTGTTCCATTTCAAACAAATCCATTTGCCAGGCGCCCACGCGCTTTTTCTTTTTTCTTTTGGTTTTCCTTCGTATTTTTACTAATGTTCGAAGAACAATAATTAAACTCGTTTCGCCGAAAATTCATATTTCTTTATATATATATATAGATATATATATATATATATATATATATATATATAAATATATATATATATATATATATATATATATATATATATATATATATATATATATATATCAGCAAAATGATTAAGGGAGATATTCTCTGGACTGGCCTATCCGATTGAGTTGAAATTTTCGGAGAACGTAGATGTATATAATAGGTAGGTCCACAATTCAGATATCCTAAACCTTTTGGCGGCGGCGAGCGTTCTAGTGAATTTTGAGGAACTCGTATATTTCCAAGCAGTGTAAATTTTTGTTAAAGAAAAGTATTTGGAATGAAAACTAAGTATGTTCTAAGCTTGTTTATGATAAAGAATCGGAAATTTTGAGCCGTGTGTGGGTGCAGGGTGCCTAAAGGTAGGCAAGGAATTTTTTTTCAAATTTTGGTTTGTCATTACTTGTAAGAAAAACCATCGATCATCGTAAAAATTACAGAACGTATTGATGTTGACTAAAATATGGCACATATAGATTTTTAGCATAAAGCGGGTAACCCTGTAGCTGTGGCAGGCTGCTGAACAAAAATCCTTCAAATCATTGACCTTCCTGAAGAATTTTTGATTTTTGACAAAAATTTCAAATCTTTGATAAATTTTGTCCCTTGTCCTTCATCTCAAGATAAAATTTTCAAAATTCCGATTTGCATAAGAACGGCAACCCATCACCAAACAACCTCTATTTTCAGCACTCGAAAGTTCTGTTCACGAGAACTGACGACCGGATAATTCGATCTTAATGGAATTAACAGGTTATGTTGGTATTAGCTAGGACCAGGTCTGATTGAAGTGACTTTGAAATGCGGGCAACCCTGTGGCAGTGGTACCATCTTGAAAAACTACTGAGAAAAAAAAACAGTTTTTTGGCCTATAACACAATACTTGGATGTTACTCTATGTAACATTTGGTTGAAAAATTAGTATAGGGCTGGCAGCTGTGGTGATTTTTGTCTCATAAATCTTGCAAATTTGCTCAGCAAAATAAAGCTTTTTTCCCTATAACTTCCGGTCCAGTGTAGAAATCGAAACGAAGTTCATGCAGTAAATGGACCTTAATGTGATGTAAATATCGTAGGAATTTCGTACTAAAATCATGAAAGAGCTGCCAGCTATAACCATTTTTGTAATTTTGTGGAATATCTTTACTGAGCGATTATGTCATTAGATGTCCAATTGAGAATAATCCTGCAATGAAAATTTACAACAAATATTAAGATTTTTAAAATTTGAAAAGTTTTGAGGGTGGTTACCCTAAAATTCTTTTCACCCGTATACCTTCCAGCGCAGTGATTCAATCGAAACGTAATTTACTGGTTGGGTTTAACTTAACGTGAAGCAGATTTGGTATGTATTTTGCTTTGCTGCTGACACAGGCTAACCAGCAATGTGCCATTTCCGTTAATATTGCACCAACAGATGCTTCAAATTACGTTCTAATAGGCTTAATAGGCAAATATATTTTTGCAGCCCTCTCTCCTCGGACGAAACTAAAATATAAATTTGAAGAACTCCATTAGTCTCAGAATGTGGTCAGGGTTAGTAATGGAAAAGGGGAGTGTTAGTAGGGACATTAAGGTCGCATGCGGTGAGATAGGTCAGGAGATGTCTAGGAAAGCTATGGCATAGGGAACTCGACCGAAGGGAGCAGGATCACAATTTCAATAGAAATTAGGAGGATCGTTAGGTTACTATTAGGATTAGTCTTAAAATCTCTTCGAATTAATAACGTTAGAATTAGTATTAGAGTTGTGATTAGGATTGGTATTAGAGTTGGTATTAGACTTGGTATTAGAACTTGTATTAGAATTGGTATTAGACTTGGTATTAGAATTGGTATTAGAATTGGTATTAGAATTGGTATTAAAATTGGGATTAGGATCGGGATTAGA
Organism: Nemotelus nigrinus; assembly: GCA_947369275.1. Lineage (NCBI taxonomy): Eukaryota > Metazoa > Arthropoda > Insecta > Diptera > Stratiomyidae > Nemotelus > Nemotelus nigrinus. Next base: position 110,368,162 of record OX376373.1, read on the forward strand.
ATTGGTATCAGAATTGGTATTAGAATTGGCATAAAGCTAGAGTTACAATCAATGCAACCAACATTTGTTGCACGTCAAAATGAGTTTGAACCCATGAGAACGTATGAGAGCAGTTACAATGATGCAACACAACTTTGCTTGGCAGCAGAGTTTGCTCATACCTCAAACTTGGCATGGCAACAAAATACCCAATTCCACCTGTTCCTATGAGCGTTCGGGAAATCGGAACTGTCATATGTAAATGACAATCAGAATTTGTATTTTTTTGTCTCATTTTTGCTTTGCATTATACTCCGCAGCTTTTAGAGGATAAAATATTCACTGATATCTCTTTCCGAGACTGTAAAGGATCCAAATTATCGAACAGCAATTTCTTTAATATAGCCAGTGACAGATGACAGTAAATGTTGTGTTGCATTGATTGTAACTCGTTCCACCAACAAAACTTGGCAGCAAATGTTGGTTGCATTGATTGTAACTCAAGCATAAGAGTTGGTAATAGAATTGGAATTAGAATTGGTATTAGAATTGGTATTAGAATTGGTATTAGAATCGGGATTAGAATTAGTATTAGAACTGGGCTTGGAATTGGGATTTAAATTGGGATTAGGTTGGTATTAGGATTGGGAATAGACTTAGTATTAGAATTAATCAGGCACTCAAAATAGGCTTATAGTAGATCGAATAGCTCAACTTTAAATTAAAAGTGAGAATTAGTAGCGCGAAAATCAGACTATGTTCAGATTTGAATCTGGATTTCGAATTACTGACACGAAACTCGGATTATAGTTAGATCCTACACTAAAAGTATCGTTGCATTTGATGTAGGACGAGAAGCCCGTCTATCGGGGCATAATAGAAAATTATGGTTCGATTTAAGATAAGTTCTGGAGGCGATTAGGACTAACCTGCGGAGATAAATAATAAACTAAGGAGAATTGGGACTAAGTCAGAATTGGGACTAGTTCGGAATTGGGACTGTAGGTTGGGATAGGAATTACTCCCGCAGGACAATTGAAACAAGTTCAAACCTAGAGATAGCAAGTAGTACGGGGGGCAGTCTCAAAACGCGGAAGATCGTAGCGAGAGTAAGTAAACGCGGGGTCGGTACGCGTGAACGCATTTCCGGGAAATCCTTTTCTGGTAAGGGGGGAGCAATTACGTGGTAACAAATTGGTAACACATACGCGTCAATCTTCTAACAACGCCCGGCAGGGATCACGCGAGAGTAGATGCGACGTAAGACATAACCCGAACCGTTTCAGGAAAAAAAAATGGAGCAACCCTTCTCCCGTGAAAAAGGCTGATCCCATATAGCTCTTGTTTAGTTCGCGAAAACCACCACTCAGTCTAACAAGTAACAGAATGTAACCACCACCACCAAGTAGGGCTAATAGCCGTCGCAGGGACCGACCATTGTCATGTACTGGTTGGCCACTGACGACGTAGATGTAAGTTTAGACTAGGACGGAACCGAGGTAACAGCGTCAAGCCGCATGATGCCGAACGATATATGCACCCGACCGAGGAACACTTTTCTACCCGCCAAGAGGGATCACGCGAAAACGCCGATGCGTGATCTCAATGACGCCCGACCACTAAACTGCAACAACATAAACCATGAAAACTCACCGGAATCGGGTGCACCTAGCCCATTAATTACGAGTGATCCGCGAAGAGGTCCCAGGCTCTGCGAATCGAGTCCTCTCGGCGGCCGAGGAGGCGCGCCTGGCAGCAACCTGAAAAGATAGAAGGGGACCACCAAGAACCGGGATTAAGTTGTGGAATTGAAAGAAGCACCTACCTGATGCCACACGGCTGTACGTTCCCAAGTCGTCGCCGCTCTCCCGCCGGGTGGTACAGGGCCATGTGCCCTTTATACTTCACCAGTGGGTGCCTCTGCTACCCAGGCCCGACCTTAAAACGCGGAAAATAATCAAATTAACTCACCCACCACTTAAAGTTCCACATTGTTTATCCGCGGAATAAACAAACAGGCGGCCATCATGTCCTAAACGTCAAATTGGGGAACAATCCACAACGCCCCACAAAGTCTCCACTACACGAGAATTCTGGTGTTTAAAACGTAGAGTATGTGGTGGAAAGGTTCGGAACCTGGATCACACGCACAAAGCGTTCTTTGAACCCGAGCAACGGAGGCTGAGGAAAAACCGGTGGCCAGACGTTTGATGCTGGAGTAACCTCCGCTAGATCTTTCTTTTTGGAATCTAGAAGCGGAGCGTGCAGTTGATTGTATTTGAATATTTAACATCATAGGTGCGTACGACGAGAAGTGAAAATCGATCTTGCTTTTTGAATCTGGAAGCAGAGTGTGCAGTTGATTGTATTTGAATATTTAAAATCACAGGTGGGTACGACGAGAAGTGAAAATAGATCTTTCTTTTTGAATCTGGAAGCGGAGCTTGCAGTTGATTGTATTTGAATATTTAAAATCACAGCTGCGTACGACGAGAAGTGAAAATCGATCTGGCTTTTTGAATCTGGAAGCGGAGCGTGCAGTTAATTGTATTTGAATTTTTAAAATCACAGGGGCGTACGACAAAAAGTGAAAATAGATCTTTCTTTTTGAATTTGGAAGCGGAGCGTGCAGGGGATTCTATTCGAAGTTTCAAAATCTCAGGTGCGAATGACGAAAATTGGAAATCGATTTTTCTTTCATTATTTCAATTATGGTTGTTCAGAATTTCGTGTATAAGTTCGAAACTTAGCTCGATTATAAGATCATTTGTTCAGACTGAGTAGTGGTGTAGAAGTGAAGAATAAGCGAACGTATAGATTTTATAATGAATAAGCGAACGTATAGAGTTTATAATGAATAAGCGAACGTATAGAGTTTATAATGAATAAGCGAACGTATAGATTTTATAATGAATAAGCGAACAAATAGATTTTGTAATGAATTCCACTGTGTTATTTTGAATGGAATATAAAAAAGGTGAAAAATAAGTAAGTTGTGGATGATTCGCCGTAAATGGTAAACGGAGAAAGTGTTGATTCGGGCTACTGAGACGGATATGAGTGATACTTGAGAATTCGGTCAATAGTTAGATTAGCAACTCGTGGCTACCTGAGAAGCAACGTTACTCTATTGAAGAGGCTAGCAGTAGTAGGGAAATTACTCGGCAGAAGACGAGGAGTTTGTGGTCAAGACCCACGCGTATAGACAAACTGGGGATTCAAGACGAGGATCTGTGAAGGTAGGGAAATCGCGCCGCTCCCGAGTAATTCTGGGAGTTAGCCAAATTAGTGCGCGAACTGAAGTGATCTCGAATCGGGGTATAATCGTGGCCGCCATAAAAGGGGTAGAGTGTGGCTTGGAAGAAGTCCACGTCTACGTAGGGACGATTTCGGACTAGGGAAGGGCCCTATAGACGTCGGAGAGCCGAACTTTAGTCAACGGCTCGAGGTCCCTCCACTGGGTGAGTGAGTCGCACCCACGCCCAATCTCTGATTGAGCTTAACCGGAACCCAAGTAGACCTATCCGATCATCGGACCCCCGTTAAGGTCGGGTGGGTAACATCCGCTTTTTAAAAAGATATTTAAGTGCATATACAAAGATTCTAGTGATCAAAACTTAAATAATTTCCGCTTTTTAAAGAGATATGCAAATGCATCTACACATATTCTAGTTTTCAAAAGCTGTTTTTAGTTTGACTTAAGTTCGGTTTCATATACCGCTTACATAGAGTGAAATTATCAAATTATAGAAAGACAACAGCATATCATTTTCATTAAAAACTCGCACAAACATCTTTATTGATTTCTCACACGTGCGAACAGTTATATTGAAATGATTTTCATTAACCATGTTCACATAACCGACAAACATGTATCATATAAGAATGTCAGTGGCCGTCTTATACTAGATATAAATTACACATCAAGAAGTTGATTTTCTAAAGGAATTTCATAAAAAGTATTTTCTTTTCAAATCAATAATTATCCAAAGATACCACATACATACAAAATTTGTCTACTTCCCAAGTACGTAGTATTTGTCTATTTCCCCTTTGAAGAATAGAAACAGCATTGATTAACGTACGAATATCGCATTATCTTTGAGTATGTATGTTTTGTACATCAGAGTTCTTACTGCAGACAAGATTTTCACAAAAACCGGGATCAAAACAGAACGCAAAATAACTTGCTTGTCTATTTCCCAAGTACGTAGTATTTGTCTATTTCCCCTTTGAAGAGTAGAAACAGCATTGATTAACGTGCGAATATCGCATTATCTTTGGGTATGTATGTTTCGTACATCAGAGTTCTTATTGCAGACAAGATTTTCACAAAAATCGGGATCAAAACAGAATGCAAAATAGCTTGCAGTCGTACATGCATATGTATAATAACATCATTCAAATCATTTTGCTTACGTCTTGCATCAATATACATGCATGTCCCATATTTCTTGAACATATCATCGTCAATGGGTATTGATATGTCCACATGGATGTGTATTCTCATATTCCACATATTACTATTGGGTAAGGCAGGTTAGTTTGCATGCGTTTTTTTTTACACATAGTTGAAAGCCGATTACGGTAACTTTACATACATCCACTGCTTTATTAATGCCTGGCAGGTTAAATTCGAAATTTACTCAATAAAATCGAATATAGTAACCGGTATTTCAAACAAAAACAAATCATGCCAAGTAAATTTATCAATTCTTGCATATGTATGTTATATTGATAGCATTCAGATCGTTTCGCTTTCATTTTGCCTGATTATACGCGCGTGCTCCGTATGATGCATGATCATCGATGAGTAGCTGATACGTCTACTTATAGCTGTACCTCCGTCCCACACATGACCAGAAATATTTCCAGAAACATTTCCGAAACATTTCCGAAACATTTCCAGAAACTTTTCCGGAAATAATTCCGACAATATTTCTCTCGTCAATCCTACACATGACCGGAAAGTTCATTCATGATTAGCGTAAACTGTAGCTCACATTAGAGCTGCCTCTTTTGAAGCTGCATATCCCGTCAAAATTAAAAAGCAAGATAGCTCAATGTGACCATATATGCAGCTCCATTCTATTTCCGTTAAATGTATCACAGCCATAACTAGCTATCATACTATTTTTGGTCCCCCAAAAGCTATTTTTTCCACAAAAAATGCAAGTCTCATAAAATTTGCATTCACAACGGCAGCACAGTGCCAAAATGACGAAGGTTAGGTTAGGTTAGGTTAAAGTGGCTGCCGGTCTACATAGGTCTGCCGTCCGACACACATAGGTACATGAGAGGCCGGTTGTGATGCCACACTAATTTGTGACTCTCTCGTTATCACTGAATTCGGGAAACTATCTGCTTCCCTTTACAAATCGCGTTATTCCCTTTAGATTAACCAGGGACAACTCGGTCAGATTTGAGAGAAAGGGAGCACCAATTGCCGCCAACCTTCTCCTTGCCAACACCGGGCACTGACACAAGAGGTGGAGGAGCCACAACTCCAACAGAAATCGTTAAACTGCACTCCCAATCGTTGTGCATGCCGTCCTATGTATGAGGCAATGGCCCGTAAGAACTCCCACTGTGCAGCGTAGAGCGCTTCGAGTCAAGTCTAAAAGCTGCCTGGTGCGATGCGCATCCATGGATACCCAGGACTGCCTTGCTATTGCACAGGATGATTCATCTGTCCAGAACCTCTTAACGTCCTCGAGATATTTTTGCCTAATGGCCAGTTTGACCGATGACATCGGTTTACCTATTGAGAGGGAGCAGGAGACCTCCGGCAACAAGGTTCCAAGCCTTGCTAGCTCATCGGCCTCACAGTTGCCCTGGAAACCCCTATGTCCCGGTAGCCAAATCTATTGAACCACTGAAAGTTTCGACATCTCCCTAAGAGACGCACGGCATTCAGCAACAATCATGGAAACTGTACAAGGACCAGCAAGGGATTTAATAGCCGCTTGGCTATCTGTGAAAATGCCAATATTAACCCCGAATATTCGATTACACAGAAGCCAGTTGGCTGCATGTAAAATAGCCGCAACATCTGCCTGAAAGACACTACAATGGTCTGGTAGACGGAAAAGCAGCTTGAGATTCAGCTTATCTGAGTATACACCACTTCCGACTCTATGGTTAAGCTTTGAGCCGTCAGTGTACACATGGATAAGCCCACTTTCGAGGGCGACACCATTAATCCCTACCAGGAATGCGAGTTGTGAATTTCAAATCTAGTAGCACTGCGGAGCAATGTAGTCAACACCCGCTGGAGCAGGAACTCCCTCGACCAAAATCCTCGCATGACTGAATTCTGTTCTATTTCATGCCGAGATACAATTTAGTCTCACAGCAGCAAGATTAGCTTGCTGTAAGATAAGTCAATTGGTTGGCAGCCAATGAAGTAGCACGAAGAGTGCCTTAGTGGGGGTGTAGCGAAGCGCACCAGTTACAAGCAGTGCAGCCATTCTCCGCACTTTTTCAAAGTGCCGTTTGCAGGTATCCTTAATAGCACCCTGCCACCAGAACCCCACCCCAAACAGTAGAATTGGCTCAACCACAGCAGCGTAAAGCCAAGCAAGAGTACGAGGTTGTAATTCACAATTTGCTCCTATGGCCCTTTTACAGCAGTAAAGTGCATTGAAAGCCTTCCGAGCTCTTTCTGCTACATTATAGGTCCATAGTAACTTCGAGTCAAGGATCAGCCCTAATTACCTGACCCTCTGGCTTAAGTTAATGGAAACCCCATTCAACTTGGGTAACTCAAAATTAGGAACTTTGTACTTCCTTGTAAACAGCACTAGTTCCGTTTTGTTAGGTTTCACATTCAAGCCGCACTCACGACTCCAACGTGAAAGTATGTCAAGAGAGTGATTAAGCCTCTCCGATAACGTCGATAAATACTTATCCGACACTGCTACAGCTATGTCGTCTGCATAGGCAATCACTTTGCAGCCAGCGTGGTCCAGTCTCATAAGAAGAGTATTCGCCGTGATATTCCACAGCAGGGGAGAGAGGACTCCACCCTGAGGTGTGCCCGTACTGACTCCTCGTATTACGCTGGCATCCCCCAGGGAAGAGAAAACCACTCTACTTTTGAGAAGCTGCACAATAAAAGCAATCAGCCGCTCGTCCACATGAAGCACCGAGAGAGTCTCAACAATTGCGTTAGATTTTAGGTTGTTGAAGGCCCCCTCGATGTCCAAGAAGGCGGCAAGTGTATATTCCTTAAGCACAAGAGATCTCTCAACTTGCTCAATAAGGACGTGAAGAGCAGTCTCAACAGATTTACCTTTGGTATAAGCGTGTTGTGACTGCGAGATCAACATAGGATCTATTGATCTTTTAATATGGTAATCAATGATCCTTTCCAAAATCTTAAGCAGGACTGAGTTAAGACTTATTGGACGGTAGTCCTTTGGCCTAACATGAGAAACTTTTCCTGCTTTCGGAATAAACACAACTCAAGTTTCCCGCCAGCTGGTGGGAACATACGAGAAGCGTAGGCAAGCGTTATATATCTCTCTGAGCCATGGTAGCGATACTTCCATTGATTGCTGAACGTCAGCCGCAAGCTCGTCATCAGGGCCCGGGGATTTAAACAGCTCAAAGGAGTTAAAAGCCCACCTCAGCTGAGGGTTTGATATTCTGAACGGCGAGGCTCTACCGTAATTTAGTTCCGTTTGGTGCACTGTCTCTATGGGGCAATAATTACCCGGGAAATGTGCGTCCATGAGAACGTTTAGAGTATCTGCGCTCGAACTAGTCCAAATGCCCTCAGGGTTCATTATGAACCCCATAACCTTCGGTGTCGTGCTTAAGGCCTTACGAAGGTGATTTGCCTCGCTGAGACTCTCTACATTTCCACAGAAGATCTCCATGAGGACCTCTTAGCCTTGCGTATGGCATACTTAAAAGCCTTCAGCTTCGTTTTATACACCGACCAGTCATTAGAACTTTTCAAGCTATTAAACTTCCTCCTACATTCTCTCCGCAGGATGCTGATTTCCATACTCCACCAGGGAGGCTTAGGATTGCCCTGGCCAAAAGTGGCTTACATGCTTCCCTAGACGCGGAATTGAGAGAATTAGTAAGGGTCTCAACCGCCCGATCCAATTCGTGGTAGCAGTCAATGCTCCTAGGTGCAGTTTCCAGTGAGGATCTTATCAGAGAATTAAATAGTTTCCAGTCTGTCCTCTTTCTGTTGATAAAGGCTGCCTGCACAGCAGAGATGCGGCCAGCCACGTTATACGATATGTACCTATGATCAGAGAATGAGCACTCTTGAAGAACCCTCCAGTCACGGAGAAGATGCGCGTTCCACCCACTAATCAAGGTAACATCAAGAACCTCCTTGCGATTTGAGGTAAGGAAGGTTGGTTCGCTACCAGTGTTGGCGATGAAAAGGTCGTGGGCCAAGATGAAGTCAAAAAGTTCCTCACCTCGGCCATTAGTGTTGGAGCTACCCCATACTTCATTATGAGCGTTGGAGTCAGCCCCTAAAATAAGAGGCACACCAATCTTTGTGGCTTCAGCCACAACACCCTTGACAATGTCACAAGGTGGACTATTGCCATGATCGTGTGCCATGTAGCAAGAAACAAACCAGTATGGTCTCTGGTCGATTTCCACTGCAATAGCCATGTTACCCCTGTCACTGAAATTGTGTAGTACAAGGACGTTTATGGTTTTCTTGACAAGAATGCAGACACAAGGCTCAGGTGAGCCATCGGGTACCACTAGTCTGTATCCATCAGTGCGTAACTCGCAAATCCGGTTTTTAGCAACCCATGGTTCTTGGATTAGAATCAGTTCTTCCTCTGTCCTAGACAGCCGGAGGAGCAGGTTAGCTGGTGCTACTTTGGAATGGTGTAGGTTGATATGCAATACCTTCACCATCAATTATTTTCGACAATGGTTAGATCCACGTCCTCCCTCTCTGACATAGATGTCTGCCTAGCCTCTTCCTCTGCTTCCAGAGTCATGAGGTCCAGGCAGCCACCCAACTCAGAGGTAGACCCGACACTAACCCTGTCTGCGTATAGGGATTCCACATCGGATTCATCCTCAGATGTCGCCCTCGAAGATGTGTCCAACCCCTTTTTAGGTGGGTCACCCGTCCTGTGAGTCACCTGTTTAAGGTGAGGTTAATCAGGTGTTGGATCTCCCGCAGCAGAGCTCTTTGGCCTGTCGCTTCGGTAGATCCGTAGGGCTAGCTTTTCGACCCCATACCTGATAATGCCTTTTCGGGCATCTAAGACCGGGAGTGCCTCTTCATTTATAATGAAGAGAGCCTCCCGCCGGTTGTCTACTGATTCTCCAATCTTCACAACTTTCCAATTTTCCGTTGGAAGATCCGGGTTGAAAAGCCGCACTATTTCCAGGACTTCAACTGGATCCGAGTGGAAACTTGGAATCCAAATCCTGCATCTAGGCCGGCTGGGAATCTCACCCTTGTGCACCACCTTAACCTTGGTGCCTGGCCAGAGTTCCCCCAGCTCAGAGATTGCCTGCTTATAGAAATCGGCTGATCGTTGGTCTCCACACGCAACTAGCCGGATTCCTTTGTGCCAGCCCGCATCGTTCACCGTAGGTGGTGGACCCGAGCTGGCCTTTTGCAGCCTACAGCAGACTTCAAATAAGGCCTGCCTTATCTTAAGCCAGTTTTCGGGGGAGATGATTCCATTTCCTTTGCTGGCATTGATCACGGCCCAAACCAGGCACTCTTTGGCCATTTCGCTGAATGGCTGAATTATCCCTGTAGGAGCCGTCATTACTTTCTGCTTTTTCCGGTCTTGCCTGCCCTGATTCATCTGCTCAGCCGACCTTTGTCGTTTCTGAGCTGAAGCTCCAGGGTGTAGAGCGAGCAAATTAGGGTGCTCCCCAATGAATGATTTTGCCCACTGAAGGGACTTTTTGTCCTTGTCGGACATAGTGTCAAGGGGGACATTGTCAAACTTCCTCAGAACTTTGAAGGCTGCCCTTCTAGTTCCATAAGCCCGAGAATTTTTGGCGGACGAGCTTTGCGTGCCTGAAGAGAAGGAAGCGGCACGACATATTACTGTTCGGGCTGGCTCATTCACCGAAACCTTCCTATCACACTGGCCACAAATGGGCTTCGTGGCTTTCACAAGGCCAGACTTGGTGACCAGAGTCCCGGAAACGCCGGAAACAGGGGTTGAGGAAGAGCAGATAGGCCGTGGAGCTGGCTCATTTGTCATGTCTCCACAGCCTTCTGCTAGCTTAGTCGCTGTGCCGGTAGCCACTGGAGCTGACTCATTTGTCATGTCTCCACGAACCACAGCAGCCTTAATCTCAGTCTGCAGAGCTGACTCATTCGCCATATCTCCACTTCTTGGGACTTTAGCTGCAGTTGCTGACACAGCCATTTTTGTCTCCCTCTTCACGTAAGAGGTAGTATTAGCTTTGTTGTCAGGCTTTTGCCTGACGAGTTTTGGTTTTTTGTTATTATTTTTATTATTCATTTTTCAAGGGTCCCCACTCAAAGCCGCTATCTCAAGTCCGATTGTGTAGTCACCTTTTATGATCCCATTGTAATCTAGTGCAAGCAGAGAGGCCATGCGAGGGTTGCCACCAGCCCTTATGGGGACAGGTGATCAGAGCCGGATCGGTGCTAATCAGGAGTCCAACTCAACTGAAACTACACCACCAACTTAATAGCGACGAGACTAGAGAACGTACTAAGAGGCCTGCCAGGGTTTTAACGGGACGGAGATGATCGTATTAGCCCGAAGCCGTTCACGAAGCGGATTTCACTCCGTCGCTACCGCGCCTGAGGACGACTAGGTCCGGAATGCTACGACCACCAGCCCAAGTGCAAAAGCGAGTCGTTAGACAAAGAGAAGTCCGAGGACGAAAGCGGTCATGATCGTGAAGAGAGTCTAGATCATTTAGCGTTACCCAGGATGCACCGCGAGGAGGCGATCTAGTTTACATCCCAAAACTACGAAAATGTTTCCGGAAATATTTCTGGTCATGTGTGGGAGCACCCTTACCCATATTGCTGTTGGATAAGGCAGGTATAGTTTGTGTGCGTTTTGTTCTACTGCTTCATGGTAGGTTAAACTGAAAAAGCCCCCTCTTTATCAAAATAAGAATTTGGAGTCTCCGTGACATCATCAGTAAACCTGTAGAGATTCCCAGCGACACTACCAGCTTGAGACAAAAGAATGCGTGAAAGTTCCCATGGTCATCAAATTTTCCCCAGGCTCTAATTATCAAAGGCCATTGGCCTCTTTTATTTTAATGATAAATCAAAATGGGGATTCCCTATGATGTCACACGGTCATCTCAAAGTCTTCAGGAAAAAGTTCCCGTGGTCATCAAAGATTTCTCAGGCTCAACCGCCATAATATTTACTAACATGTATATCATGAATTAATCGCGGAACTAATATATGTTTTTTCGGTTATATTATCGGATACAAAAACCAATGAAGATCATCACGGTTTGAAGTACAATTTTTTGTGCGAATCAGTCCATGCTCCTCCCTAAAAGAGTGTAATGAAGATAAGTCTTTACATTTTTCGTCATGAAAACACGCACTTAGTAACATTTTCAACACAAATATTTCAGATAATTCAGTTTTTCAGTAGCTAATTAACCACAACGTTTATCTTTCAGGTTAAGTATATTACATATAAACTATTTCATCCACGCCCTCATACAAACGGTTTTAATGTATTTTGCAAAATACAAAAAATGCCAATAATCCAATTCACACGATACCGAGATCATGACAAAACACTTTCGTCTTTCTCCGTCTATTTCCGTTTCGTTGTGCTCACAAACTTTTGCAGGCCATAAAGCAGGAGGATCATACAGCCATTGTGCTCCCTCCTACCATCTACTATTCAAAAAAGTGATTCCAGAGCACCCGCGCAATGCCAGATCTGCTGGATTTTGTGCCCCGAGACGAGATGCCAAAACTCAACTGCCGTAAGTTTCCTTACCTCTTTAACTTGATTTTCTACGAATACTGTCCAAGGTTCTTCACGTCGAATTCATGCCAGGACTGTAAAGGAGTCTGACCAGAAATATAACTCTAATTGTTTACTGGGAAAACATACTTAAACCACTGCAAAAAGTCTAGCTCCAATCGTACCAGCCAGTAACTCCAAACGAGGTATCGTGACTGATTTAATGGTGCAACTCTTGCTTTAGCCGCAATCAATCGCACTGACACGTTACCCTCCTTAATGCTTCGAAAAAATATCACTGTAGCATATGCAGCCGAGCTTGCATCACAGAATACATGGAAACTGTATTCCATTTTTTTCATATCGATGTCCAATCACCTGGGTATTTTGATGTCGAACAGGTACCGCAAACTTTGAAGCCATTTTCGAAATAAAAGCTCAATCTCGTCATCAACATGCTCATCCTACTTTAAACCACATTGCCAAAGACACTGCAGTAACAATTTTGGCTGCAACGACACCGGGCAAGTAAAGACAATAGCATCAAAAACACGTTGGGCTGCCGAAAATATTGTCTTCTTCGACATGACACCATCCGCTTGTTTAACAATGCCGCTTAGATAATCTTGATTCAAGAACAATGTGTCTTGTCTTGAATCCAACATAAGACCTTTCAACTAAGTTGTGTAGACTCCCATCCTCGCAATTTAAATGCAGCAGTAGACAGTATATTACTTGTAATGCAGTTATCTCCATAGAAACTACTCCGAAGCCTCAAAATAGTTTCGTCAAAGTTAATGCCTGCACACTTCTCCAATTGATATTTAATTGTTGCGCCAAATATAAAGAAACTGGAATTCACTCTGAATACCACGTGACAATTTCGGTAGATTTTAGTTGCACCATTCTTGTCTATTCACAAGAATCTCGAAAAATCTCGATCTTTTTCATGGACACCAATCTGCAGAAACGCTTTGCGTATATCTGAAACTACTATGATTCGGAATTTTCTAAATCGCAACATAATGACAGGAATCAATTCGATAAGATTCATTCTCTTCTCTAAATAATCATTCAACGCAGGTTTGTTTTTCTCTCTGGCCGAAGCATGGAACACAGGACGAATTCTTGTTGTACTATTCCATTTTATAACTGGTCTATGCGGAAGATAGAGTGCATTTGAATGATCTGATCCACTGTGATCTGCTCAATAATTCCACTTCTTTCCCATTCTTGGAAAACTTCATCATTACTCTTTAACAAGCTGTTTCTTCGCAACTTGTCATTAGTGCTCCCCAACCTCTTTTTCGCTTTGTTAAAGTTACTTGGTAGAGGTGGATGACCTTTTACCCAACGCAATCAACTACATATCTGTTGTCGTGGTCAATGGTAACTGTTTGTTTAAAAAAGTCCAAAGCATCAAGAGTTTTTTGCTCTGCCGTCTTCTTTTCATGTGGATCAGTTATGCTCAAGACATCTGGTTCCCATAAATGAGTGATGGTAGCATCTTTATCCAAAAGCGAACGCACACTCATCGTTACATTGCATATCCCCAGATCATCCGGATACCTCACTTTACCCATCAACCACCATCCAAATCTGGTTTCCATAGCCACTAAGCCACTATTCAAAACAAATCTCTTGCTTGTATATAACTTTCCTGCTATATCAGCTTCAAACAGAAGCTCCACTGGTCTTGAACTGTTGGTGTCACTAAGGGTAATACCCAACTTTTCAATCCCTTCTTTCTAGGGACCATTCTTCGCCAGTCAAATGTCGCTGCATATTGTGGACTGCTCCAAAGCTTCAAATTTATGCAATGAATTGCCATAAACAGCATTTAAATCATATACATTATGCCACTGCTCAGCAGAGTTGGTACCACCAAAGAGAGAATGCATAAGTTTTCTCTTCTTTTCGATTTCAATCTAAGATTTGTGATAACATCACTCAAATCATAGGGTCGCTGGGATTCCGTATCAATTAAAGCTCGAAAAACCTGGTCTGACTTGACACCTCTTAACCTTGTCCGTAGGGTTTGCAAAAACACCTGAGTATTTGCTTGCGACGAAAGTGCTTGACTCTGCCCGCTTTGCAACGTTTCGGCAGTGGTATTCGACGATGTTGTGCACATTGATCGACAATGCGCTTGGTGACATCTCCCACATTTCAAAACAAGTTTGCAAATATTTGAACGATGTCCAACTTGACAGCATCGAAAACAAGCTCCCTGATTGGTCAGCTTTCTCCTTTTATGTTCCAACGTCCAAATATCTTTTTTTCTGCAATCTGCCGTAAGATGGCTGCCACTAGAAAATATACATTGCTGAGACTGATAATTCACCAAATCGGCTGCTGTTCTCGTAACAGTTTCCCTCCTATTGGGTTTAATATTCCGCTCTTTCGGCTGATTATTCTGAAACGTATCCAAGGCTAAAGCAAGATGTTGCTCGTTGTCTATTTCCCGCCTGATAAATGCCATCTAACTCAACAGCCGATGTTCCATTGGCGCAGAATTATCAACATCTGATTTTGTAAAATCGACAGATCTCTGCCACACACGCAGTAGTTGACTTATGATGCAGGATTCAATCAATGGGAAAAGCATTGTTGCACTTTTGTCCGCGGTAAAATCTAACGTTTTAAACGACATTAAATCAAAATTGGCTTTTGTCACTGAATTCAGTAGAATAATTTTCAATATTTCACGCACTTAAACCTCTATCTGAAGATCTTCGCAACCGAAACGAGCCTTCAAACTCTCAACAATTTTAGAATAATTTTCACTGGTCGCGAGAAAACTCGAAACCAGCCGTCGTTTGTACCAGATAATGTATCTTTTCACAATCGTCAATTCCAGGATCAGCGTCAATTTTGGCAGATTGGCTCCGAAATAGCAGCCAATCTTTGACATCGCCACCAAAAGTTTCAACTCAATGGTGGGTAGCTTATATTGCCGCCGTCTAACAGTACTGGATGCCTGACATGCACCATCACCTTCATATGCCGACTCCGCGGCACTGTGCTCGTCAGTCTGACGACGTTGAATTTATCCTTTTACTTCAAAGTATCTCGTATCATACAAGAGACAGCTATTCAGCTCTGTAGAGCCTCGTAGAGCTGTTGGTTGCCGACAAGCAATTTTTCATACCTTTCCCATTATTCGGTTGCTGACTCTGCGGCAAGATTGCATAGTCGCCAACTGATTTTGTAAATGCTCCTCTGAGCGCAAAACGGTTTTTGTTTAAACGATCCATCGTTACCGGGTCCTGTCATGGTCGCCACTATTGTTGAATTCGATGCCCGAAACTACGATGGATTCAATAACACAACAGAATCAATTTTCCAATTATCGTCTCTCTTAGACGAGCCGATGTTTGCACGACAGCAATTAACTGACAACAGAACCTCTTTTATATTTCACAAAATAGCAGCTCGCTCGGAGCCTACTAGTACAAAATGTTCTCAGCATGGACAAGATCCCAGGCGGGAAATAGAACAATTCAAATATATAGTTATCGTTCACAACACAAATATTTCGTTATCTAAGAATTGCACCAAAAATTGGTCACGCTTGCACGAAATTTTGTTGATAACAATAGTGCCCTGACTCAAAATAAGCTACACCTATTGCATTCTATGATCAAGTAACTAAAAATATAGCTACCAAAATTCGATGCAAATTATTTGAAATGGCAATAATTCTTTGATTTGCTTAGCCAAACGGTCCACTAACAACCAATGGGGAACGCTCAAAAATTCTTATATTTAAAGTCTCAATTATCTGGTGAAATAAGTAAGGAGAACTACACTACCACTAGATATTATAACAGAAAACTATTAGTGACTGCACTAATTGACCAAATATTTGCACAGCCGTCTTTATCAGCAGAATCAGCATCATCAATCGAAACAATGCATAATACAATTCAAGAATGTGTTCTTGGTCTCGAAAACTTTAGGTCGAATGTGCGCGACCAATGGCATCCAATTGTACTTTAAATATTAGTAAAACTATTAATCGAGGCACACATACATTGTATGAACAATCTGTAAAATTGCCCAGAGAACTGCAGTCCCTTGAAGAGTTTTTATGCTTTTTGGAATTAAGATTCCAGTCACTAGGAGCCTTGAGACCAATAAAAACGATCAGCAAAGATAAGCATAATAAGATTGCACATGCTTATACGATGACTCACAGCAACAAATTTGAGTTATGCAGTAGTGATCATCCAATAAACTTCTGCAGTAAATTTCTAAAACTCACTCCTCCAGAACGTCAAGCAACTCCAATAAAGTTGAAATTATGCATAAATTGTTAAAAACTCTAGCGCACCTGAACCGCTAGAAAACTAATTTTCGAAGAAATTGTCTTTGAGTGACCAAAAAATTTGAAAAGACGTAACACACTTTTTTGTAGAATCATATCAACCATTCCTTATCTCAAGCAACAAAACTAAACTATAACACAAATGATGAAAATGTTCAGTGCTGTCAACACTTTCCCGACGAAGCAGCAATAAGTTTACCATAACAAGCTCATACTTAAATCAACTTATTCTTTGAATTTCGTTCTCATCGGAGGATTTCATCGAAAGTTTCAGCGGTTAAACGTTGTTTGAGGCTGCCATCCAAAAAATTTAAAAATTGGTTCCTTATTTTTATTGCAAATGCTTTGCATATGAGTATGTAATTTCAAGCATCTGTTGGTGCAATATTTACGAAAATGGCTTATACTGGTTACCCTGTGTCAGCAGCAGAGCAAAATATATACCAAATCTGCTTCACGTTAAATTAAACCCAACCAGTAAATTTCGTTTCGATTGAATCACTGCGCTGGAAGCTTAACAGGTGAAAAGAATTTTAGGGTTGCCACCCTCAAAACTTTTCAAATTTTTAGAGCGTTAATATTTGTTGTTAATTTTCATTGCAGGATTATTCCCATTTGCAAATCTAATGACATAATCGCTCAATAAAGAAATTCCACAAAATTACAAAGATGGTCATAGCTGGCAGCCCTTTCATGATTTTTGTACGAAATTTCTACGACATTTACTTCATATCAAGGTCCCTTTACTGCATGAACTTCATTTTGATTTCTGCACTGGACCGGAAGCTATAGGGAAAAAAGCTTTATTTTGCTGAGCAAATTTGCAAGATTTATGAAACAAAAATCACCATAGCTGGCAGCCCTATTCTAATTTTTCAACCAAATTTTTATCAAATGTTACATAAAGCAAGATTCAAGTACTGTGTGAGTTTTGTTCAAATCTGATGGCTGAGTCGGAAGTTATATGCCAAAAAGCTATTTTTTTTCTCAGTGATTTTTCAAGATGGTACCACTGCCAGAGGGTTGCCCGCATTTCAAAATCACTTCTATCAGACCTGGTCCCAGCTAATACCAACATGTGCTGTGAATTTCATTATGATCGGATAATCCGGTCGTCAGTTCTCGTGAACAGAACTTTCGAGTGCTGAAAATAGAGGTAATTTGGTGATGGGCTGCCGTTCTTGTGCAAATCGGAATTTTCAAAATTTCAATTTGACATGATGGACAAAGGTTAAAATTTATCAATGATTTGAAACTTTTGCCAAAAATCAAAATTTTTTGAGGAGGGTCAGTGATTTGAAGGATTTTTTTTCAGGAGCCTGCCGTAGCTTCAGGGTATCCCATGCAACCTTGATATATGCTAAGTCCTAGTCAACATCAATACGCTCTGCAATTTTCACGATGATCCGATGTTTTGATCACAAGTAATGACAATTAAAAATTTGAAAAAAATCCTTGCCTACTTTTAGGCACGCTGCACCCTCACACGGCTCAAAAATTTCAATTCTTTATCATAAACAAGCTAAGAACATAATTAATTTTTATTCCCAATACTTTTTTCAACGAAAATTTACACTGCTTGGAAATACAGGAGTACCTCAAAATTCACTAAAACGCTCGCCGCCGCCAAAAAGTTTAGGATATCTGAATTTGAGAAAGTTGTGGACCTACCTACTAGATACATCTACGTTCTCCGAAAGTTTCAGCTCAATCGAATCGGCCACTCCAGAGATTATCTCGAAAATCATTTTGCTGATATATATATGTATATATATATATATATATATATATATATATATATATATATATATATATATATATATATATATATATATATATATATATATATATATATATATATATATATATATATATATATATATATATATATATATATATATATATATATATATATATATATATATATATATATATATATATATATATATATATATATATATTTATATATATATATATATATATATATATAAATAAAGAAATATGAATTTTCGGCGAAACGAGTTTAATACTAATGTTCTTCGAACATTAGTAAAAAGTGGCCATAAAATAAGTAGTTGCACTTCGAAGAGTTGCTCATCATACCAAAAGAAACATAATTCGTTGCTTCATTTTGTGAATGACGCCGGGAAGGCAGAAAAAGGCCGGAATAAGATGGCATCAATAAAATTCAGCAATGATGCAGCAGTTATCGTTCATAAAAAGCTGATGCATACCTGAAATATTCTTTTATCGTGCAAGTACAATAAATAGTATAAATTCCTTGAATTGCAAAATTGACTGTATCGATAATTGGTTGAGTTGATGCTTGATGTTAATGCAAAACAATTTGTATACAAAGAAAGCTCTATGCATTCAATTAATAATAAATGATTTTTTAAAATCGCTTTGGCGAAAATTCGCCATATACATATATATATATATATATATATATATATATATATATATATATATATATATATATATATATATATATATATATATATATATATATATATATATATATATATATATATATATATATATATATATATATATATATATATATATATATATATATATATATATATATATATATATATATATATATATATATATATATATATATATATATATATTTATTTTCCAAACAAGGCATGATACAATATATATTACAATTGAATATGCATAAAATAGAACAAGCAAGTATTTCAAGTTAATGTTTATTTGCATTTAGGCGAATAAGGATGGGAAATAAGTAGGTTAAGAAGTTAATAGGGCCTTTGTCAAGTTTTTTTTTGAAAGTGGATTTGGTGATACCTGAATAGTAGTGATGACTTACAGTGTTAAATGTTCTACAGCACCTATTGATGGGTTCATTATACCCATAAACTGTAAGGTGCTGGTATTCCTTAAAGAGGGTTGTATGCCTAGTCCGTCTTATTTGATTGTTGAAAGTAATTCGGTTAGAGAGAGCTGCTATGCTAACTGTTTCGTTAATGACATCAAAGGCAAGACATGCGCTAATTATGGTTCTTCTTGATGAAAGAGTCATTAGGTTTAAAAGACCAAGCCTGTATTCGTAAGAGGGAAGATTACTAAAGTCATTTGGATTATAGAGGTGCCTCAAGGCGAAAAGCAAAAATTGTTTCTGAACTGATTCGAGCCTGTCGCTGTGTAGTTGAAAAGCTGGGCACCAGACTATGCAGGCGTATTCCAGTAGAGGCCGTACTAGTGATGTATATAGAGACTTAGTAACCCAAATGTTTTTGAACTCTTTAGCGCGCCTCTTAATGAAACCTAATTGTTTGCTCGCTTTCGACAAAACTTTGTCGATCTGCAAATTAAAGCGCAATTTGGTATCTAGGGTCACACCTAGGTCTAAGATATGTTCAACCCTAATAAGTTCGTTGCTATTTAGATAGTATGAATTGGCTATTACACTATTTTGCCTGGAGAAACTTATCACTCGACACTTGTCGACGTTGAGATTTAGTTTATTCAGGAGGCACCACTGTTCGAGAGATACAAGTTTTGATTGAAGGAAATCAATGTCGGACTGCGTTTTGATAGTGTGGTACAATTTCAAGTCATCAGCGTAGAAGAGGTGTGGGGTATCAAATAAAATCGTAGATAGATCCAAAATGAAAATATTAAAGAGAAGAGGGCCCAAATGACTGCCTTGCGGCACCCCCGACAGAGCACAAACTGTTTTTGAAAATTTTCCTTGGAATTTGACAACCTGGGTTCTGTCGCAAAGGTAAGATTTAAGCCAGTTAAGTAGGCAGCCAGATATACCGAAATTAAGTAATTTCTGTGTCAAAATCTGATGGTCGACTCTGTCGAAGGCCTTACTGAAATCAGTATAAATCGCATCAACCTGGTTTCTCTTTTCCATCTCACAAAGGACGTCCGAAACCAGGATCATGAGATTCGTGGTAGTTGACCTGTCTTTTCTAAACCCATGTTGCTGTTCGTTGAGAAGGGGACTTATTATGAAAGTCAGTTGATCGCAGACGAGCTTCTCGAAGATTTTGGGGATCACTGAGAGAATAGCGATGCCTCGATAGTTGTCAATAGATCTTTTATCGCCACTTTTGAAAATAGGCGTAATATGGGAAGATTTCCAAAAGGATGGAAATACGCCTAATGACAGTGACTTGTTAAAAATTATATACAGAGGGGTTATCAATTGATTGATACACTGTATCACAAAGCAGGGAGGTATTAGGTCAGGGCCAGCTCCTTTATTAATGTTTAGCTCTTGGATAGCGTTGGCAATTGCCTCTTTTGTTAGAATGAGTCCCTCAATGAGTGGTGTGGATATAGTTTGGGTAGGGCAGACAGTTGAATTTATTGTAGGGATCGAAGGAGGACAGAACGAATCTTGAAAGTGATCTGCAAATAAATTGGAGATTTCCTGTGGAAGCGAAGATATAGTGTTCCCTCTGAACATAGAAGCGGGATAGCCAGTCGTTTTTCGTTTCATATTAACGAAATCAAAAAACTTTCTTGGGTCATTTACAATTTTGTTACCCATTAAAGTCACGTAAAGCTCATATGCTTCCCGAGATTGAATTGAGAATTCTTTGGATAAAAGATCGTAGCTTTCCTTTAGCTCTACGCTGATATTGCGATCATTTTTAATTGTTTTATAAAGTTTGTTTCGTCGGTTCCTTAATTGTCTCAAATTATTGTCAAGCCATGGCTCAGAACGTTTATTGCGTTTTTTTATCTTTGGTACATAAGTGTTAATGGCTTGAAAGATTTTTTCGTAGAAAAAAGAAACAAGTCCATCCAAATCTAACGTTGAGATGGACCTTGACCATTCTATGGTATCCAGATAATTTTTAATGCTTACGTAGTCAGCATTATGAAAATCAAATACAATTTCATTATTGTATGATTGTTTAAAAGCAATATTGATAGTGGAAAGTTCAACGGTAATAGCGGAGTGATGAAGAGTATTAGAGAAAAGATTCTCGGCGTCAGTAGTTGCACTAACCACCACCTCGTCATAAAAATTGGTAAATATTAAATCTAACCACTTACCATTCTGGTTAGAAGTCGATATAGCTTGCTGTAAATCATTGCCATAGAATGAACTGATAAGGTTGAAATCAATGGCGTCAAGAAGGTTGATCGGGAGGAGTTGGTTATCATTTTCATCAATAGTAAATCTGATGTTTGGACGGTTGAAATCCCCGAAAATGATTATTTTGTCTTCCTCATTCATAGAAGCAATAACGGAGGATATGGTGTCATTTATATTATTGTAAGCAATTTCGTTAGAGTGGGGTGGTACATAAAAGATTCCAATGTACATATAATGACAGTTAAATAGAACTCTGACGAATTTATGTTCAAATAACTTGCACTGATTAGTTACAATAGGTTCGCTAGAAAAAGAGTTGTGTATGGCGATGAAAACACCACCTCCTCTTGTGGAACCAGCCTGAATATAATCGCGATCAGCTCTGTATATGGTCCAATTAGAGTCAAGAATTTCCTCATTAAGATGTGATTCGTTCAACCAGGTCTCGGTTATGGCCAGGATATTGAAATGGCAAGATTTAGCGTCAAAAAAAGTTTGTTGAGTTTGCATCTCATACCACCGCAGTTGTGGTAGAGAAATCTTGGTGATGGTGTAGAGAATTTCCGGTTGACTTTTTCATTAGG
>OX376373.1:110390288-110547450 GCA_947369275.1 Nemotelus nigrinus
ATATATATATATTTATATATATATATATATATATATATATATATATATATATATATATATATATATATATATTATATATATATATATATATATATATATATGTGTGTGGGTGTATCGCCCCATAGCGGAGGGGTGATTGATCGCGTAGGAGTATCCGGTGAGCCAAACCTCACTCAGCGGCTCTCGGCTCAATATTGGGTGAGTGAGTGGCGCCACGACCCGTCTCCGACGAGTTACACCCGGGACCCAAACGAGCCGAACCGGAACTCGCCCCCCTAGACAGGGAGGGTAACAAATTGGCGCCCAACGTGGGGCTCCAAAAACGTTGTTAATCCAATCGCGACGTTGGCCTTTCAACGTAGGTATCGACACCCGAAAGAAAAAAAGAAAATCGCGTGAAAGTTAAAGTCGAATGCGTGTAAAGTGTTAGTGAACCGAAGTGTGGAACTCAGGACGGGACTCAGACGCAGCAGCAGGAAATCCGTCGGAATCTTAGGTGACCAGGCGGTGAGAGTATAGGGCAATCCGATCAGACGGGAGTAACCTGGCGCGGAGGAATACCTTATTTTACATATTTGGAATTTGTAATTAAAAAAAAATTTAAAAAAAATTAATCACATATACTTAGTTTGTTTTCCTTCTTTAGTTGATAGTTAGCCTTAGGGTATCCCTTTTAGTACTGATTGGGATCTACAGCCAGGATGGCGTCAAAAATGAAGATACCTATAGACCGACTTACAAGGACGAGCTGACGTACGAGCTCGAAATCAGGGGTCAGCCGTCTGGAACCGTTGAAGCCACGCGGAAGACTCTTCGAGTAGCATTGAGGGCGGAGGCATCCATGGAAACCTCCTTAGTTTTCTGGTGAAAGAATATCCGTACTCTTTGGAAGAGGACATCAGTGCCGTAAAGGACAAACTGACCGAAATTCTCGCGTTGATCGCAGCGTCTCAGGGACACCACAGACGTCAGAGTTTCTAAAAATCAAGGCGAAGATCGAGTTCGGTATGCGCCGTTTGAAGAATACTCAGCTCGAAGGGGAGAATATGTGCGAGGAGGCCGGCAAACTGAGGGAACAACTGATCATGGCTATGGGAGAGCTCCTAGTTAAAGCCGAGGGAGAGGGCGAAGACGTACGGACAGACGCGGAGCAGGACGATGGCAGTGCTGGCGAGCGAGAGTTTCAAGGCGTAGGTGACGGTGTGGAACCAGTAGTGGCCAGAAACAGGGAACCAGTCCAAGTGGCGGAGGACTTAGGGAATCCCCTCTTCTCAACGCCTCGGTCCTCTATGCCTGTGTACAAGGGTCAGGAGGTTTCCAAATGGGGTTTGCGCTACACTGGAGACTCGGGGTCCTTGAGTGCCTTTCTCGAGCGAGTGGAGGAGCTGAGAGAGGCCAGGGGAGTAAACACGAGGCAGCTGTTCCAATCCGCGGTCAAAATAATCGAAGGGAAGGCACTGGTATGGTACCGAGCCAACCGGACACGAGTGCACTCATGGCGGGAACTGGTAGCCGAGATGCGTGCGGAATTCTTACCACCGGATTATGATGACCGACTGCTCACGGAGATTGGTAGACGAACGCAAGGTCCAGAGGAATCCATCGGGGTGTACGTGTCGGCTATGGAGGGTTTGTTCTGGCGTCGAGCCACCCTTTGCACCGAAGAAGAGAAACTAAAGATTCTTCGCAAAAACCTGTCGCCATTCTATCAAACACAATTGGCCCTTACTTCAGTGCAGACGATCGCCGATCTAATCCGAGGGGGATGCTCCTTAGAGGCGACGTGAATCTCCGTGGAAGCTTATCTTCCACCACCCATCAGGAAGTCGAACCGACTTTTAGAATCAGACTTGGCCTACGTTGGTGGAACCGAGAGCGAGAAAATAGCAGTGCTACAGAGAAATGTCCTTCAACGTTGGAATTGTAGGGGAAGTGGGCATATGTCTCGAGACTGTAGAGAGCCACAACGATGTTACGGATGTGGACGAATGGGAGCCCAGAGGGCGACTTGTTCAAATTGTCAAGGCTCTTCAAATAGGCCACGGAACGCACGAAATCTGCAGAGTGAACGACGTCCAGCTGGTCCTTCTCAGAAGGGCTTGGAGGGGAGGGGACTCCCAACGCAAACATCGGGAAACGGGCGCTGTGTCCAGTAGGCGGCCGTCTGGACACTAAGGAGGATAGAGGTGGAGCCGCGGAAGAGGCACGAGTAGAATACATGCTGGCAAAAAGGCAAGGGGACAGTCGACCACACCTGGAAGTGGATATCCACGGTCGGAAGTTCCTTGGCCTGGTGGATTCGGACGCGTCACACACTGTACAAGGTGGAGAAGGTTGGAAGGCCCTAGAGGAGTTGGGTGTAGAGCTCATGGATTCTGACCAGAAGATTATTTGCCTGGCTAATAGCCAGGGGTGTGCGATTGCTGGGACAGTAGTAGTTCAACTAATATTGGAGAATAAAGTAGAGTGGCTACGAGTTCTGGTCGTACCGGCTATCCCGCAGAGCCTCATCCTCGGTGTAGATTTTGTCAGGTGATTTGGGTTAATACTAGCAATTACTGAGGAGAGTTGGAGCTTCTTGAGTGCCTTGGAGGGAAAGGCCGCAGAATAGTTGAAGTCGAGGAGTCGATTGACGGGAATAGAAGAAGCAGCGCTCAGTCATCTGCTAGAAGGGGAGTTTCGGTCCATGGGGGATGGCATCGGTTGCACCGGGAGAGTAGAACATGTAATCAAGACCAACTCGCCTCCAATCAAGCAACGATACTATCCGGTGTCTCCAGCCGTACAGAAACATATTGATGCCGAAGTGAACGAGATGATCAAAGATGAGATAGTGGAACCATCGTCGGGCCTCACCTATCATCCTTGTGAAGAAGAAAGACGGAACGTATCGATTCTGCGTAGACTATCGCAAGTTGAATCGAGTCACGGAACATGATGCGTACCCACTACCCTACGTGTCAGCTACTCTAGATAAGCTACGTGACGCAAAGTACCTATCGTCGCTGGATGTAAAGTCGGCCTATTGGCAGGTGCCCATGGCGGAGCAGTCCAAGAAGTTTACCGCGTTCACCGTGCCACACCGAGGGTTATTCCAGTTTGCCGTGCCGGCAACTTGGCAACGTCTTATCGATCAGGTTCTCGGACCCGATTCGGAACCTTATGTGTTCACTTATCTCGACGATATTATCGTCGTGACCCAAGACTTTGCCAAACACATGGAAATTCTGAGGGAAGTGTTCAGGCGTCTTAGACAGGCTGGATTGAAAGTATCCCGTGAGAAGTGTGAGTTCTGCCGTTCCCAGCTCAAATACTTGGGCTATGTGGTCGATGAGAAGGGGCTGAATGTGGACCTGGACAAAGTCAAGAGCGTGTCACAGATCCCTTCGCCTACGAATGTGAAGGAGGTAAGGCAGTTCCAGGGTATGGTGTCGTGGTATCGGAGGTTTATACCTGACTTTGCCACGATGACGGCACCACTAACGAACCTGCTAAAGAAACACCAGAAGTTCGAGTGGACCCAGGACTGTGAAACCGCCTTCACCCAGGCGAAAATCAAATTATCGACCGCACCCATCCTCACCTGTCCGGACTACACCCTCCCTTTCTCAATCCAAACGGACGCATCAGATCTGGGTCTCGGAGCCGTATTGTCTCAACACCAGGCAGACGATGAAAAGGTAATCTGCTACCTTAGCCGGTCGCTGTCGAAGTCTGAGCGGAAGTATTCAACCACCGAGAAGGAGTGCCTGGCGGTCTTGTGGGCAGTGGAAAAACTGAGGCCTTATGTGGAAGGGGCCAAGTTTACGGTAGTCACGGACCACTACTCACTCGTGTGGTTGAATGACCTGAAAGACCCAACAGGACGGTTGGCAAGGTGGGCAATACGCTTACAGCAGTATCCTTTCCATATTGTACATCGGAAAGGTAAGGAGCACCTAGTACCAGATGCGCTATCACGGATGTTACCCCAAGGAGAAGTGGCGACGCTAGAGACTGCGAGGGATACATGGGTCGAGACGATGAAGCAAAGGGTGCTAAACGCCCCAGAACGCTTCGCGGGCTGGCGTGTGGCTGAGGACTCGTTGTGGAAACAAGTGCCGGGGAGATATCCAGAACTAGAGGGGTCTGAGGCGTGGAAACGAGTCGTGCCTAAGAGCGAAAGGAAGGCCATACTCCACCGGTGTCATGACGACCCAACGGCAGGTCATATGGAGGCCAGCCGCACACTAAGTCGAGTGGCAACAAGGTTTTATTGGCCCAAGATGTCCGCCGACGTAGCCAGCTATGTGCGAAAATGCAAGGTCTGCCAGGCGAACAAGGTCGAAAGGAAAGCTCCCGCGGGATTCATGGTTTCTCAAAGCGGAGAACCTCGGCAGCCTTGGGAGATGGTATGCGTGGACTTGGTAGGGCCATTACCTCGGTCCAGCCAGGGGCATACCACGATTCTAACCGTCTTGGATTACGTTACCAAGTTCACCCTGCTCTTCCCTTTGCTGCAGGCGACGGCAGTAGCGGTGTGTCGTGTGCTAGAAGAGCAAGTGTTCTTAATGTTTGGAGCACCGAAGTGGCTTGTTTGCGATAATGGGGTCCAATTCCGGGGGACGTTACTTCAACGATTAGCTGAGACATACGGAACCGAAATCAAATATACGGCGTTATACCATCCTCAGGCCAATCCGGCCGAGAGAAGAAACCAGGATATAAAAAGGATGTTGCGTTCTTATGTAGCTGATAATCACCGAGAGTGGGATCGAAGTTTGGCCAAGATAGCATGCGCGTTAAGAACCTACAAACACGAAGTGACCCAAATTACACCATATTTCTGCAATTTTGGACGCGAGATGGTAATTTTCCACGAAAATTGGGAACGACCCGAAGGGGGACAGGATGGTCTAGAGCCCACAGTCAGAGCGGAGGCACTAACGAAAGTACGTCAGGAAGTGTGGGAGCAAATGCAACAGGCAGCCCGGTAGAGTACGAGACGCTATAACTTGCGAAAAAGAGATGCGAGGTATGAAGAAGGTGATCCCGTGTGGCGAAGGAATTTCACCATTTCGGACGCGACAAAATATTATTCCGCGAAACTAGTGCCTGAATATCTGGGTCCCTTTTGGATCGGCGAGCGCGTGTCCGGCTGGACATATAGGTTGGTGGACGAGAAGGGTAAAAGCGTAGGAACATGGCACGCGAAACGCTTCAGGTCTTTGCACTAATGACACGGTGGAAAAGTAACAAGCGCGGCGCAGCATCGGCAGGCAGACCGGTATCCTAGACTTAGAATCTAAATCTTATATAGTAATCGTAACGCTAACAATTTCCCTTAAAGACTGGACACAGAAAAGTCGCTTTCAGAATACCTTAAGCTATAAAAACTTAGAATGTAAATCATCTCGGCGATGAGTTAGGTGAGTCCACCTGACGCGTCGCTGGCACTGGCGATTCCGGTACGCAGACTTTGGCCTTAATTCAAACGGCTTGGTAGCCAATCGCTCAATCGCACATTCCTTCCTTCTTGTAGTCGTGGCGTTTTATCTAAAAAAAACACACCATGAAATTTGAAATTAGTTTCGAAAATTTTCCTGGGCTTAGTTGGATTAATAAAATTATAGCAGAAATAGAAAAATTGCTGGAATTCGGGGTAGATTAGTAAGGCACTAGGAGTTAGTTAGGGAAATTAGGTAGACTAATCAGATAATAGAATTGATTAATAATATTAACTACTTGTAATTAAAAGGTGGTCGTTTAGGGCACAGAACTATTTGGATTCATAATATTCGCTACATGTATTCATTAGGCGTTAGTTAAGATCACAAGATTACTTGGATTGCTAATATTAATTACTCGTATCAGTAAGGGATTAGCTTAAGACACTGAATTACTAGAATTTAATTAGTGAAAAATTATTGGGGTAGGTTAAGCGTGAAATTAGGGTGATGATTCAGGCTAAGAAGCGGAGATCAATCGCCGAGTTAGGTAGGGACAGGAGGGTTAATAAACTAAAGTTCGGTTCGGATAACTGGGGCTAGTCAGAACGAGCTCGGTTCTCATGAACTCAACATATGAGGGTGGAGTACCAAGCCCCTCAGGTTAGGCTCTATTAGAAGTTAGCCAAAGGTAGGTAGCGAGAGTACTAATCCCCCATAACCAAGCTAAAAGTAATGTACCGGAAGTAGGAATAAGATATACAAGTATGGATGTGTATGTGGATATATCTTTACGTATGTATTTATATAAATAGAGTTAGGCAATCGAGGAGAAATAATCTCCATGGGGAAATATATGAGGATTATCCGTTTTACTTCAAGCACTGATGGGCGTTATCTACTTGGCTTAGTAGCTATCAAATTTAATTATATCGCATATAAGCGGATTTCGAGGAAGTCCTCTTCCAGTAAGGGGGGAGTTGTAACGTTGTAACAAGAACCCGAGCCGTTTACATTTGAAAAAAAAAAAAAAAAAACCCTTCCCGGGAAGGGGTGCCCATGTTTAAACCACGAAGCCACCACTCAAATTGATAGGCTAGCAAATGTTGTTTTGAACGTCGCATCCGACTTGCGTCGTATACTAGTCGGATGTCGACGATTTAGCACTAAGCTAAAGTAATGCTACATAGTATATATACATTACATGCCGTAGAGATAAGACTAGACTAAGACTTAAACTAACTTAATCTAAGCGACGCGCTGTCGACGGAGTGGCTAAAGCAGGGCCTGCGCGTCCTCTCGCTGGTTATCCCGGAGCTGGCTGTGTTACGGGTGAGCCGCAACCTGAAAGAGAAATATATAAATTTATCATGTTCCTCAATCATCTACTCTACATACTTACCTGCAACCTCCCACGGGGCCGCAACTTGACGAACCACGGTATATTAACACCCGCGAAACGGATGCATATACGCGAAACACACCAATCCACTGTACGATTCAAATCAAATTCAATTCAAAATATAAACGCGGCATCCCGAGAACTGTCACTGCAAACTATTATAGATCACAATCACCCGCACAATTCCGAGATCAGCTGCGTTCCATGGAATGAGACGAAGCAGCAGACATTCACGATGGATTCGAAATTCGAATATGTGAAGACGTCGAATAGGTCGAATATGGCGAATATTCGGCACGAGCGGCGAGAGTAGCGGTACGTGTCGGAGAACCGCTATTCGTGGGTGGAATAGAAAATGCAGCTCGGGACGCTCGGTCTTTTTACAACGTTCAGCCGAAGTGTTCGGAACGTTTATCAATTTGCTCAGGTAACGAAGGCGCATGTGGAAATTTGCTTTTCTTTTGGACAACGTGCAGTCGAAGTGATCGGAACGTTCATCAATTTGTTCAGCCGAAGTGGTCAGAACGTTCACCAATTTGCCCAGCCGAAGCGGTCCGAACGTTCAACAATTTGTTCAGCCGTAGTGCCGAAGTGGTCAGAACGTTCATCAATTCGCTCAGCCAAGGTGGTCAGAACGTTCATCAATTTGCTCAGCCGAAGTGGTCAGTACTTTCATCAATTTGCTCAACCGAAGTGGTCAGAACGTTCATCAATTTGCCCAGCCGAAGTGGTCCGAACGTTCATCAATTTGTTCAGCCGAAGTGCCGAAGTGCCGAAGTGGTCAGAGCGTTCATCAATTCGCTCAGCCAAAGTGGGCAGAACGTTCCTCAATTTGCTCAGCCGAAGTGGTCAGTACGTCCACCAATTTGCTCAGCCGGAGTGCCGAAGTGGTCAGAACGTTCACCAATTTGCTCAGCCGAAGTGGTCAGAACGTTCACCAATTTGCCCAGCCGAAGTGGTCAGAACATTCATCAATCTGCTCAGCCGAATTGATCAGAACACTCATCAAATTGCTCAGCCGAAGTGGTCAGCGCATTCATCAATTTGTTCAGCAGGAATCGCAGTACTTTTTGGCTAAGGTAAGCCATAACTCTGTTCAATAGAATTATATGCAAAGCATAAGTTTAAGTTTAAGTAATTTCCATAAGAAATATTTGATTGTGAAGTTTTAAAAGTTACTTTATTTTTAAAAATCAAATTATATGCTATAAACACGTTCAGTTCATATATTTGCATACATTAAAAAAGAAAAATTTGAGTGGTGGTCGACGAGGTAGGCAGCTTTTGACAGGTGCTCGCTGGTTCGGCTTGCATATATATATATATATGTGTGGGTGTATCGCCCCATAGCGGAGGGGTGATTGATCGCGTAGGAGAACCTCACTCAGCGGCTCTCGGCTCAATATTTGGTGAGTGAGTGGCGCCCACGACCCGTCTCCGACGTTGGCCCTTCAACGTAGGTATCGACACCCGGAAAAGAAAAAAAGAAAATCGCGTGAAAAGTTAAAGTCGAATGCGTGTAAAGTGTTAGTGAACCGAAGTGTGGAACTCAGGACGGGACTCAGACGCAGCAGCAGGAAATCCGTGGGAATCTTAAGTGACCAGGCGGTGAGAGTATAGGGCAATCCGATCAGACGGGAGTAACCTGGCGCGGAGGAATACCTTATTTTACATATTTGGAATTTGTAATTAAAAAAAAATTTAAAAAAAAATTAATCACATATACTTAGTTTGTTTTCCTTCTTAGTTGATAGTTAGCCTTAGGGTATCCCTTTTAGTACTGATTGGGATCTACAGCCAGGATGGCGTCAAAAATGAAGATACCTATAGACCGACTTAACAAGGACGAGCTGACGTACGAGCTCGAAATCAGGGGTCAGCCGTCTGGAACCGTTGAAGCCACGCGGAAGACTCTTCGAGTAGCATTGAGGGCGGAGGCATCCATGGAAACCTCCTTAGTTTCTGTGAAAGAATATCCGTACTCTTTGGAAGAGGACATCAGTGCCGTAAAGGACAAACTGACCGAAATTCTCGCGTTGATCGCAGCGTTCTCAGGGACACCACAGACGTCAGAGTTTCTAAAAATCAAGGCGAAGATCGAGTTCGGTATGCGCCGTTTGAAGAATACTCAGCTCGAAGGGGAGAATATGTGCGAGGAGGCCGGCAAACTGAGGGAACAACTGATCATGGCTATGGGAGAGCTCCTAGTTAAAGCCGAGGGAGAGGGCGAAGACGTAGGGACAGACGCGGAGCAGGACGATGGCAGTGCTGGCGAGCGAGAGTTTCAAGGCGTAGGTGACGGTGTGGAACCAGTAGTGGCCAGAAACAGGGAACCAGTCCAAGTGGCGGAGGACTTAGGGAATCCCCTCTTCTCAACGCCTCGGTCCTCTATGCCTGTGTACAAGGGTCAGGAGGTTTCCAAATGGGGTTTGCGCTACACTGGAGACTCGGGGTCCTTGAGTGCCTTTCTCGAGCGAGTGGAGGAGCTGAGAGAGGCCAGGGGAGTAAACACGAGGCAGCTGTTCCAATCCGCGGTCAAAATAATCGAAGGGAAGGCACTGGTATGGTACCGAGCCAACCGGACACGAGTGCACTCATGGCGGGAACTGGTAGCCGAGATGCGTGCGGAATTCTTACCACCGGATTATGATGACCGACTGCTCACGGAGATTGGTAGACGAACGCAAGGTCCAGAGGAATCCATCGGGGTGTACGTGTCGGCTATGGAGGGTTTGTTCTGGCGTCGAGCCACCCCTTGCACCGAAGAAGAGAAACTAAAGATTCTTCGCAAAAACCTGTCGCCATTCTATCAAACACAATTGGCCCTTACTTCAGTGCAGACGATCGCCGATCTAATCCGAGGGGGATGCTCCTTAGAGGCGACGTGAATCTCCGTGGAAGCTTATCTTCCACCACCCATCAGGAAGTCGAACCGACTTTTAGAATCAGACTTGGCCTACGTTGGTGGAACCGAGAGCGAGAAAATAGCAGTGCTACAGAGAAATGTCCTTCAACGTTGGAATTGTAGGGGAAGTGGGCATATGTCTCGAGACTGTAGAGAGCCACAACGATGTTACGGATGTGGACGAATGGGAGCCCAGAGGGCGACTTGTTCAAATTGTCAAGGCTCTTCAAATAGGCCACGGAACGCACGAAATCTGCAGAGTGAACGACGTCCAGCTGGTCCTTCTCAGAAGGGCTTGGAGGGGAGGGGACTCCCAACGCAAACATCGGGAAACGGGCGCTGTGTCCAGTAGGCGGCCGTCTGGACACTAAGGAGGATAGAGGTGGAGCCGCGGAAGAGGCACGAGTAGAATACATGCTGGCAAAAAGGCAAGGGGACAGTCGACCACACCTGGAAGTGGATATCCACGGTCGGAAGTTCCTTGGCCTGGTGGATTCGGGCGCGTCACACACTGTACAAGGTGGAGAAGGTTGGAAGGCCCTAGAGGAGTTGGGTGTAGAGCTCATGGATTCTGACCAGAAGATTATTTGCCTGGCTAATAGCCAGGGGTGTGCGATTGCTGGGACAGTAGTAGTTCAACTAATATTGGAGAATAAAGTAGAGTGGCTACGAGTTCTGGTCGTACCGGCTATCCCGCAGAGCCTCATCCTCGGTGTAGATTTTGTCAGGTGATTTGGGTTAATACTAGCAATTACTGAGGAGAGTTGGAGCTTCTTGAGTGCCTTGGAGGGAAAGGCCGCAGAATAGTTGAAGTCGAGGAGTCGATTGACGGGAATAGAAGAAGCAGCGCTCAGTCATCTGCTAGAAGGGGAGTTTCGGTCCATGGGGGATGGCATCGGTTGCACCGGGAGAGTAGAACATGTAATCAAGACCAACTCGCCTCCAATCAAGCAACGATACTATCCGGTGTCTCCAGCCGTACAGAAACATATTGATGCCGAAGTGAACGAGATGATCAAAGATGAGATAGTGGAACCATCGTCGGGCCTCACCTATCATCCTTGTGAAGAAGAAAGACGGAACGTATCGATTCTGCGTAGACTATCGCAAGTTGAATCGAGTCACGGAACATGATGCGTACCCACTACCCTACGTGTCAGCTACTCTAGATAAGCTACGTGACGCAAAGTACCTATCGTCGCTGGATGTAAAGTCGGCCTATTGGCAGGTGCCCATGGCGGAGCAGTCCAAGAAGTTTACCGCGTTCACCGTGCCACACCGAGGGTTATTCCAGTTTGCCGTGCCGGCAACTTGGCAACGTCTTATCGATCAGGTTCTCGGACCCGATTCGGAACCTTATGTGTTCACTTATCTCGACGATATTATCGTCGTGACCCAAGACTTTGCCAAACACATGGAAATTCTGAGGGAAGTGTTCAGGCGTCTTAGACAGGCTGGATTGAAAGTATCCCGTGAGAAGTGTGAGTTCTGCCGTTCCCAGCTCAAATACTTGGGCTATATGGTCGATGAGAAGGGGCTGAATGTGGACCTGGACAAAGTCAAGAGCGTGTCACAGATCCCTTCGCCTACGAATGTGAAGGGGGTAAGGCAGTTCCAGGGTATGGTGTCGTGGTATCGGAGGTTTATACCTGACTTTGCCCCGATGACGGCACCACTAACGAACCTGCTAAAGAAACACCAGAAGTTCGAGTGGACCCAGGACTGTGAAACCGCCTTCACCCAGGCGAAAATCAAATTATCGACCGCACCCATCCTCACCTGTCCGGACTACACCCTCCCTTTCTCAATCCAAACGGACGCATCAGATCTGGGTCTCGGAGCCGTATTGTCTCAACACCAGGCAGACGATGAAAAGGTAATCTGCTACCTTAGCCGGTCGCTGTCGAAGTCTGAGCGGAAGTATTCAACCACCGAGAAGGAGTGCCTGGCGGTCTTGTGGGCAGTGGAAAAACTGAGGCCTTATGTCGAAGGGGCCAAGTTTACGGTAGTCACGGACCACTACTCACTCGTGTGGTTGAATAACCTGAAAGACCCGACAGGACGGTTGGCAAGGTGGGCAATACGCTTACAGCAGTATCCTTTCCATATTGTACATCGGAAAGGTAAGGAGCACCTAGTACCAGATGCGCTATCACGGATGTTACCCCAAGGAGAAGTGGCGATGCTAGAGACTGCGAGGGATACATGGGTCGAGACGATGAAGCAAAGGGTGCTAAACGCCCCAGAACGCTTCGCGGGCTGGCGTGTGGCTGAGGACTCGTTGTGGAAACATGTGCCGGGGAGATATCCAGAACTAGAGGGGTCTGAGGCGTGGAAACGAGTCGTGCCTAAGAGCGAAAGGAAGGCCATACTCCACCGGTGTCATGACGACCCAACGGCAGGTCATATGGGGGCCAGCCGCACACTAAGTCGAGTGGCAACAAGGTTTTATTGGCCCAAGATGTCCGCCGACGTAGCCAGCTATGTGCGAAAATGCAAGGTCTGCCAGGCGAACAAGGTCGAAAGGAAAGCTCCCGCGGGATTCATGGTTTCTCGAAGCGGAGAACCTCGGCAGCCTTGGGAGATGGTATGCGTGGACTTGGTAGGGCCATTACCTCGGTCCAGCCAGGGGCATACCACGATTCTAACCGTCTTGGATTACGTTACCAAGTTCACCCTGCTCTTCCCTTTGCTGCAGGCGACGGCAGTAGCGGTGTGTCGTGTGCTAGAAGAGCAAGTGTTCTTAATGTTTGGAGCACCGAAGTGGCTTGTTTGCGATAATGGGGTCCTATTCCGGGGGACGTTACTTCAACGATTAGCTGAGACATACGGAACCGAAATCAAATATACGGCGTTATACCATCCTCAGGCCAATCCGGCCGAGAGAAGAAACCAGGATATAAAAAGGATGTTGCGTTCTTATGTAGCTGATAATAACCGAGAGTGGGATCGAAGTTTGGCCAAGATAGCATGCGCGTTAAGAACCTACAAACACGAAGTGACCCAAATTACACCATATTTCTGCAATTTTGGACGCGAGATGGTAATTTTCCACGAAAATTGGGAACGACCCGAAGGGGGACAGGATGGTCTAGAGCCCACAGTCAGAGCGGAGGCACTAACGAAAGTACGTCAGGAAGTGTGGGAGCAAATGCAACAGGCAGCCCGGTAGAGTACGAGACGCTATAACTTGCGAAAAAGAGATGCGAGGTATGAAGAAGGTGATCCCGTGTGGCGAAGGAATTTCACCATTTCGGACGCGACAAAATATTATTCCGCGAAACTAGTGCCTGAATATCTGGGTCCCTTTTGGATCGGCGAGCGCGTGTCCGGCTGGACATATAGGTTGGTGGACGAGAAGGGTAAAAGCGTAGGAACATGGCACGCGAAACGCTTCAGGTCTTTGCACTAATGACACGGTGGAAAAGTAACAAGCGCGGCGCAGCATCGGCAGGCAGACCGGTATCCTAGACTTAGAATCTAAATCTTATATAGTAATCGTAACGCTAACAATTTCCCTTAAAGACTGGACACAGAAAAGTCGCTTTCAGAATACCTTAAGCTATAAAAACTTAGAATGTAAATCATCTCGGCGATGAGTTAGGTGAGTCCACCTGACGCGTCGCTGGCACTGGCGATTCTGGTACGCAGACTTTGGCCTTAATTCAAACGGCTTGGTAGCCGATCGCTCAATCGCACATTCCTTCCTTCTTGTAGTCGTGGCGTTTTATCTAAAAAAAAAACACACCATCAAATTTGAAATTAGTTTCGAAAATTTTCCTGGGCTTAGTTGGATTAATAAAATTATAGCAGAAATAGGAAAAATGCTGGAATTCGGGGTAGATTAGTAAGGCACTAGGAGTTAGTTAGGGAAATTAGGTAGACTAATCAGATAATAGAATGGATTAATAATATTAACTACTTGTAATTAAAAGGTGGTCGTTTAGGGCACAGAACTATTTGGATTCATAATATTCGCTACATGTATTCATTAGGCGTTAGTTAAGATCACAAGATTACTTGGATTGCTAATATTAATTACTCGTATCAGTAAGGGATTAGCTTGAGACACTGAATTACTAGAATTTAATTAGTGAAAAGTTATTGGGGTAGGTTTAGCGTGAAATTAGGTTGATGATTCAGGCTAAGAAGCGGAGATCAATCGCCGAGTTAGGTAGGGACAGGAGGGTTAATAAACTAAGGTTCGGTTCGGATAACTGGGGCTAGTCAGAACGAGCTCGGTTCTCATGAACTCAACATATGAGGGTGGAGTACCAAGCCCCTCAGGTTAGGCTCTATTAGAAGTTAGCCAAAGGTAGGTAGCGAGAGTACTAATCCCCCATAACCAAGCTAAAAGTAATGTACCGGAAGTAGGAATAAGATATACAAGTATGGATGTGTATGTGGATATATCTTTACGTATGTATTTATATAAATAGAGTTAGGCAATCGAGGAGAAATAATCTCCATGGGGAAATATATGAGGATTATCCGTTTTACTTCAAGCACTGATGGGCGTTATCTACTTGGCTTAGTAGCTATCAAATTTAATTATATCGCAGATAAGCGGATTTCGAGGAAATTCTCTTCCAGTAAGGGGGGTTTTGTAACGTTGTAACAAGAACCCGAGCCGTTTACATTTGAAAAAAAAAAAAAAAAAACCCTTCCCGGGAAGGGGTGCCCATGTTTAAACCACGAAGTCACCACTCAAATTGATAGGCTAGCAAATGTTGTTTTGAACGTCGCATCCGACTTGCGTCGTATACTAGTCGGATGTCGACGATTTAGCACTAAGCTAAAGTAATGCTACATAGTATATATACATTACATGCCGTAGAGATAAGACTAGACTAAGACTTAAACTAACTTAATCTAAGCGACGCGCTGTCGACGGAGTGGCTAAAGCAGGGCCTGCGCGTCCTCTCGCTGGTTATCCCGGAGCTGGCTGTGTTACGGGTGAGCCGCAACCTGAAAGAGAAATATATAAATTTATCATGTTCCTCAATCATCTACTCTACATACTTACCTGCAACCTCCCACGGGGCCGCAACTTGACGAACCACGGTATATTAACACCCGCGAAACGGATGCATATACGCGAAACACACCAATCCACTGTACGATTCAAATCAAATTCAATTCAAAATATAAACGCGGCATCCCGAGAACTGTCACTGCAAACTATTATAGATCACAATCACCCGCACAATTCCGAGATCAGCTGCGTTCCATGGAATGAGACGAAGCAGCAGACATTCACGATGGATTCGAAATTCGAATATGTGAAGACGTCGAATAGGTCGAATATGGCGAATATTCGGCACGAGCGGCGAGAGTAGCGGTACGTGTCGGAGAACCGCTATTCGTGGGTGGAATAGAAAATGCAGCTCGGGACGCTCGGTCT
Organism: Nemotelus nigrinus; assembly: GCA_947369275.1. Lineage (NCBI taxonomy): Eukaryota > Metazoa > Arthropoda > Insecta > Diptera > Stratiomyidae > Nemotelus > Nemotelus nigrinus. Next base: position 110,405,426 of record OX376373.1, read on the forward strand.
TTTTACAACGTTCAGCCGAAGTGTTCGGAACGTTTATCAATTTGCTCAGGTAACGAAGGCGCATGTGGAAATTTGCTTTTCTTTTGGACAACGTGCAGTCGAAGTGATCGGAACGTTCATCAATTTGTTCAGCCGAAGTGGTCAGAACGTTCACCAATTTGCCCAGCCGAAGCGGTCCGAACGTTCAACAATTTGTTCAGCCGTAGTGCCGAAGTGGTCAGAACGTTCATCAATTCGCTCAGCCAAGGTGGTCAGAACGTTCATCAATTTGCTCAGCCGAAGTGGTCAGTACTTTCATCAATTTGCTCAACCGAAGTGGTCAGAACGTTCATCAATTTGCCCAGCCGAAGTGGTCCGAACGTTCATCAATTTGTTCAGCCGAAGTGCCGAAGTGCCAAAGTGGTCAGAGCGTTCATCAATTCGCTCAGCCAAAGTGGGCAGAACGTTCCTCAATTTGCTCAGCCGAAGTGGTCAGTACGTCCACCAATTTGCTCAGCCGGAGTGCCGAAGTGGTCAGAACGTTCACCAATTTGCTCAGCCGAAGTGGTCAGAACGTTCACCAATTTGCCCAGCCGAAGTGGTCAGAACATTCATCAATCTGCTCAGCCGAATTGATCAGAACACTCATCAAATTGCTCAGCCGAAGTGGTCAGCGCATTCATCAATTTGTTCAGCAGGAATCGCAGTACTTTTTGGCTAAGGTAAGCCATAACTCTGTTCAATAGAATTATATGCAAAGCATAAGTTTAAGTTTAAGTAATTTCCATAAGAAATATTTGATTGTGAAGTTTTAAAAGTTACTTTATTTTTAAAAATCAAATTATATGCTATAAACACGTTCAGTTCATATATTTGCATACATTAAAAAAGAAAAATTTGAGTGGTGGTCGACGAGGTAGGCAGCTTTTGACAGGTGCTCGCTGGTTCGGCTTGCATATATATATATATGTGTGGGTGTATCGCCCCATAGCGGAGGGGTGATTGATCGCGTAGGAGAACCTCACTCAGCGGCTCTCGGCTCAATATTTGGTGAGTGAGTGGCGCCCACGACCCGTCTCCGACGTTGGCCCTTCAACGTAGGTATCGACACCCGGAAAAGAAAAAAAGAAAATCGCGTGAAAAGTTAAAGTCGAATGCGTGTAAAGTGTTAGTGAACCGAAGTGTGGAACTCAGGACGGGACTCAGACGCAGCAGCAGGAAATCCGTGGGAATCTTAAGTGACCAGGCGGTGAGAGTATAGGGCAATCCGATCAGACGGGAGTAACCTGGCGCGGAGGAATACCTTATTTTACATATTTGGAATTTGTAATTAAAAAAAAATTTAAAAAAAAATTAATCACATATACTTAGTTTGTTTTCCTTCTTAGTTGATAGTTAGCCTTAGGGTATCCCTTTTAGTACTGATTGGGATCTACAGCCAGGATGGCGTCAAAAATGAAGATACCTATAGACCGACTTAACAAGGACGAGCTGACGTACGAGCTCGAAATCAGGGGTCAGCCGTCTGGAACCGTTGAAGCCACGCGGAAGACTCTTCGAGTAGCATTGAGGGCGGAGGCATCCATGGAAACCTCCTTAGTTTCTGTGAAAGAATATCCGCACTCTTTGGAAGAGGACATCAGTGCCGTAAAGGACAAACTGACCAAAATTCTCGCGTTGATCGCAGCGTTCTCAGGGACACCACAGACGTCAGAGTTTCTAAAAATCAAGGCGAAGATCGAGTTCGGTATGCGCCGTTTGAAGAATACTCAGCTCGAAGGGGAGAATATGTGCGAGGAGGCCGGCAAACTGAGGGAACAACTGATCATGGCTATGGGAGAGCTCCTAGTTAAAGCCGAGGGAGAGGGCGAAGACGTAGGGACAGACGCGGAGCAGGACGATGGCAGTGCTGGCGAGCGAGAGTTTCAAGGCGTAGGTGACGGTGTGGAACCAGTAGTGGCCAGAAACAGGGAACCAGTCCAAGTGGCGGAGGACTTAGGGAATCCCCTCTTTTCAACGCCTCGGTCCTCTATGCCTGTGTACAAGGGTCAGGAGGTTTCCAAATGGGGTTTGCGCTACACTGGAGACTCGGGGTCCTTGAGTGCCTTTCTCGAGCGAGTGGAGGAGCTGAGAGAGGCCAGGGGAGTAAACACGAGGCAGCTGTTCCAATCCGCGGTCAAAATAATCGAAGGGAAGGCACTGGTATGGTACCGAGCCAACCGGACACGAGTGCACTCATGGCGGGAACTGGTAGCCGAGATGCGTGCGGAATTCTTACCACCGGATTATGATGACCGACTGCTCACGGAGATTGGTAGACGAACGCAAGGTCCAGAGGAATCCATCGGGGTGTACGTGTCGGCTATGGAGGGTTTGTTCTGGCGTCGAGCCACCCCTTGCACCGAAGAAGAGAAACTAAAGATTCTTCGCAAAAACCTGTCGCCATTCTATCAAACACAATTGGCCCTTACTTCAGTGCAGACGATCGCCGATCTAATCCGAGTGGGATGCTCCTTAGAGGCGACGCGAATCTCCGTGGAAGCTTATCTTCCACCACCCATCAGGAAGTCGAACCGACTTTTAGAATCAGACTTGGCCTACGTTGGTGGAACCGAGAGCGAGAAAATAGCAGTGCTACAGAGAAATGTCCTTCAACGTTGGAATTGTAGGGGAAGTGGGCATATGTCTCGAGACTGTAGAGAGCCACAACGATGTTACGGATGTGGACGAATGGGAGCCCAGAGGGCGACTTGTTCAAATTGTCAAGGCTCTTCAAATAGGCCACGGAACGCACGAAATCTGCAGAGTGAACGACGTCCAGCTGGTCCTTCTCAGAAGGGCTTGGAGGGGAGGGGACTCCCAACGCAAACATCGGGAAACGGGTGCTGTGTCCAGTAGGCGGCCGTCTGGACACTAAGGAGGATAGAGGTGGAGCCGCGAAAGAGGCACGAGTAGAATACATGCTGGCAAAAAGGCAAGGGGACAGTCGACCACACCTGGAAGTGGATATCCACGGTCGGAAGTTCCTTGGCCTGGTGGATTCGGGCGCGTCACACACTGTACAAGGTGGAGAAGGTTGGAAGGCCCTAGAGGAGTTGGGTGTAGAGCTCATGGATTCCGACCAGAAGATTATTTGCCTGGCTAACAGCCAGGGGTGTGCGATCGCTGGGACAGTAGTAGTTCTACTAATATTGGAGAATAAAGTAGAGTGGCAACGAGTTCTTGTCGTACCGGCTATCCCGCAGAGCCTCATCCTCGGTGTAGATTTTGTCAGGTGATTTGGGTTAATACTAGCAATAACTGAGGAGAGTTGGAGCTTCTTGAGTGCCTTGGAGGGAAAGGCCGCAGAACAGTTGAAGTCGAGGAGTCGATTGACGGGAATAGAAGAAGCAGCGCTCAGTCATCTGCTAGAAGGGGAGTTTCGGTCCATGGGGGATGGCATCGGTTGCACCGGGAGAGTAGAACATGTAATCAAGACCAACTCGCCTCCAATCAAGCAACGATACTATCCGGTGTCTCCAGCCATACAGAAACATATTGATGCCGAATTGAACGAGATGATCAAAGATGAGATAGTGGAACCATCGTCGAGTCCCTGGGCCTCACCTATCATCCTTGTGAAGAAGAAAGACGGAACGTATCGATTCTGCGTAGACTATCGCAAGTTGAAACGAGTCACGGAACATGATCTATCCTATCGTCGCTGGATGTAAAGTCGGCCTATTGGCAGGTGCCCATGGCGGAGCAGTCCAAGAAGTTTACCGCGTTCACCGTGCCACACCGAGGGTTATTCCAGTTTGCCGTGCCGGCAACTTGGCAACGTCTTATCGATCAGGTTCTCGGACCCGATTCGGAACCTTATGTGTTCACTTATCTCGACGATATTATCGTCGTGACCCAAGACTTTGCCAAACACATGGAAATTCTGAGGGAAGTGTTCAGGCGTCTTAGACAGGCTGGATTGAAAGTATCCCGTGAGAAGTGTGAGTTCTGCCGTTCCCAGCTCAAATACTTGGGCTATGTGGTCGATGAGAAGGGGCTGAATGTGGACCTGGACAAAGTCAAGAGCGTGTCACAGATCCCTTCGCCTACGAATGTGAAGGGGGTAAGGCAGTTCCAGGGTATGGTGTCGTGGTATCGGAGGTTTATACCTGACTTTGCCCCGATGACGGCACCACTAACGAACCTGCTAAAGAAACACCAGAAGTTCGAGTGGACCCAGGACTGTGAAACCGCCTTCACCCAGGCGAAAATCAAATTATCGACCGCACCCATCCTCACCTGTCCGGACTACACCCTCCCTTTCTCAATCCAAACGGACGCATCAGATCTGGGTCTCGGAGCCGTATTGTCTCAACACCAGGCAGACGATGAAAAGGTAATCTGCTACCTTAGCCGGTCGCTGTCGAAGACTGAGCGGAAGTATTCAACCACCGAGAAGGAGTGCCTGGCGGTCTTGTGGGCAGTGGAAAAACTGAGGCCTTATGTCGAAGGGGCCAAGTTTACGGTAGTCACGGACCACTACTCACTCGTGTGGTTGAATAACCTGAAAGACCCGACAGGACGGTTGGCAAGGTGGGCAATACGCTTACAGCAGTATCCTTTCCATATTGTACATCGGAAAGGTAAGGAGCACCTAGTACCAGATGCGCTATCACGGATGTTACCCCAAGGAGAAGTGGCGACGCTAGAGACTGCGAGGGATACATGGGTCGAGACGATGAAGCAAAGGGTGCTAAACGCCCCAGAACGCTTCGCGGGCTGGCGTGTGGCTGAGGACTCGTTGTGGAAACATGTGCCGGGGAGATATCCAGAACTAGAGGGGTCTGAGGCGTGGAAACGAGTCGTGCCTAAGAGCGAAAGGAAGGCCATACTCCACCGGTGTCATGACGACCCAACGGCAGGTCATATGGGGGCCAGCCGCACACTAAGTCGAGTGGCAACAAGGTTTTATTGGCCCAAGATGTCCGCCGACGTAGCCAGCTATGTGCGAAAATGCAAGGTCTGCCAGGCGAACAAGGTCGAAAGGAAAGCTCCCGCGGGATTCATGGTTTCTCGAAGCGGAGAACCTCGGCAGCCTTGGGAGATGGTATGCGTGGACTTGGTAGGGCCATTACCTCGGTCCAGCCAGGGGCATACCACGATTCTAACCGTCTTGGATTACGTTACCAAGTTCACCCTGCTCTTCCCTTTGCTGCAGGCGACGGCAGTAGCGGTGTGTCGTGTGCTAGAAGAGCAAGTGTTCTTAATGTTTGGAGCACCGAAGTGGCTTGTTTGCGATAATGGGGTCCAATTCCGGGGGACGTTACTTCAACGATTAGCTGAGACATACGGAACCGAAATCAAATATACGGCGTTATACCATCCTCAGGCCAATCCGGCCGAGAGAAGAAACCAGGATATAAAAAGGATGTTGCGTTCTTATGTAGCTGATAATCACCGAGAGTGGGATCGAAGTTTGGCCAAGATAGCATGCGCGTTAAGAACCTACAAACACGAAGTGACCCAAATTACACCATATTTCTGCAATTTTGGACGCGAGATGGTAATTTTCCACGAAAATTGGGAACGACCCGAAGGGGGACAGGATGGTCTAGAGCCCACAGTCAGAGCGGAGGCACTAACGAAAGTACGTCAGGAAGTGTGGGAGCAAATGCAACAGGCAGCCCGGTAGAGTACGAGACGCTATAACTTGCGAAAAAGAGATGCGAGGTATGAAGAAGGTGATCCCGTGTGGCGAAGGAATTTCACCATTTCGGACGCGACAAAATATTATTCCGCGAAACTAGTGCCTGAATATCTGGGTCCCTTTTGGATCGGCGAGCGCGTGTCCGGCTGGACATATAGGTTGGTGGACGAGAAGGGTAAAAGCGTAGGAACATGGCACGCGAAACGCTTCAGGTCTTTGCACTAATGACACGGTGGAAAAGTAACAAGCGCGGCGCAGCATCGGCAGGCAGACCGGTATCCTAGACTTAGAATCTAAATCTTATATAGTAATCGTAACGCTAACAATTTCCCTTAAAGACTGGACACAGAAAAGTCGCTTTCAGAATACCTTAAGCTATAAAAACTTAGAATGTAAATCATCTCGGCGATGAGTTAGGTGAGTCCACCTGACGCGTCGCTGGCACTGGCGATTCTGGTGCGCAGACTTTAGCCTTAATTCAAACGGCTTGGTAGCCGATCGCTCAATCGCACATTCCTTCCTTCTTGTAGTCGTGGCGTTTTATCTAAAAAAAAAAACACACCATGAAATTTGAAATTAGTTTCGAAAATTTTCCTGGGCTTAGTTGGATTAATAAAATTATAGCAGAAATAGGAAAAATGCTGGAATTCGGGGTAGATTAGTAAGGCACTAGGAGTTAGTTAGGGAAATTAGGTAGACTAATCAGATAATAGAATGGATTAATAATATTAACTACTTGTAATTAAAAGGTGGTCGTTTAGGGCACAGAACTATTTGGATTCATAATATTCGCTACATGTATTCATTAGGCGTTAGTTAAGATCACAAGATTACTTGGATTGCTAATATTAATTACTCGTATCAGTAAGGGATTAGCTTAAGACACTGAATTACTAGAATTTAATTAGTGAAAAATTATTGGGGTAGGTTAAGCGTGAAATTAGGGTGATGATTCAGGCTAAGAAGCGGAGATCAATCGCCGAGTTAGGTAGGGACAGGAGGGTTAATAAACTAAAGTTCGGTTCGGATAACTGGGGCTAGTCAGAACGAGCTCGGTTCTCATGAACTCAACATATGAGGGTGGAGTACCAAGCCCCTCAGGTTAGGCTCTATTAGAAGTTAGCCAAAGGTAGGTAGCGAGAGTACTAATCCCCCATAACCAAGCTAAAAGTAATGTACCGGAAGTAGGAATAAGATATACAAGTATGGATGTGTATGTGGATATATCTTTACGTATGTATTTATATAAATAGAGTTAGGCAATCGAGGAGAAATAATCTCCATGGGGAAATATATGAGGATTATCCGTTTTACTTCAAGCACTGATGGGCGTTATCTACTTGGCTTAGTAGCTATCAAATTTAATTATATCGCATATAAGCGGATTTCGAGGAAGTCCTCTTCCAGTAAGGGGGGAGTTGTAACGTTGTAACAAGAACCCGAGGCCTAACCAACGACCAATCGACAAGCATGTACGGGCGTACACCTCGCAATGCCGAGCCGTTTACATTTGAAAAAAAAAAAAAAAAAAACCCTTCCCGGGAAGGGGTGCCCATGTTTAAACCACGAAGCCACCACTCAAATTGATAGGCTAGCAAATGTTGTTTTGAACGTCGCATCCGACTTGCGTCGTATACTAGTCGGATGTCGACGATTTAGCACTAAGCTAAAGTAATGCTACATAGTATATATACATTACATGCCGTAGAGATAAGACTAGACTAAGACTTAAACTAACTTAATCTAAGCGACGCGCTGTCGACGGAGTGGCTGAAGCAGGGCCTGCGCGTCCTCTCGCTGGTAATCCCGGAGCTGGCTGTGTTACGGGTGAGCCGCAACCTGAAAGAGAAATATATAAATTTATCATGTTCCTCAATCATCTACTCTACATACTTACCTGCAACCTCCCACGGGGCCGCAACTTGACGAACCACGGTATATTAACACCCGCGAAACGGATGCATATACGCGAAACACACCAATCCACTGTACGATTCAAATCAAATTCAATTCAAAATATAAACGCGGCATCCCGAGAACTGTCACTGCAAACTATTATAGATCACAATCACCCGCACAATTCCGAGATCAGCTGCGTTCCATGGAATGAGACGAAGCAGCAGACATTCACGATGGATTCGAAATTCGAATATGTGAAGACGTCGAATAGGTCGAATATGGCGAATATTCGGCACGAGCGGCGAGAGTAGCGGTACGTGTCGGAGAACCGCTATTCGTGGGTGGAATAGAAAATGCAGCTCGGGACGCTCGGTCTTTTTACAACGTTCAGCCGAAGTGTTCGGAACGTTTATCAATTTGCTCAGGTAACGAAGGCGCATGTGGAAATTTGCTTTTCTTTTGGACAACGTGCAGTCGAAGTGATCGGAACGTTCATCAATTTGTTCAGCCGAAGTGGTCAGAACGTTTACCAATTTGCCCAGCCGAAGCGGTCCGAACGTTCAACAATTTGTTCAGCCGTAGTGCCGAAGTGGTCAGAACGTTCATCAATTCGCTCAGCCAAGGTGGTCAGAACGTTCATCAATTTGCTCAGCCGAAGTGGTCAGTACTTTCATCAATTTGCTCAACCGAAGTGGTCAGAACGTTCATCAATTTGCCCAGCCGAAGTGGTCCGAACGTTCATCAATTTGTTCAGCCGAAGTGCCGAAGTGGTCAGAGCGTTCATCAATTCGCTCAGCCAAAGTGGGCAGAACGTTCCTCAATTTGCTCAGCCGAAGTGGTCAGTACGTCCACCAATTTGCTCAGCCGGAGTGCCGAAGTGGTCAGAACGTTCACCAATTTGCTCAGCCGAAGTGGTCAGAACGTTCACCAATTTGCCCAGCCGAAGTGGTCAGAACATTCATCAATCTGCTCAGCCGAATTGATCAGAACACTCATCAAATTGCTCAGCCGAAGTGGTCAGCGCATTCATCAATTTGTTCAGCAGGAATCGCAGTACTTTTTGGCTAAGGTAAGCCATAACTCTGTTCAATAGAATTATATGCAAAGCATAAGTTTAAGTTTAAGTAATTTCCATAAGAAATATTTGATTGTGAAGTTTTAAAAGTTACTTTATTTTTAAAAATCAAATTATATGCTATAAACACGTTCAGTTCATATATTTGCATACATTAAAAAAGAAAAATTTGAGTGGTGGTCGACGAGGTAGGCAGCTTTTGACAGGTGCTCGCTGGTTCGGCTTGCATATATATATATATATATGTGTGGGTGTATCGCCCCATAGCGGAGGGGTGATTGATCGCGTAGGAGTATCCGGTGAGCCGAACCTCACTCAGCGGCTCTCGGCTCAATATTGGGTGAGTGAGTGGCGCCCACGACCCGTCTCCGACGTTGGCCCTTCAACGTAGGTATCGACACCCGGAAAAGAAAAAAAGCAAATCGCGTGAAAAGTTAAAGTCGAATGCGTGTAAAGTGTTAGTGAACCGAAGTGTGGAACTCAGGACGGGACTCAGACGCAGCAGCAGGAAATCCGTGGGAATCTTAAGTGACCAGGCGGTGAGAGTATAGGGCAATCCGATCAGACGGGAGTAACCTGGCGCGGAGGAATACCTTATTTTACATATTTGGAATTTGTAATTAAAAAAAAATTTAAAAAAAAATTAATCACATATACATAGTTTGTTTTCCTTCTTAGTTGATAGTTAGCCTTAGGGTATCCCTTTTAGTACTGATTGGGATCTACAGCCAGGATAGCGTCAAAAATGAAGATACCTATAGACCGACTTAACAAGGACGAGCTGACGTACGAGCTCGAAATCAGGGGTCAGCCGTCTGGAACCGTTGAAGCCACGCGGAAGACTCTTCGAGTAGCATTGAGGGCGGAGGCATCCATGGAAACCTCCTTAGTTTCTGTGAAAGAATATCCGTACTCTTTGGAAGAGGACATCAGTGCCGTAAAGGACAAACTGACCGAAATTCTCGCGTTGATCGCAGCGTTCTCAGGGACACCACAGACGTCAGAGTTTCTAAAAATCAAGGCGAAGATCGAGTTCGGTATGCGCCGTTTGAAGAATACTCAGCTCGAAGGGGAGAATATGTGCGAGGAGGCCGGCAAACTGAGGGAACAACTGATCATGGCTATGGGAGAGCTCCTAGTTAAAGCCGAGGGAGAGGGCGAAGACGTAGGGACAGACGCGGAGCAGGACGATGGCAGTGCTGGCGAGCGAGAGTTTCAAGGCGTAGGTGACGGTGTGGAACCAGTAGTGGCCAGAAACAGGGAACCAGTCCAAGTGGCGGAGGACTTAGGGAATCCCCTCTTCTCAACGCCTCGGTCCTCTATGCCTGTGTACAAGGGTCAGGAGGTTTCCAAATGGGGTTTGCGCTACACTGGAGACTCGGGGTCCTTGAGTGCCTTTCTCGAGCGAGTGGAGGAGCTGAGAGAGGCCAGGGGAGTAAACACGAGGCAGCTGTTCCAATCCGCGGTCAAAATAATCGAAGGGAAGGCACTGGTATGGTACCGAGCCAACCGGACACGAGTGCACTCATGGCGGGAACTGGTAGCCGAGATGCGTGCGGAATTCTTACCACCGGATTATGATGACCGACTGCTCACGGAGATTGGTAGACGAACGCAAGGTCCAGAGGAATCCATCGGGGTGTACGTGTCGGCTATGGAGGGTTTGTTCCGGCGTCGAGCCACCCCTTGCACCGAAGAAGAGAAACTAAAGATTCTTCGCAAAAACCTGTCGCCATTCTATCAAACACAATTGGCCCTTACTTCAGTGCAGACGATCGCCGATCTAATCCGAGTGGGATGCTCCTTAGAGGCGACGCGAATCTCCGTGGAAGCTTATCTTCCACCACCCATCAGGAAGTCGAACCGACTTTTAGAATCAGACTTGGCCTACGTTGGTGGAACCGAGAGCGAGAAAATAGCAGTGCTACAGAGAAATGTCCTTCAACGTTGGAATTGTAGGGGAAGTGGGCATATGTCTCGAGACTGTAGAGAGCCACAACGATGTTACGGATGTGGACGAATGGGAGCCCAGAGGGCGACTTGTTCAAATTGTCAAGGCTCTTCAAATAGGCCACGGAACGCACGAAATCTGCAGAGTGAACGACGTCCAGCTGGTCCTTCTCAGAAGGGCTTGGAGGGGAGGGGACTCCCAACGCAAACATCGGGAAACGGGTGCTGTGTCCAGTAGGCGGCCGTCTGGACACTAAGGAGGATAGAGGTGGAGCCGCGAAAGAGGCACGAGTAGAATACATGCTGGCAAAAAGGCAAGAGGACAGTCGACCACACCTGGAAGTGGATATCCACGGTCGGAAGTTCCTTGGCCTGGTGGATTCGGGCGCGTCACACACTGTACAAGGTGGAGAAGGTTGGAAGGCCCTAGAGGAGTTGGGTGTAGAGCTCATGGATTCCGACCAGAAGATTATTTGCCTGGCTAACAGCCAGGGGTGTGCGATCGCTGGGACAGTAGTAGTTCAACTAATATTGGAGAATAAAGTAGAGTGGCTACGAGTTCTGGTCGTACCGGCTATCCCGCAGAGCCTCATCCTCGGTGTAGATTTTGTCAGGTGATTTGGGTTAATACTAGCAATAACTGAGGAGAGTTGGAGCTTCTTGAGTGCCTTGGAGGGAAAGGCCGCAGAACAGTTGAAGTCGAGGAGTTGATTGACGGGAATAGAAGAAGCAGCGCTCAGTCATCTGCTAGAAGGGGAGTTTCGGTCCATGGGGGATGGCATCGGTTGCACCGGGAGAGTAGAACATGTAATCAAGACCAACTCGCCTCCAATCAAGCAACGATACTATCCGGTGTCTCCAGCCATACAGAAACATATTGATGCCGAATTGAACGAGATGATCAAAGATGAGATAGTGGAACCATCGTCGAGTCCCTGGGCCTCACCCATCATCCTTGTGAAGAAGAAAGACGGAACGTATCGATTCTGCGTAGACTATCGCAAGTTGAATCGAGTCACGGAACATGATGCGTACCCACTACCCTACGTGTCAGCTACTCTAGATAAGCTACGTGACGCAAAGTACCTATCGTCGCTGGATGTAAAGTCGGCCTATTGGCAGGTGCCCATGGCGGAGCAGTCCAAGAAGTTTACCGCGTTCACCGTGCCACACCGAGGGTTATTCCAGTTTGCCGTGCCGGCAACTTGGCATCGTCTTATCGATCAGGTTCTCGGACCCGATTCGGAACCTTATGTGTTCACTTATCTCGACGATATTATCGTCGTGACCCAAGACTTTGCCAAACACATGGAAATTCTGAGGGAAGTGTTCAGGCGTCTTAGACAGGCTGGATTGAAAGTATCCCGTGAGAAGTGTGAGTTCTGCCGTTCCCAGCTCAAATACTTGGGCTATGTGGTCGATGAGAAGGGGCTGAATGTGGACCTGGACAAAGTCAAGAGCGTGTCACAGATCCCTTCGCCTACGAATGTGAAGGGGGTAAGGCAGTTCCAGGGTATGGTGTCGTGGTATCGGAGGTTTATACCTGACTTTGCCCCGATGACGGCACCACTAACGAACCTGCTAAAGAAACACCAGAAGTTCGAGTGGACCCAGGACTGTGAAACCGCCTTCACCCAGGCGAAAATCAAATTATCGACCGCACCCATCCTCACCTGTCCGGACTACACCCTCCCTTTCTCAATCCAAACGGACGCATCAGATCTGGGTCTCGGAGCCGTATTGTCTCAACACCAGGCAGACGATGAAAAGGTAATCTGCTACCTTAGCCGGTCGCTGTCGAAGTCTGAGCGGAAGTATTCAACCACCGAGAAGGAGTGCCTGGCGGTCTTGTGGGCAGTGGAAAAACTGAGGCCTTATGTCGAAGGGGCCAAGTTTACGGTAGTCACGGACCACTACTCACTCGTGTGGTTGAATAACCTGAAAGACCCGACAGGACGGTTGGCAAGGTGGGCAATACGCTTACAGCAGTATCCTTTCCATATTGTACATCGGAAAGGTAAGGAGCACCTAGTACCAGATGCGCTATCACGGATGTTACCCCAAGGAGAAGTGGCGATGCTAGAGACTGCGAGGGATACATGGGTCGAGACGATGAAGCAAAGGGTGCTAAACGCCCCAGAACGCTTCGCGGGCTGGCGTGTGGCTGAGGACTCGTTGTGGAAACATGTGCCGGGGAGATATCCAGAACTAGAGGGGTCTGAGGCGTGGAAACGAGTCGTGCCTAAGAGCGAAAGGAAGGCCATACTCCACCGGTGTCATGACGACCCAACGGCAGGTCATATGGGGGCCAGCCGCACACTAAGTCGAGTGGCAACAAGGTTTTATTGGCCCAAGATGTCCGCCGACGTAGCCAGCTATGTGCGAAAATGCAAGGTCTGCCAGGCGAACAAGGTCGAAAGGAAAGCTCCCGCGGGATTCATGGTTTCTCGAAGCGGAGAACCTCGGCAGCCTTGGGAGATGGTATGCGTGGACTTGGTAGGGCCATTACCTCGGTCCAGCCAGGGGCATACCACGATTCTAACCGTCTTGGATTACGTTACCAAGTTCACCCTGCTCTTCCCTTTGCTGCAGGCGACGGCAGTAGCGGTGTGTCGTGTGCTAGAAGAGCAAGTGTTCTTAATGTTTGGAGCACCGAAGTGGCTTGTTTGCGATAATGGGGTCCAATTCCGGGGGACGTTACTTCAACGATTAGCTGAGACATACGGAACCGAAATCAAATATACGGCGTTATACCATCCTCAGGCCAATTCGGCCGAGAGAAGAAACCAGGATATAAAAAGGATGTTGCGTTCTTATGTAGCTGATAATCACCGAGAGTGGGATCGAAGTTTGGCCAAGATAGTATGCGCGTTAAGAACCTACAAACACGAAGTGACCCAAATTACACCATATTTCTGCAATTTTGGACGCGAGATGGTAACTTTCCACGAAAATTGGGAACGACCCGAAGGGGGACAGGATGGTCTAGAGCCCACAGTCAGAGCGGAGGCACTAACGAAAGTACGTCAGGAAGTGTGTTAGCAAATTCAACAGGCAGCCCGGCAGAGTACGAGACGCTATAACTTGATAAAAAGAGATGCGAGGTATGAAGAAGGTGATCCCGTGTGGCGAAGGAATTTCACCATTTCGGACGCGACAAAATATTATTCCGCGAAACTAGTGCCTGAATATCTGGGTCCCTTTAGAATCGGCGAGCGCGTGTCCGGCTGGACATATAGGTTGGTGGACGAGAAGCGTAAAAGCGTAGGAACATGGCACGCGAAAGACCTGAAGCGGTATGTGCACTAATGACACGGTGGGAAAGTAACAAGCACGGCGCGGCATCGGCAGGCAGACCGGTATCCTAGACTTAGAATCTAAATCTTATATAGTAATCGTAACGCTAACAATTTCCCTTAAAGACTGGACACAGAAAAGTCGCTTTCAGAATACCTTAAGCTATAAAAACTTAGAATGTAAATCATCTCGGCGATGAGTTAGGTGAGTCCACCTGACGCGTCGCTGGCACTGGCGATTCTGGTACGCAGACTTTGGCCTTAATTCAAACGGCTTGGTAGCCGATCGCTCAATCGCACATTCCTTCCTTCTTGTAGTCGTGGCGTTTTATCTAAAAAAAAACACACCATCAAATTTGAAATTAGTTTCGAAAATTTTCCTGGGCTTAGTTGGATTAATAAAATTATAGCAGAAATAGGAAAAATGCTGGAATTCGGGGTAGATTAGTAAGGCACTAGGAGTTAGTTAGGGAAATTAGGTAGACTAATCAGATAATAGAATGGATTAATAATATTAACTACTTGTAATTAAAAGGTGGTCGTTTAGGGCACAGAACTATTTGGATTCATAATATTCGCTACATGTATTCATTAGGCGTTAGTTAAGATCACAAGATTACTTGGATTGCTAATATTAATTACTCGTATCAGTAAGGGATTAGCTTAAGACACTGAATTACTAGAATTTAATTAGTGAAAAATTATTGGGGTAGGTTTAGCGTGAAATTAGGTTGATGATTCAGGCTAAGAAGCGGAGATCAATCGCCGAGTTAGGTAGGGACAGGAGGGTTAATAAACTAAGGTTCGGTTCGGATAACTGGGGCTAGTCAGAACGAGCTCGGTTCTCATGAACTCAACATATGAGGGTGGAGTACCAAGCCCCTCAGGTTAGGCTCTATTAGAAGTTAGCCAAAGGTAGGTAGCGAGAGTACTAATCCCCAATAACCAAGTTAAAAGTAATGTACCGGAAGTAGGAATAAGATATACAAGTATGGATGTGTATGTGGATATATCTTTACGTATGTATTTATATAAATAGAGTTAGGCAATCGGGGAGAAATAATCTCCATGGGGAAATATATGAGGATTATCCGTTTTACTTCAAGCACTGATGGGCGTTATCTACTTGGCTTAGTAGCTATCAAATTTAGTTATATCGCAGATAAGCGGATTTTGAGGAAATCCTCTTCCAGTAAAGGGGGAGTTGTTACGTTGTAACAAGAACCCGAGGCCTAACCAACGACCAATCGACAAGCATATACGGGCGTACACCTCGCAATGCCGAGCCGTTTACATTTGAAAAAAAAAAAACAACCCTTTCCGGGAAGGGTTGCCCATGTTTAAACCACGAAGCCACCACTCAAATTGATAGGCTAGCAAATGTTGTTTTGAACGTCGCATCCGACTTGCGTCGTATACTAGTCGGATGTCGACGATTTAGCACTAAGCTAAAGTAATGCTACATAGTATATATACATTACATGCCGTAGAGATAAGACTAGACTAAGACTTAAACTAACTTAATCTAAGCGACGCGCTGTCAACGGAGTGGCTGAAGCAGGGCCTGCGCGTCCTCTCGCTGGTAATCCCGGAGCTGGCTGTGTTACGGGTGAGCCGCAACCTGAAAGAGAAATATATAAATTTATCATGTTCCTCAATCATCTACTCTACATACTTACCTGCAACCTCCCACGGGGCCGCAACTTGACGAACCACGGTATATTAACACCCGCAAAACGGATGCATATACGCGAAACACACCAATCCACTGTACGATTCAAATCAAATTCAATTCAAAATATAAACGCGGCATCCCGAGAACTGTCATTGCAAACTATTAGAGATATATATATATATATATATATATATATATATATATATATATATATATATATATATATATATATTATATATATATATATATATATATATATATATATATATATATATATATATATATATATATATATATATTTATATATATATATATATATATATATATATATATATATATATATATATATATATATATATATATATATATATATATATATATATATATATATATATATATATATATATATATATATATATATATATATATATATATATATATATATATATATATATATATATATATATATATATATATATATATATATATATATATATATATATATATATATATATACAACATCAGTTCCAAAGCAGTCTCATCATCGTACAAGAATTTTATTGAGAGAATCAAAAGGAAAATTTCCCCACAGCAAAAAGTCCCTCTTTAACTACCAAACACTAGAAATCTCGATTCCTTTCCAAATACTGTTGCCAAATAATCATCTGATCTCGTTTGCACCGTCTCTTTACCCGTGCATTACCCTAGTTTTGTTCGTGGTGAAGCTCAAGCCTCCTCTTTTACCCCTGGTTTAATAGTTACTGCCAATCCCTCGTGTGAACCAGTAACAACTGCGCCTAAGTTCCTTGATCCACTAGTGCCTCCCATAGTTAAAGCCACAATCATATGCAGTGCTGATCTCGAAAGCAGGTATCTGCTTTCTCAGCTTAGGGATAAGAAAATCTATGAAAACGTTCGCCTCTACCATGCTTACATGCACAAAGCCACTGACTCTGCTTGTTTCGAGGGTAAAACGAAGACTCATCTGGAAGTCATGATTCAACAGGAAGGTCTTCCCATAGATTTTCAGGCTCTTCATACTGTTTTTGTTCGATATCATGAGCAACTTGGCATAACAGCTGACCAAGTGAAAAAAGAGCTAAGCACCTTTGCCTCACATGTCTCAGCTAAGTATATTTCCTTCAAAAATCAAGGAATGATTTTAAAAATTTTCATTCCTAACAAGCAGTTTTCGTTAAACAGCCTCAAACTTTTTTACCAATAATAATTAAATCACATAATCTCTTCGATCATAAGATTATTCACATTTCCTGGTCCAAAGGTTTCATTTACATCGGAATATTCTACATCCCACCCGGTTCAGACGAAGCCGTTTATAATGATGCATGCGTAGTGATTTCTACCCTAGTTTTGTCTCTTAATGAGGAGGATAAAATTATAATTCTCGGTGATTTCAATCGACCAAATTTAAAATTTACGGCTGATGAAACTGATAATAATCTCATTCGTTTTAATCTTCTTGACTGCAGCGATTTCAATCTAGCTAGTACATTTTATGGCAATTATTCGCAGCAAATAGCTCCGACACCTTGTTGCGAAACTATGACAGCCGAGCTGTCGTCACTGCAACATGTTATTTGAGGTCGGGTTCGGTGCTGTCCCGCGTTCCCAAACCTGCCAGCTAGCTCAGTCCGGCGTGGGTTTTTGGGACGAACCCGACCTTCTTGCTATGGCACGCAGAACACACAACATTTAACACATTATACAATTAAAAGGGAAGGGAGGGGAAGAAAACATGTAGGAAGCATTAAAAAAGAGCTAATTATTTTGATACCATAATCTCTGTATTTAATTCATAACAGAAATTTAACAATAAAACAAGTAAAAAAAAGTAGCCAGAAATGAAAGGAAGAGTATAAATAATAATAATTCCAAATAAATTATACACTTTAAACAATAAATAAAGAAGGAAGAAAAAAATTCATGGAATAAAAGTGGAAAGAAAACAAAATCAATAGTTATTTAATAATTTTTGGTGGGAGGGTCTATGGGTACTCAACCCCGGCCGGAATTGATTCACATGCATAATCAATACAGAATGTTATCATATTATATGTATAATAAAAAAAAACAATTCTCTAAGGATAATAAAATTATAATTATAATAACCATAACAAAACAGGTAACTAAATGATAAGTTACATTCCCCACTCCGCACCATGGAATTACAAGAGACAAAAATGATATTTAACTAATATTATTTAATTAGCGAATTGAACTATTTAAATAAATTTGTTGAATGATTAATAATATAGTTTCATAAACCACTTTCTGACACTTCAATTCCTAAAATAACAAACTTAATTTTTCCATTGTAAAATTTCATAACCATCAAAAACTTCATTTCTCGTGTACTTATCTGGCTATCCGTACATCCAAACATCAGTGGCAAAAAATGACAGTCAATACAAAGAGGTCGTTTTCCCAGCATCTCCCAAGATCGGATTTTTTTTCCGCTATCATACCGCTTCCATCATTCCTGCACCCAATATTTTCGTTCGATTATTTCGCCATAACTCGCTCAGCACCCAGAACGCATCCCCGAATTGGACAATTTATTTCATGCGTCCACGAAGATGCCACAGATAACGTTTATACCAAGCTGGCGCTTATTTCCGCTATTTCACTAATAGATCGGTAGATTGTTAAGACTAACTCCGAGTCTCAATTTGATCGGTGTTTCGAACAATTCCGCTACCCAATTCAACAATCGAATCCGAACTTTTCTACTTGAAGCACGATCAATCAAGCACATATCAAACTCAGAAAATTGTTCCGATACTCGTCCACTAGACCAGACCCGAATCAGATAGCTCAAAGCACAGCCATTCACAAAGTTTGCATCTAATCTGGTGCCTATTTCACAGTTTTGAAGCACGATCAATCAATCACATATCAAATTCAGAAAATTGTTCCGATACTCGAACACTAGACCAGACCCGAATTCGATAGCTCGAAGCACAGCCACTCACAAAGTTTGCATCTAATCTGGTGCCTATTTCACAGTTTTTATTTTTTTCTATTTATCAGAATTAGTCACTCCTCAAGTCGAATCGCAAACCAAACACGCCAGAACAAGAAAAAACCCAAAAAACTCGATGTAAAATCCAATAAAAATATACTGCACTTCACTATCATATCACCCGAAGTTCGCGCCTTTCTTTTATTCTCCTCTATCACACCTTCATTTCTCCAGTGCTAAAAACCGAATCCATCCAAGCGCCAAAAACTACCGCCAATAAGCTCCCGTTGCCGCCACGTCCCGTTGTTTTTCTTTCCTAGTTGTGCGACAAGTGTTTTTCCACAACCAGCACCAAACATCTACCGTTTTCGCTGGCCTGATAACGCAGCTGATGCAAGTATTGTTGCAAATCAGCTGCGCTCAGGTCAGCGAACCCGATGCAGTACAACGACACATGCGACAATCAAATGCATAAGCAAAGCCTGTTTTCCAATGCAATGCAATGCATTCGACCGTCGCATGCAGCATTGCACCACCAATGTTTGTGGGTGTGTGTGGGTGTTATATGTGCGAGGCTGTTTCGCAACAATCGTGGGGACAACCCAGACCCTGAGATGTCTTAACCAAGCCGGGCGCATAACGTGCCACCTTTCGCCGAATCATCACATCAACCTGAGTCAGTTGTTTTTCAATCTCGTATGTCTTTGGAGTGGAAAACTCCCAGTAGCTTCCCACTCGCGTCTTGCAACTCGTAAGTGACTTGCCCGGTTTCTCGTTTTACGATCGCAGGAACAAAGCGGGGGGCGAACTTAGCAGCAAAGCGATCGAGGGCACTGCTAACGGCAAAGTTGCGAACATAGACTTGCTGACCTTCGGAAAAATTTCGTGGCCTCGTTCGAAGATTATAGCGCTGAGCCCCCTTTTTGTAGGCCTCACTCAGTTTGTCTTTAACAAGGTCCTGTACTAGGCGTTGTCTGTCGCAGCCAGAACGCAATTGCACCTCACCATCTTCAAAAGCTTGTAGGCTTCTGAGGAGTGCGTATTCTGAACCGTGCTGGATAGGGTGATATCCGAACATGAGGAAGTGAGGCGAAAAACCAGTAGAATCATGAACTACCTTTCGAAAGGCAGAACACGATTCCAAGAGCTTTTCGTCCCACCTGCCATGATAAGAACCTCTATAGGCTCTAATTGCGTTCAGCCTAGACACATTAGTTCGCTCCGAAGCATTTGCCTGTGGTGAGTATAGTGGTGTGAAACAATGTTTCACGCCATATTTATCCAAAAGCTGAGCAAATGCTTTGGAAGCAAACTGGACCCCATTGTCGAAATGAAGCCATTCGGGGACTCCGAAGGTCAGAAAGATCTCACGCTCGAGAAAACGCACAATCGCCTTGCCTGTAGCCTTCACCATGGGCTTGCGCCACACAAACTTTGTATAATGGTCCAGGACCACAAACAATTGGGTATTTCCAGATTTTGAGCGAGGATATGGGCCCATAAAATCCAGAAAAAGTCGCTGCATCTGCCGCTCGGATTCTCTGGGGGATCCCAAGGGTGGCCTCAATGAAGAATTCGGAGGCTTGATCTGCTTGCAAACTACGCACTCTCTTACATGCTGCGTAACATCTTGCCTCAATCGAGGCCAATAATAATATCTTTGCAGTAGCTCAATAGTTTTCCGAATTCCACAATGCGACCCACGGGGATCATCGTGGGCTCGTTCGATGAGTGACTTCTGGGGAATATCCGAAATCGGCGCTTCGCTTGTGCTCATGGTTATGTAAATACGACCATTAGAGACATGCAAATTTTGAAACAGATGAGGCTGCTTCAAAATTTGCCCCCTCAAATGCTCGTATGAAGGCTCCTGAAACGCCGATTCCGGAATGACTGCACCCAAATGCTAGTGCTCCGGGAGACAACCCTCAATCGCTGCTACCTGCACATCCGAAAAGCAAGCCCTTGATAAAGCGTCTGGAACGACGTTGAGGTTACCTTTTCGATGCTCAATTTTAAAATCGTACCCCTGTAGCTTCAGGCTCCAGCGAGCCAATCGTCCAGACAGATCCTGTTGTTGCATCAGCCATTTTAGGCTCGCATAATCTGTGATGATAGTGAAGGGCAGCCCCTCGACGTACGCTCTGAACCTCTTAACACTTTGCACCGCAGCTAAGCATTCCAATTTGGTAACACTGTAGTTGCGTTGCGCCGCGTTAAGCTTCAGGGACATATACGCGATGGGATGCTCTCCACCATCATCATCCTTCTGAAACAAGACACTTCCAATACCCAATGTACTAGCGTCACATTGAATATAAAAGTGCCTTGTGAAATCGGGATTGGCTAGCACCGGAGCGGAAACCAACAGTTTCTTGACTTCATTGAAGGCATTGTTAGCAGCCAAAGACCAGTTGAAAGAACGTTTGCCTTTTAGCAGATCCGTAAGTGGAGCAGTGACGGAAGCGAAATTTGAAATAAAACGTCTGTGCCATCCCGCCATTCCCATGAACCGTCTCACGTCCTTTACCGTTCGGGGCTCTGGATATGTCAGAATACCTGACACCTTCTCCAGGTCAGTTCGTAAAATCCCATCACTAACCACAAAGCCAAGGTACTTGATCTCCTTTTGGACAAACTTGCTTTTTTCAACGTTGATGGTCAAGTTGGCGTCTCTGAGCCGTCTCGCAACAGTGCTCAAGAGCTCCAAATGCTCATCAAATGTTGAGCTTGTGACGAGCAAGTCGTCCAAGTAAACAAATACCTTGTCCTGCAGCTCGTGTGGTATTACTTTGTGTATTAACCGTCACATAGTCTGCGGAGCGTTGCACAGACCGAACGGCATAACCGTGAAACGATACAAAGGTCTGCCAGGGACGGTAAAGGCAGTTTTATCACGTGATGCTTCGTCTAGTGGAATCTGCCAGAAAGCGTCTTTCAGATCCAAACTAGTGATGAACCTGGTATCTTGTAGGCGTGCCAACAGTCCCTCAATGAGAGGTAATGGGTAGGCATCTTTAAGGTGACCTCGTTCAGACGTCGGGCATCAAGGCACAGACGCACCTTGCCAAGCTTCCTCACCAAGGTGACGGGGGAACTCCACGCGCTATGGCTTTCCTCTATCACACCCAGTGTCAACATAGGATCGAGTTCATCATACATCAGTTTCTGTATAACCGGTGACATGGCATAGTGTCGTTGTTTAATGGGCTGAGCGGAACCCGTGTCGATTTTATGTGGCACGAGTTTGGTTTTGCCCAGGCCCTCCTTGTTATATGAAGGAAACTGATGTATGACAAGGTCGAGCCGTTGCTGCTCCTGAGTGGTCAATAGGTTGTGGGAACACCAAATACACAACATAAATACACATCCACAATCCACAAACACCTTAAACTTAAACAAACCTCAAAATTTTATAAATTCAAAGTAGGCTAAGATAGTTTTCTTTTTTAATGTCCGTAGCATGTAAGTTTAGTAAGTATTCTCCTTTTATTATGATAACATCAAATATATATTTTAAAAACTATGAACATTTATTTCAAATTAATTTTTTATTAAGAAGAAATATACTCTTCCTATAATTGGTGACCCCGACGTTGGACTCTTGGACAGCAGCAACTTCATCATTCCCATAATCCAGCCAACAATCACTTTGGACTGATTGGATCTGCATCACCATCGCGTTCACGCACATCAACATCAGGGTATGACCCCGCAGAAACAAATCTCACTGCAACTGCAAAACAATCAACAGCCGCAAAGGCAGAATCAATTTCAAAAATGCGGTCCAGCCAATAATTGATAGCCACCTGGCTCAGGGTTCACAGCAGTAGCTGCAGCAAACAACAACGTATCTAATCAAGGCACCGGATCTCCTTCACAAAATACTCCTATCAGTTCGCCAGGAGCTTGATGAGTTACATCATGGAATCATTCCCACCCTTCTACATGTCACGCAGAACACATTTTCTGCCAACGCGCAAGATACGTGGTCTAATCTGCCAATGATGCTACACCTGCAGGAATGTACATCATCAACCCGAACAACAATAGCTGTCTCGAGCCGCTATGAATTTTACTCATGATATAAGAAGATAGCATATTATGTGATAGCATATTCCGGAAATCGTACAGCAAGTCATTCCTATAAACCACATAGCTTTAAGTAATAATTTTTGTGTGAAATTTACAACATCGTGAACATTTTTGTGTTAGGTACAGGTTTAAAAATAAAAACACACAGTGGGAACAGCCCCAACACGATATTTTATTTGAAAAACACTCACACCACACATCCGCCATCGATCGCGGTAGCCATCAGCCCCGAGACCTGGCCATCGACCATCTCGGCAGCGCTGCGCGAGTTAACGCATCGTCTTATCTGAACTGCATGATAAGACAAGCACATTTCATTATTGTCTACAAGTTAACGCATGGTCCTATCTGCACTGTATGAAAAGACATGCTCATAGCATTAATGTCTGTATGACCAAGATAAATATGTGTTTTGAAATAAGAAATGTAATGTTATCTTATAAGTGACCTTTGCAGTGTAAGATTAGGATAAGAACTATTATAAGAAATTGTACTTGCATAAATAGCGACGTTCGACTCGGACAAGCATCTTTTAAGGAATTAGCTCGTTAAGTGGAACTTCTGTTTAAATATAGAAACATATTTTAATAATATTTTCTGAGTGTTTCCTTATTCGATCATATATTCACTACCGAATATATTAATTGGGGGCTCAACCGGGATAGTGCAAAATTTGTTGTACTATCCAAGCCAATATTCAAGTGCCGTATACTGTTCGAAAGTTTAGTGAAAGTGATAAACTAGCAACGAGAAACGAATAAGTTTTAAGTAGTGCTACGAAGTATCCAGTTGGAAATAAAATAGCAACGAAGGACAAAAACCTAGCCGAGCAGAGCTACAAATTCAACAACGCTGAACAACCGACCAAAGCATTCGAACGTCGACAAACAATCCTGGACGTAAAAAAGGATTCCTAAGCAACCAACAGATATCAATATTTTTACAGCAGCGAAGAGCTACAAAGAAGTGCCGAGTAGAGCAACAAATCAACCAAGAAGCCGAACGATCAATACATTTTCAATCCTGGACGTAAAAGAGAATTCCAACCAGCGGATATCAAGGTATTTACAACGTTTAATTAGTAGCACAAATTTACAAAGTGGACGAAATTATACGAAAATTGAGTGTTTTAAAAATTAAATCAGTTGATAAAATGGATATGAACGTATTAAAAGCTGAGTGTGATATCCTTAAACAACAAGTAAAGGAATTACAGGAGCAGTTAGTAACTCAAAACACACTTATATTACAAAGAATAAGTGCTGTGGGAAATGGTAATGGAATAACTACAAATACGACAACTCACGAAGATGAGACTTGTAAATACGTATCTGCGAAAGATATTAATATTAGTATTTTCAAATCCCTACAAACTTTTTCGGGGAACAACAGTGAGTATAGACCGTGGCGTAAGATGGCTGTAATTTTGTTTGACACAGTCAAACCTTTTCGTAGTCAAAATATTTACAAAGAGGCACTAATCCTCATAAGATAAAAAACAATAGGAGCAGCTTCTGAAATATTGATAAATAAAAATACAAAACATAGTTTCGATGCAATCATCGAACAGTTAGACTCCGCATACTCCGACAAACGACCCCTGTACGTTTTAGAGAGTGAATTGACTCAAATACGCCAAGGAAATGATTCGTAAGACAAATTCCATGACAAACTTAATCAAAGTCTGAATTTAGTAATATCCAAAATAGAAATGAGTCACAATAATGAACACGCAATTAAAGCTTTAACACTGGAAATGGAGGAAAAAGCAATTCGAACATTTACTTTGGGCATACGTAGCCAGGCAATAAAAAACATGCTGTATGGACACAATCCTAGAACTTTAAGTGAAGCATTCGCATTAGCTAGAACTATGTACCACGATGTTCAGTATCAAAATTTAGAATTTACATCGAGACCGTTTAAACCACCAATAACTAATAGATATCAAAACTTGCCTCCTAGACCTCAGTTTAGCCAACAGAGAAATTTTTTCTCAAATAATAATTATCCTCAACAATCAAATCAAAGATTTTCCGATAATAATTTTCAAAAGCCAGAACCCATGGATATAGATTCATCTATTCAATTTAGAAATTCATTTCATAGGAAAAGAGATCATAGTGTAAATAATTCAAATAATAGATCACCTTATAAAAATCAAAGATTGAATCAAATCCAAGATACTGATAATGAATCAACAGTAGTAAACATCTCCGAAAATATTGATAATCAAGAAATCAATACTTTTTTAGTCTTGTGAATGGCTTACCATATTTATTCTTAAGAACAATATCGGAGAGTAAGCCGCTCAAGATATTAGTAGATTGTGGAAGTACAAATAATTACATAAACAAAAATAGTTCAATTGGCAATGATGTGAAACTTAATAAAATAATTAAATCACAAACCTTACACGGAATATCCACTATCAAGGAGAAAAGAATATTAACCTTATTTAACACTCGTTTAGATTTTTACACTCCTGAAAATCCAAACAATTTTGAAGCCATTTTGGGTCTAGACGGACTTACTAAGCTCAAAGCAAATATAGATTTCACTAATTTACAGATAACATTTTATTCTAAGCATCCACCATACCAATACATAAATTACACCGTAGATAACGAAGAGTATAAGGACAAAATAGACAGAATTATGAGAAAGGATCAGGTTGATGATAGGTTACCTTTCACTACTACCATTCAAGCCACCATAAGGACCAAAGATAGCTCTCCAATTTGGACAAAGCAATATCCATATCCTATGAGTGACAACGAATTTGTAAAGAAAGAAATTAGCGACTTATTAAAAAAGGGAATTATAAAACCTAGCAAAAGTCCTTACAATTCACCTGTTTGGACAGTTCCTAAAAAAGGCACCGATGATCAAGGGAGGCCTAAACGGAGAATGGTAATTGATTTCCAGAAATTAAACAGCCATACTATAACTGATCGTTATCCTATACCTGATGTGAATATGACTTTACAGAATCTAGGTAATGCAAAAATATTTTCAACATTAGACCTTGAATCAGGATTCCATCAAGTATTAATCAAAAATGAGGATAGAGAAAAAACGGCATTTTCAATAAATGGGGCGAAATATGAATTTATTAGAATGCCATTCGGTTTAAAAAATGCACCCAGTATTTTCCAACGTTGTGTTGATGACATTCTGAGGGATTACATAGGGAAATTTGCATACGTTTACATCGATGATGTTCTTATATTTTCCTCAACAGCCGAAGAACATATCAAACATATAGAAATAATCGTAGATGCACTCAGAAAAGCGAATATGAAACTTTCAGTAGAAAAATCTCACTTTTTCAGAACTGAAATCGAATATTTAGGTCATTTAATAAAACATGGACAAATAACCGTGGATCCAAATAAAATACAGATTACTAAAGATTATCCTATTCCGGGAACGTTAAAAGACTTAAGATCATTCTTAGGGCTAACGTCCTATTACCGGAAATTTATTAAAGATTTTGCGAAAATTACAAAACCTTTAACTATATATCTTAGAGGAGAAAATGGGGGAATAAGCAAGAATAAAAGCAAGAACGTAAAAATTACATTAGATGAAGAAGCTATAAAATCAACAGTGATATTAAAGGAAAAGTTGCGGGAAAAGGTTGAACTCTATCAACCCGACTTTAATAAACCTTTTGAGCTAACCACTGACGCCAGCAATGTAGCGATCGGTGCTGTATTAAGCCAAAATAGAAATCCTATTGTTTTTATTTCAAGAACTCTTAACAAAACAGAACAGAATTATTCCACGAATGAAAAGGAATTATTAGCTATTGTTTGGAGTCTCCAAAAGTTAAGAAACTATTTGTATGGTATAGCAGACTTGACCATATATACGGACCACCAGTCCCTAATATATTATATTTCTGATAAAAATCCAAACCCAAAATTGAAAAGATGGAAGAATTTAATAGAAGAGTATGGTGCAAAACTTGTTTATAAACGTCGACACCAGAATGTTGTTGCTGATGCACTATCTAGACAATCAATAAATGTGACTACATCAGATTGCAGCATGCACTCAGAAGAAAGTTCCGAGCGTAACGAAATCAAAACAGTAACACAGCCTATAAACAGTTTCAAAACACAAATAATTCTGAAAAAAATCCCACTGATGAAATGAACTTGGGTAACACATTTCAAGGATACGTAAGGTATGAGATAAAATTTTCAAACACACAGTTTATTATAGAACAACTTAAAACAATAGTAAACCAAAAAACAATTTCAGCAATTCACACTGATTTGGAAACGTGGTTCAGAGTAAAGGAAGAAATACTAAAATATTACCAATCATATAAGATTGTATTCTCACCAACTGTATTAGAAGATGTAAAAGACAAACACAAACAGGAAAATTTTATAGACGAAGTACACAATCGAGCACACAGAAATTATGAAAATAATTTAAAGGAGCTCCTAGAAAAATATTTTTGGCCAAATATGAAAAATGAGGTAAAAAGCTATGCAAAAAAATGCGAAATTTGTCTGAAAACAAAGTATGACAGACATCCCAAGAAACAGATATTGAAAACAACACCTACACCAACCAAACCTGGCACCCACATTCAGATAGATATCTTTTACCTTTCAAACAACACATTTATAACTTGCATAGATAAATATTCGAAATATGCTTATTTCAAAAAAATACCTAACAAAATCAATGTTGTCGAGCATTTGGAAGAAATATTTCAAACAATATTCCCACATTGCCAATCATTGGTTACAGATAACGAAGGTATATTCACGAATCCCAGCACTCAAACTTTATTGAATAGACTAAATATAAGTCATTTTCGAACACCAGTTGCCCATTCGATTACGAATGGACAGATAGAACGCCTACATTCAACAATTATAGAGATAACAAGAGCATTAAGTAAGCAGAATATCACTGATCCAATTAATGAAATATTTAACGCAGTTTTCGAATATAACAATACAATTCATTCAGTAACTAATGAGAAACCAATAAACGTCCATTTTAATCAATCTAATTTCCCTCAAATAGAAGAACGTTTAAAACTAGCATCTGAAAAGTCTCAAAAGCATGAAAATAAAAAGAGAACGTATAAATCATTTCAGGTAGGCACTACAATTTTCACAAAAAACAACCGCAGGAATAAAATTACTGATAGATTTATAAAACACAAAGTCAAGGAAAACCGTGAGGACACAGTTCTTACAACCTCGGGGAAGATCATCCACAAAGATGATATTCGCACGGATTATATTTTGGACTCTTCTCATTGAAGTTTCATCAATAACTAATATTACAAACCTCAAAAACAAGAACTTCATTTTAATCCCTGGCGACGATGCATATGTATTTAAGAAAATGGAGTTTATGTATCACATGAGTAATATCACACACTATAAAATAGCTCTTCAAAAAGTAAAGGAAAACAAATTTACGGATGAGATTGATCTCAATACTATAGAAAAAATAGAAAATCTCTTATACCAACTAGATGAGCATAGCAGATCCAAAAGGGCTATCAACTTTGTAGGTTCCTTTATTAAATTCTTTTTCGGCAATCCAGATCATGAAGATGCACTCGAAATAAAAAACGCAATAAACAAATTAATTGAAAATAATGAAAAACAACAATTTATTAATTCTGACTTCGAGAAACGAATTTATGCATTACAGAAATCTATTACCCATTATTCTTTTCTCCTTAACGAACTTTATTTTGAAGTGAAGAACATAATCGAAGCAATAAATTTAGCACGGAACAATAATTTCCTATCAACTATATTAAACTTTAGGGAAGTAAAAAACATCATAAAGTCCGAAAATACAAATATTCCAGTTTTGAACATTTTGGATTATTCCACAGTACATGTTGCCAAATACGATGATGTAATAATTTTTGCATACAAATATCCTATTATAACCGAAACTGTGAATTTATATCATGTTATAAGTTTATCGCATGCATATGGAAAATATATAATGAACCCATATGTTGGATTAAAAAATAACAAATATATGTTGCTTAAAAATTGTAAAAACCATCTTAATAAAAATATTTGTAAACTTGCTCCTCGAGATAATTGTACGATTCCCATAATAATGAAACAACAAGCAAATTGTAATATAATTCTAGAAAATAATAAACCTTTCAATAGAATCAAAGCAGGAATAATCTTCCTAAGTGGAAATCACAGTGTTAACATGTAACTTTAAATGGTGTGTATTCAATAACATTCGATAATGATACATACATCGATAACGAGAAATATGTCAACTATGAAGAAATTTCCAAAGATATATTACATGACTTTGAAGATAGCTCAGTCCGAATTTTAGAAATTATAGAATCTGATAGAGAATATAAATTTTCGAATATACAGAGTTTGAAGAAATTAATTATTCCAATTGAACAGAATTCCATGACAAGTGTCATAATTTTTACATCTATAATATTAGTCTTAATTTTGATTATATTTCTACTAATGAAAATCTGGAAAAGGTACAATGAGTATCGAAGAAATAAAGAACAAGAAGAAGCAAACAAAATATATTTTGAGGCTCTTAAAGCAAGAGGATATGAAAATTTATATAAAGCACCACCATTACAAAGTGAGGACACTTTATTTTAAGAACGAGGGGAGTTAACGCATCGTCTTATCTGAACTGCATGATAAGACAAGCACATTTCATTATTGTCTTCGAGTTAACGCATGGTCCTATCTGCACTGTATGAAAAGACATGCTCATAGCATTAATGTCTGTATGACCAAGATAAATATGTATTTTGAAATAAGAAATGTAATGTTATCTTATAAGTGACCTTTGCAGTGTAAGATTAGGATAAGAACTATTATAAGAAATTGTACTTGCATTATAGCGACGTTCGACTCGGACAAGCATCTTTTAAGGAATTAGCTCGTTAAGTGGAACTTCTGTTTAAATATTGAAACATATTTTAATAATATTTTCTGAGTGTTTCCTTATTCGATCATATATTCACTACCGAATATATTAATTCGCGCAACTGCCTAAGCCCCGAGAGCTGGCCATCGTCCATCTCGGCACGCGCTGAATATGGGTCCCGCGAGCTGGCAATCGTCCATCTTGGTCCCGTACAGGCAGTCGCCATGGCCACTTTAACAAACCGCAACCGATGGCGGCAGCCACTCGCCCCGAGATCTGGCCATCGACCATCTCGGCGGCGCTACTGTCGACTGCCTAAGCCCCGAGAGCTGGCCATCGTCCATCTCGGCATGCGCTGAATACGGGTCCCGAGAGCTGGCCATCGTCCATCTTGGTCCCGTACAGGCAATCGCCAAGGCTAATAAACCACGTCACTCCACCTCCTCGGCCTCAGCGTCATCCTAACACTTGGGGGGGAGTAGTGTGGGAACACCAAATACAAAACATAAATACACATCCACAATCCACAAACACCTTACACTTAAACAAACCTCAAAATTTTATAAATTCAAAGTAGGCTAAGATAGTTTTCTTTTTTAATGTCCGTAGCATGTAAGTTTAGTAAGTATTCTCCTTTTATTATGATAACATCAAATATATATTTTAAACACTATGAACATTTATTTCAAATTTTTTTTTTATTAGGAAGAAATATACTCTTCCTAAAAGGTGAAAACCAGGGCACGCAGGCTCTGTAAGGGCTTCGACCGAGTGATATTGCGTTGGCGCGATTTTGAAAAGGTCCCAAAAGTCCATACCCAGATAGACAGGGTGGGTTAGAGACGGAACGACCAAAAACCGCATCCATTTACTCTGGTCGTTAAATCGCACCAGGGTGCCAACATATTCCACCACTGGACTCTTTTGACCCTAAGCTCTCTGAACGTGGGTCTGCATAGTATGCATATGCAGGCCCAAGTCTGAGAGCAGGTCCAAAGAACCAGCGCCGAGTATGCTGACACTAGGCCCACTGTCGAGTAATCCCGTTAACTTTCATCCCTTGATGATGATTTCGGCGAAAGGGCGATTATCACCTTTAATGGTAACTATCGACTCAATGCTGGCGCGCTTCAAAAATTTTCTGGCATCAAAGTACCTCCAGGATCTATGGAAGCGCCTGGACGAGGACAATCCCAGACAAGCAGGTCGCAAGTGGATTCAATACTCGAATCAGAAAATGAAAGGCCATCCGAGAATTGAGTTTGAACATATGGGTTGGATGTGAGTGGGTAGGATGTGATATTGTTATTTTGAAGCGTAAGAAATTTGGGATGTATATCATCCAGTCAAGATAGACGTCGAAACTTCGGATCAACATTAGTGGCTACATCCACCTTTCTGTGGCGCGAGTTGAACCGCGGAGAGTCAGACTGATTTCCGTTCGTCACCGTTACTTTACTACCATCATAAGCTCGACATTTGGGACAGTGAGGCTTCATGACCCCATCAGAACCACATCCAAAACAAAAAACTCGCTTAATAGGCATCGAACAATCTAAGAAGGAGTGTCCCAGGTCCTTACAATTTCAACAGACACGAAATTGTCCAAGTTGAGTGCTGAGTTGTGGACTTGGGGCATTGAACCGTTTCGTCATGACTTCGTGCACATGATTTGATGTTTCACAATGCCTAAGACTCATTCTACTAGGCTCTTCTATTCCATGGCTCCATTCTTCGCCATGTGCTAATCCCGACCGACGACAGGACTCTGGTCGTTCCATGAATTCGTCATTTACATCAATTTCATTGATTCCCAACGGACGACGAATCGGTCGACGTTCGACATCCAATCCACGCCACACGGACTCAACGCGAGTGCATCTTCTCACGAGATCACGGGTATTCGAAAAATCGAACCCTGCCAAATGCTCCTGAAGTCGAACATTCATATTCCTAAAAAGAATACATTGCAGGTCTTCATCACCTAACGAAACTTGCAATTGAAGAGCCAATGCCTCAATTGCTTCATAAAAATCAATAAAGCTCTCATTGGGACGTTGCCGTCGAGCGTCTATAGCCCGCCGAATATCAACATCCGTGCAACGCGGTGCGAATCATTCAAAAAATTCCGCTTGGAGTTGGTTCCACGTCAAGTTCCTATAGAGATCACGCAGCTGTCAGTTCCAATTAGCGGCTACGCCCTTCAAAAGCAAGTGCAGGTCCCTTACCAATTCATGTCCCGAAACTCCATAATCAGAAGCCATCGTGGACACGCGAAACAGGAACTGCCGAGCGTCCATATCTTTCGAGACCCCATCGAACAACAAACCCCATTTCGTTATAGGGACCAATATCCGTGGATGTTCGGCGTTTCGTCCTGCCTCTCGAAAGGTAACCCGCGGCTCCGTACCAAGAGGACCCCTATTAACTGTCGACGACAAATGATCTGCTCCGATTTGAGAGGGCTCCAAAGCAGTAGTGGGTGGCAGAACCGTGTGCCCTTGACCAACTCTTGGGGGAGTGCTGGAGGCGGAAAGACTGAGACGACCTAGCTCTCGGTCAATATGGGAATAACTAGGGTCCCAACTTGCCGTTCGTCGCCTCATGCCCGATTAATTAAAAATGTGAAAAAAATTAAATAAGACCTATGAAATAAAAGTATAAAACTAATTATTACTAACAATTCCAATTCACAAATTCACCCAAAACCCGATCACCTACAGTTTCCCTCTCAAGACTAAAATAAACCCGGAAAGTTAAACAAGAACCGAGAAAGAAATTTATTTCTCCCCTCTAAAGCAAACTCGTGACGGTATATATCAACCTTGAATTTGATAGACCAATAAATTCTATACAGAAGGAGAAACGAACCTCCGTAAAAAAAAATTTAAATTACTGAAGCGATTAAATATTTTACCCCCCAGATAAGTACACTGTTACTTGTGAGTTATAACCAAGAGTACTCCGTAGATTGTCAAAAGTAAACAAAAGAAGATAGATGTTTCCCAAAATAACTAAATTGAAAATAAATGCAAATCATAAAAAAAAATAATGCTTCCTACATTTTCTCTTCCCGTAGGGATGTTTGTGAAGGAAAGGAAAAGGTAATAAAATTTGAGCACATAATGGGAAAATGGGAATTAAGGAAATGGTAAACAAATGTCAACAAGTTGAACTTCCCAGCTGAGTCAAGAAAATTCGACGACCCTATTTCGTGAACTGCTCACAAGGTTAGAATCAAGTGCCCCTACACCGTCAAACCGGTGGACTCAGTCACGATCTAGTATCATCGAACTTCCCTGCAAGAAACAAAAGGCTCGAGGCGCTGTAAAAATCAAAACTGCTCGCCTCTGGGCCAAGCGACTTCACAACCGAAGGATATTTACGCGACTTTCACTCGAGTGTTTCCTTTTGCTTCGCCACAAGCTGAGAGTCAACATAAAAGTGAAAAGAGGCGTCCCTCTGTCAAACACTGGACAACACACAATAGCACGAGAACGGGCGCCAATGTTGCACTGACGACCGTTTGACCGGAATGAAATAAAGGAAAAAAAAACATTTAAAATAGAAGAAGAGGAAAAAAAAATAATAGTTTAGATGAAATCCAGCATGAATAATTTGATTAAGTTGCCAACTATGGCCAAAGAGAAAAAAAAAATATGGCTGAGGCAATCAAGTGCTCCCGGGAACAAATATCACCCCAGCCCATCAGATTAATCATGCGGAGCAAGAAATGAAATCAAAACCCAAACTTAATAAAAAAAAACATACAAAATTGACAAAAAAAAAATTCTGAAGAAAACCAAAAACTAAATTACCAAATCAAAACCTATGTACATATGCCTAATTTTTTTTGGGCGCCATTTGTTGCGAAACTATGACAGCCGAGCTGTCGTCAGTGCAACATGTTATTTGGGGTCGGGTTCGGTGCTGTCCCGCGTGCCCAAACCTGCCAGCTAGCTCAGTCCGGCGTGGGTTTTTGGGACGAACCCGACCTTCGTGCTATGGCACGCAGACAACACAACATTTAACACATTATACAATTAAAAGGGAAGGGAGGGGAAGAAAACATGTATGAAGCATTAAAAAAGAGCTAATTATTTTGATACCATAATCTATGTATTTAATTCATAACAGAAATTTAACAATAAAAAAAGTAAAAAAAAGTAGCCAGAAATGAAAGGAAGAGTATAAATAATAATAATTCCAAATAAATTATACACTTTAAACAATAAATAAAGAAGGAAGAAAAAAATTCATGGAATAAAAGTGGAAAGAAAACAAAATCAATAGTTATTTAATAATTTTTGGTGGGAGGGTCTATGGGTACTCAACCCCGGCCGGAATTGATTCACATGCATAATCAATACAGAATGTTATCATATTATATGCATAATAAAATAAAACAATTCTCTAAGGACAACAAAATTATAATTATAATGACCATATAACCATAACAAAACGGGTAACTAAATGATAAGTTACATTCCCCACTCCGCAACATGGAATTACAAGAGACAAAAATGATATTTGACTAATATTATTTAATTAGCGAATTGAACTATTTAAATAAATTTGTTGAATGATTAATAATATAGTTTCATCAACCACTTTCTGACACTTCAATTCTTAAAATAACAAACTTAATTTTTCCATTGTAAAATTTCATAACCATCAAAAACTTCATTTCTCGTGTACTTATCTGGCTATCCGTACATCCAAACATCAGTGGCAAATAATGACAGTCAATACAAAGAGGTCGTTTTCCCAGCATCTCCCAAGATCGGATTTTTTTTCCGCTATCATACCGCTTCCATCATTCCTGCACCCAATATTTTCGTTCGATTATTTCGCCATAACTCGCTCAGCACCCAGAACGCATCCCCGAATTGGACAATTTATTTCATGCGTCCACGAAGATGTCACAGATAACGTTTATACCAAGCTGGCGCTGATTTCCGCTTTTCCACTAATAGATCGGTAGATTGTTAAGACTAACTCCGAGTCTCAATTTGATCGGTTTTTCTAACAATTCCGCTACCCAATTCAACAATCGAATCCGAACTTTTCTACTTGAAACACGATCAATCAAGCACATATAAAACTCAGAAAATTGTTCCGATACTCGTCCACTAGACCAGACCCGAATCAGATAGCTCGAAGCACAGCCATTCACAAAGTTTGCATCTAATCTGGTGCCTATTTCACAGTTTTGAAGCACGATCAATCAATCACATATCAAATTCAGAAAATTGTTCCGATACTCGAACACTAGACCAGACCCGAATTCGATAGCTCGAAGCACAGCCACTCACAAAGTTTGCATCTAATCTGGTGCATATTTCACAGTTTTAATTTTTTTCTGTTTATCGGAATTAGTCACTCACAAGTCGAATCGCAAACCAAACACGCCAGAACAAGAAAAAACCCAAAAAACTCGATGTAAAATCCAATAAAAATATACTGCACTTCACTATCATATCACCCGCAGTTCGCGCCTTTCTTTTATTCTCCTCTATCACACCTTCATTTCTCCAGTGCTAAAAACCGAATCCCCCCAAGCGCCAAAAACTACCGCCAATAAGCTCCCGTTGCCGCCACGTCCCGTTGTTTTTCTTTCCTAGTTGTGCGACAAGTGTTTTTCCACAACCACCACCAAACATCTACCGTTTTCGCTGGCCTGATAACGCAGCTGATGCAAGTATTGTTGCAAATCAGCTGCGCTCAGGTCAGCGAACCCGATGCAGTACAACGACACTGCGACAATCAAATGCATAAGCAAAGCCTGTTTTCCAATGCAATGCAATGCATTCGACCGTCGCATGCAGCATTGCACCGCCAATGTTTGTGGGTGTGTATGGATGTTATATGTGCGAGGCTGTTTCGCAACAATCGTGGGGACGACCCAGACCCTGAGATGTCTTGACCAAGCCGGGCGCATAACGTGCCACCTTTCGCCCAATTTTCACATCAACCTGAGTCAGTTGTTTTTCAATCTCGTATGTCTTTGGAGTGGTAAACTCCCAGTAGCTTCCCACTCGCGTCTTGCAACTCGTAAGTGACTTGCCCGGTTTCTCGTTTTACGATCGCAGGAACAAAGCGGGGGGCGAACTTAGCAGCAAAGCGATCGAGGGCACTGCTAACGGCAAAGTTGCGAACATAGACTTGCTGACCTTCGGAAAAATTTCGTGGCCTCGTTCGAAGATTATAGCGCTGAGCCCCCTTTTTGTAGGCCTCACTCAGTTTGTCTTTAAAAAGGTCCTGTACTAGGCGTTGTCTGTCGCAGCCAGAACGCAATTGCACCTCGCCATCTTCAGAAGCTTGTAGGCTTCTGAGGAGTGCGTATTCTGAACCGTGCTGGATAGGGTGATATCCGAACATGAGGAAGTGAGGCGAAAAACCAGTAGAATCATGAACTACCTTTCGAAAGGCAGATCACGATTCCGAGAGCTTTTCGTCCCACCTGCCATGATAAGAACCTATATAGGCTCTACCAAGGCTCACCAACGATTTCAATCTTGCGAGTGCCTTTTATGGTAATGATTTACAGCAGGTTTCCCACATCCCCAACCAAAATGGAAATTGGTTAGATCTAGTCTTCACGAATGCTTATGACGAAGTAGCGGTTAGTCCAAATAATGACGCTGAGCATCTTTTTTGCAACAGTATACACCATACGGCACTGTCAGTAGAACTTTCCACTTCTAATTCCACCTACTTAAAAACTTACAATAATTCAATTGTATTTGACTTCCGCAATGCTGATTATGAAAGCATTAAACACGTTCTTGATACTTTTGATTGGACGAATATTCTTTCAACTCAGGATCTTGAGACAGCCATTTCTTCTTTTTACAATAAAATTTTTGACGCCGTTGAAAGATATGTACCAAAGATAAAAAAAAAATAAATTGTCTGAGCCATGGCTTGATTGAGACCTTAGGCATTTGCGAAATCGTAGAAACAAACTATATAAGCGGATTAGAGAAAATACTGACGTTAGTTCTGCTATTCAGGAAGAGTATAATCAAGTCGCTAAGCAATTTTCAGCAAAGTCTCGTGAGGCTTATGATACTTACATTAGGTCAACCGGCGAAAATATAGTCCGTGACCCGAAAAAATTCTTCGATTTTGTTAATGTGAAGCGAAAAACTACTGGCTATCCATCGTCAATGTTTCTGAATAACACAACGTCTTCTTCCCCTAAAGAGATATGTGACCTATTCGCAGATAGTTTCCAAAAAGTTTTTAGTGCACCAGACCCAACAAACTCACACCTTTCTTCCTCCGATTCAACTCCAACGGCTTTTGTCAACCATTTAGAAATCTCCCGCGATGAAATACGTAAAACTATTTTGGAACTCAACTGCAACAAAGGTCCTGGGCCCGATCTTCTTCCTCCGATCTTTTTATGCAAGTGTGTAGAGCAGCTTATAACTCCTTTGCATATTTTTTTTAATAGATCACTTTCGTCAGGAGTTTTTCCATCCAGTTGGAAGCTTTCTTATGTCACACCCATATTCAAGAATAGTGACCGACGCTGTATTGAAAATTATAGGGGCATTGCCATTTTGTCTTCGATTCCAAAACTTTTCGAAAAGATAGTATACGACAAATTGTCTCCGCTATAGTATACGACAAATATATAGTATATAGTATATAGATAGTATACGACAAATTGTCTCCGTCTGAACGAGCAACAACATGGCTTTAGAAAAGGTCGCTCAACTACCACGAATTTGACAATCCTAATCTCAGACGTCCTATGCAAAATGGAAAAAGGTTACCAAATTGACGCAGTCTACACAGACTTCAGTAAGGCATTTGACAGAGTTGACCATTCTACCTTAATTTTTAAGCCACAGAAATTCGGTATTACCGGGTCTCTACTCAGCTGGCTGACTTCCTACCTTTGCGATCGAACACAATGTATAAAATTTCAAGGATTTTTATCGAAAAACGTTAGTGCTACCTCTGGTCCACTTCTCTTCAATATATTTATTTCCGACCTATCTGACATCTTAGCAGGCATACCTCATTTACTCTATGCAGACGACCTCAAACTTTATCTGACCATCGAATCCAAATCGGATGCCCTCTTTCTCCAATCGAAACTTGATTCCCTTGATCATTGGTGCAATGTAAACAAGCTCTCTCTCGACATTAATAAATGCCAAGTTATTAGTTTTTCCAGAAAATGCACGGTCACACACAATACGTACTTCCTCGGTAATAATGTGCTAACTCGAGTAGATAACATTGTTGACCTCGGTGTTATCTTAGATGAAAAACTCCGCTTCACTTTACACTACGATAAAATACTTACTCGTGCAAACAAACAACTTGGCTTCATCAAAAGACGAGCCAAAGAATTTCGTAGTCTGTGGGTCACAAGATCTTTATACACTTCACTCGTACGTCCTATTCTCGAATACGCTTTTATTAGCTGGAATCCTGCTTTTGAAACCCACAGTGACAGACTCGAGTCAATACAAAAGCAATTTTTACTTTTCGCCTTGCGAGAGCTTTACAACACTTATGACTTTAATAGCCTACTCCCTTATGAGTTTCGACTGGGTCATTTAAACCTATCGACACTAGCCTCCAGAAGAATGGTGATATCGGCCTGCTTCACAATTGACGTCATTAGAGGCGCTATTAATGTAGAATTCCTGAATAATAAAATTTTGATAAATATCCCTGTGAGAAACACCAGGTCCAATCGTTTCCTAAAAGAATATTCTCATTCGACCACATATGGAGCTAATGAGCCAGTAAATAGATGCTGCAGAGTATTCAACAGAATAAGCAATTTATATTCCCCTACGATTTCCAAATCATCCTTCAAGTCCTCTCTTTTCCATGCCATCCGTACCCTTAACCTTAAGCTATAGCTTTTATGTCAATGTTTATTTATTGATTGCTATTTATTAATTTATTTGTTACTCTTTTTTTAATCTGTTTGTTTTTTACTTATTTAACTTGTTTGTTTTTTACTTTTTCCTTTACTTTACTTTACCTTTCCATTTTTTATTTTAATTTGATGTCCTTTTTTTTTAATATGTGATTTTGTACCTTGTTTGGTGAATGAATAAAATAAAATAAAATAAAATAATTGCGTTCAGCGTAGACACATTAGTTCGCTCCAAAGCATTTGCCTGTGGTGAGTATAGTGGTGTGAAACAATGTTTCACGCCATATTTATCCAAAAGCTGAGCAAATGCTTTGGAAGCAAACTGGACCCCATTGTCGGAATGAAGCCATTCGGGGACTCCGAAGGTCAGAAAGATCTCACGGTCGAGAAAACGCACAATCGCCTTGCCTGTAGCCTTCACCATGGGCTTGAGCCACACAAACTTTGTATAATGGTCCAGGATCACAAACAATTGGGTATTTCCAAATTTTGAGCGAGGATATGGGCCCATAAAATCCACAAAAAGTCGCTGCATCTGCCGCTCGGATTCTCTGGGGGATCCCAAGGGTGGCCTCAATGAAGAATTCGGAGGCTTGATCTGCTTGCAAACTACGCACTCTCTTACATGCTGCGTAACATCTTGCCTCAATCGAGGCCAATAATAATATCTTTGCAGCAGCTCAATAGTTTTCCGAATTCCACAATGCGACCCACGGGGATCATCGTGGGCTCGTTCGATGAGTGACTTCTGCTGACCATCAGGGACCCATAGCTTGACCCGGGGAATATCCGAAATCGGCGCTTTGCTTGTGCTCATGGTTATGTAAATACGACCATTAGAGACATGCATATTTTGATACAGATGAGGCTGCTTCAAAATTTGCCCCCTCAAATGCTCGTAAGAAGGCTCCTGAAACGCCGATTCCGGAATGACTGCACCCAAATGCTTGTGCTCCAGGAGACAACCCTCAATCGCTGCTACCTGCACATCCGAAAAGCAAGCCCTTGATAAAGCGTCTGGAACGACGTTGAGGTTACCTTTTCGATGCTCAATTTTAAAATCGTACCCCTGTAGCTTCAGGCTCCAGCGAGCCAATCGTCCAGACAGATCCTGTTGTTGCATCAGCCATTTTAGGCTGGCATGATCTGTGATGATAGTGAAGGGCAGCCCCTCGACGTACGCTCTGAACCTCTTAACACTTTGCACCGCAGCTAAGCATTCCAATTTGGTAACACTGTAGTTGCGTTGCGCCGCGTTAAGCTTCAGGGACATATACGCGATGGGATGTTCTCCACCATCATCATCCTTCTGGAACAAGACACTTCCAATACCCAATGTACTAGCGTCACATTGAATATAAAAGTGCCTTGTGAAATCGGGATTGGCTAGCACCGGAGCGGAAACCAACAGTTTCTTGACTTCATTGAAGGCATTGTTAGCAGCCAAAGACCAGTTGAAAGAACGTTTGCCTTTTAGCAGATCCATGAATGGAGCAGTGACGGAAGCAAAATTTGAAATAAAACGTCTCTACCATCCCGCCATTCCCATGAACCGTCTCACTTCCTTTACCGTTCGGGGCTCTGGATATGTCAGAATACCTGACACCATCTTCAGGTCGGTTCGTAAAATCCCATCACTAACCACAAAGCCAAGGTACTTGATCTCCTTTTGGACAAACTTGCTTTTTTCAACGTTGATGGTCAAGTTGGCGTCTCTGAGCCGTTTCGCAACAGTGCTCAAGAGCTCCAAATGCTCATCAAATCTTGAGCTTGTGACGAGCAAGTCGTCCAAGTAAACAAATACCTTGTCCTGCAGCTCGTGTGGTATTACTTTGTGCATTAACCGTCACATAGTCTGCGGAGCGTTGCACAGACCGAACGGCATAACCGTGAAACGATACAAAGGTCTGCCAGGGACGGTAAAGGCAGTTTTATCACGTGATGCTTCGTCTAGTGGAATCTGCCAGAAAGCGTCTTTCAGATCCAAACTAGTGATGAACCTGGTATCTTGTAGGCGTGCCAACAGTCCCTCAATGAGA
Source organism: Nemotelus nigrinus (assembly GCA_947369275.1). Taxonomy (NCBI): domain Eukaryota; kingdom Metazoa; phylum Arthropoda; class Insecta; order Diptera; family Stratiomyidae; genus Nemotelus; species Nemotelus nigrinus. The sequence goes on from OX376373.1 coordinate 110,445,947, forward strand.
GGTAATGGGTAGCCATCTTTTAAGGTGACCTCGTTCAGACGTCGGGCATCAAGGCACAGACGCACCTTGCCAGGCTTCCTCACCAAGGTGACGGGGGAACTCCACGCGCTATGGCTTTCCTCTATCACACCCAGTGTCAACATAGGATCGAGTTCATCATACATCAGTTTCTGTATAACCGGTGACATGGCATAGTGTCGTTGTTTAATGGGCTGAGCGGAACCCGTGTCGATTTTATGTGGCACGAGTTTGGTTTTGCCCAGGCCCTCCTTGTTATATGAAGGAAACTGATGTATGACAAGGTCTAGTCGTTGCTGCTCCTGAGTGGTCAATAGGTTGTGGGAACACCAAATACACAACACAAATACACATCCACAATCCACAAACACCTTAAACTTAAACAAACCTCAAAATTTTATAAATTCAAAGTAGGCTAAGATAGTTTTCTTTTTTAATGTCCGTAGCATGTAAGTTTAGTAAGTATTCTCCTTTTATTATGATAACATCAAATATATATTTTAAAAACTATGAACATTTATTTCAAATTAATTTTTTATTAGGAAGATATATACTCTTCCTATAATTGGTGACCCCGACGTTGGACTCTTGGACAGCAGCAACTTCATCACTCCCATAATCCAGCCAACAATCACTTTGGACTGATTGGATCTGCATCACCATCACGCACATCAACATCAGGGTATGACCCCACAGTAACAAATCTCACTGCAACTGCAAAACCATCAACAGCCGCAAAGGCAGAATCAATTTCAAAAATGCGGTCCAGCCAAAAATTGATAGCCACCTGGCTCAAGGACCTCAGCAGCAGCTGCAGCAAACAACAACGTATCTAATCAAGGCACCGGATCTCCTTCACAAAATACTCCTATCAGTTCGCCAGGAGCTTGATGAGTTACATCATGGAATCATTCCCACCCTTCTACATGTCACGCAGAACACATTTTCTGCCAACGCGCAAGATACGTGGTCTAATCTGCCAATGATGCTACACCTGCAGGAATGTACATCATCAACCCGAACAACAATAGCTGTCTCGAGCCGCTATGAATTTTACTCATGATGTAAGAAGATAGCATATTATGTGATAGCATATTCCGGAAATCGTACAGCAAGTCATTCCTATAAACCAAATAGCTTTAAGTAAAAATTTTTGTGTGAAATTTACAACATCGTGAACATTTTTGTGTTAGGTACAGGTTTAAAAATAAAAACACACAGTGGGAACAGCCACAACACAATATTTTATTTGAAAAACACTCACACCACACATCCGCCATCGATGACGGTAGCCATCAGCCCCGAGACCTGGCCATCGACCATCTCGGCAGCGCTGCGCGTGACTGCCTAAGCCCCGAGAGCTGGCCATCGTCCATCTCGGCACGCGCTGAATATGGGTCCCGAGAGCTGGCCATCATCCATCTTGGTCCCGTACAGGCAGTCGTCATGGCCACTTTAACAAACCGCAACCGATGGCGGCAGCCACTAGCCCCGAGATCTGGCCATCGACCATCTCGGTGGCGCTACTGTCGACTGCCTAAGCCCCGAGAGCTGGCCATCGTCCATCTCGGCACGCGCTGAATACGGGTCCCGAGAGCTGGCCATCGTCTATCTTGGTCCCGTACAGGCAGTCGCCAAGGCTAATAAACCACGTCACTCCACCTCCTCGACCTCAGCGTCATCCTCACACTTGGGGGGGAGTAGTGTGGGAACACCAAATACACAACATAAATACACATCCACAATCCACAAACACCTTACACTTAAACAAACCTCAAAATTTTATAAATTCAAAGTAGGCTAAGATAGTTTTCTTTTTTAATGTCCGTAGCATGTAAGTTTAGTTAGTATTCTCCTTTTATTATGATAACATCAAATATATATTTTAAACACTATGAACATTTATTTCAAATTTATTTTTTATTAGGAAGAAATATACTCTTCCTAAAAGGTGAAAACCAGGGCACGCAGGCTCTGTAAGGGCTTCGACCGAGTGATATTGCGTTGGAGCGATTTTGAAAAGGTCCCAAAAGTCCATACCCAGGTAGACAGGGTGGGTTAGAGACGGAACGACCAAAAACCGCATCCATTTACTCTGGTCGTTAAATCGCACCAGGGTGCCAACATATCCCACCACTGGACTCTTTTGACCCTAAGCTGTCTGAACGTGGGTCTGCATAGTATGCATATGCAGGCCCAAGTCTGAGAGCAGGTCCAAAGAACCAGCGCCGAGTATGCTGACACTAGCCCCACTGTCGAGTAATTACGTTAACTTTCATCCCTTGATGATGATTTCGGTGAAAGGGCGATTATCACCTTTAATGGTAACTATCAACTCAAAGCTCGCGCGTTTCAAAAATTTTCTAGCGGCAAAGTACCTCCAGGATCTATGGAAGCGCCTGGACGAGGACAATCCCAGACAAGCAGGTCGACATGAATTGACGCAAGTGGATTCAAGACTCGAATCAGAAAATGAAAGGCCATCCGAGAATTGAGTTTGAACATATGGGTTGGATGTGAGTGGGTAGGATGTGATATTGTTATTTTGAAGCGTAAGAAATTTGGGATGTATATCATCCAGTCAAGATAGACGTCGAAACTTCGGATCAACATTAGTGGCTACATCCACCTTTCTGTGGCGCGAGTTGAACCGCGGAGAGTCAGACTGATTTCTGTTCGTCACCGTTACTTTACTACCATCATAAGCTCGACATTTGGGACAGTGAGGCTTCATGACCCCATCAGAACCACATCCAAAACAAAAAACTCGCTTAATAGGCATCGAACAATCTAAGAAGGAGTGTCCCAGGTCCTTACAATTTCAACAGACACGAAATTGTCCACGTTGAGTGCTGAGTTGTGGACTTGGGGCATTGAACCGTTTCGTCATGACTTCGTGCACATGATTTGATGTTTCACAATGCCTAAGACTCATTCTACTAGGCTCTTCTATTCCATGGCTCCATTCTTCGCCATGTGCTAATCCCGACCGACGACAGGACTCTGGTCGTTCCATGAATTCGTCATTTACATCAATTTCATTGATTCCCAACGGACGACGAATCGGTCGACGTTCGACATCCAATCCACGCCACACGGACTCAACGCGAGTGCATCTTCTCACGAGATCACGGGTATTCGAAAAATCGAACCCTGCCAAATGCTCCTGAAGTCGAACATTCATATTCCTAAAAAGAATACATTGCAGGTCTTCATCACCTAACGAAACTTGCAATTGAAGAGCCAATGCCTCAATTGCTTCATAAAAATCAATAAAGCTCTCATTGGGACGTTGCCGTCGAGCGTCTATAGCCCGCCGAATATCAACATCCGTGCAACGCGGTGCGAATCATTCAAAAAATTCCGCTTGGAGTTGGTTCCACGTCAAGTTCCTATAGAGATCACGCAGCTGTCAGTTCCAATTAGCGGCTACGCCCTTCAAAAGCAAGTGCAGGTCCCTTACCAATTCATGTCCCGAAACTCCATAATCAGAAGCCATCGTGGACACGCGAAACAGGAACTGCCGAGCGTCCATATCTTTCGAGACCCCATCGAACAACAAACCCCATTTCGTTATAGGGACCAATATCCGTGGATGTTCGGCGTTTCGTCCTGCCTCTCGAAAGGTAACCCGCGGCTCCGTACCAAGAGGACCCCTATTAACTGTCGACGACAAATGATCTGCTCCGATTTGAGAGGGCTCCAAAGCAGTAGTGGGTGGCAGAACCGTGTGCCCTTGACCAACTCTTGGGGGAGTGCTGGAGGCGGAAAGACTGAGACGACCTAGCTCTCGGTCAATATGGGAATAACTAGGGTCCCAACTTGCCGTTCGTCGCCTCATGCCCGATTAATTAAAAATGTGAAAAAAATTAAATAAGACCTATGAAATAAAAGTATAAAACTAATTATTACTAACAATTCCAATTCACAAATTCACCCAAAACCCGATCACCTACAGTTTCCCTCTCAAGACTAAAATAAACCCGGAAAGTTAAACAAGAACCGAGAAAGAAATTTATTTCTCCCCTCTAAAGCAAACTCGTGACGGTATATATCAACCTTGAATTTGATAGACCAATAAATTCTATACAGAAGGAGAAACGAACCTCCGTAAAAAAAAATTTAAATTACTGAAGCGATTAAATATTTTACCCCCCAGATAAGTACACTGTTACTTGTGAGTTATAACCAAGAGTACTCCGTAGATTGTCAAAAGTAAACAAAAGAAGATAGATGTTTCCCAAAATAACTAAATTGAAAATAAATGCAAATCATAAAAAAAAATAATGCTTCCTACATTTTCTCTTCCCGTAGGGATGTTTGTGAAGGAAAGGAAAAGGTAATAAAATTTGAGCACATAATGGGAAAATGGGAATTAAGGAAATGGTAAACAAATGTCAACAAGTTGAACTTCCCAGCTGAGTCAAGAAAATTCGACGACCCTATTTCGTGAACTGCTCACAAGGTTAGAATCAAGTGCCCCTACACCGTCAAACCGGTGGACTCAGTCACGATCTAGTATCATCGAACTTCCCTGCAAGAAACAAAAGGCTCGAGGCGCTGTAAAAATCAAAACTGCTCGCCTCTGGGCCAAGCGACTTCACAACCGAAGGATATTTACGCGACTTTCACTCGAGTGTTTCCTTTTGCTTCGCCACAAGCTGAGAGTCAACATAAAAGTGAAAAGAGGCGTCCCTCTGTCAAACACTGGACAACACACAATAGCACGAGAACGGGCGCCAATGTTGCACTGACGACCGTTTGACCGGAATGAAATAAAGGAAAAAAAAACATTTAAAATAGAAGAAGAGGAAAAAAAAATAATAGTTTAGATGAAATCCAGCATGAATAATTTGATTAAGTTGCCAACTATGGCCAAAGAGAAAAAAAAAATATGGCTGAGGCAATCAAGTGCTCCCGGGAACAAATATCACCCCAGCCCATCAGATTAATCATGCGGAGCAAGAAATGAAATCAAAACCCAAACTTAATAAAAAAAAACATACAAAATTGACAAAAAAAAAATTCTGAAGAAAACCAAAAACTAAATTACCAAATCAAAACCTATGTACATATGCCTAATTTTTTTTGGGCGCCATTTGTTGCGAAACTATGACAGCCGAGCTGTCGTCAGTGCAACATGTTATTTGGGGTCGGGTTCGGTGCTGTCCCGCGTGCCCAAACCTGCCAGCTAGCTCAGTCCGGCGTGGGTTTTTGGGACGAACCCGACCTTCGTGCTATGGCACGCAGACAACACAACATTTAACACATTATACAATTAAAAGGGAAGGGAGGGGAAGAAAACATGTATGAAGCATTAAAAAAGAGCTAATTATTTTGATACCATAATCTATGTATTTAATTCATAACAGAAATTTAACAATAAAAAAAGTAAAAAAAAGTAGCCAGAAATGAAAGGAAGAGTATAAATAATAATAATTCCAAATAAATTATACACTTTAAACAATAAATAAAGAAGGAAGAAAAAAATTCATGGAATAAAAGTGGAAAGAAAACAAAATCAATAGTTATTTAATAATTTTTGGTGGGAGGGTCTATGGGTACTCAACCCCGGCCGGAATTGATTCACATGCATAATCAATACAGAATGTTATCATATTATATGCATAATAAAATAAAACAATTCTCTAAGGACAACAAAATTATAATTATAATGACCATATAACCATAACAAAACGGGTAACTAAATGATAAGTTACATTCCCCACTCCGCAACATGGAATTACAAGAGACAAAAATGATATTTGACTAATATTATTTAATTAGCGAATTGAACTATTTAAATAAATTTGTTGAATGATTAATAATATAGTTTCATCAACCACTTTCTGACACTTCAATTCTTAAAATAACAAACTTAATTTTTCCATTGTAAAATTTCATAACCATCAAAAACTTCATTTCTCGTGTACTTATCTGGCTATCCGTACATCCAAACATCAGTGGCAAATAATGACAGTCAATACAAAGAGGTCGTTTTCCCAGCATCTCCCAAGATCGGATTTTTTTTCCGCTATCATACCGCTTCCATCATTCCTGCACCCAATATTTTCGTTCGATTATTTCGCCATAACTCGCTCAGCACCCAGAACGCATCCCCGAATTGGACAATTTATTTCATGCGTCCACGAAGATGTCACAGATAACGTTTATACCAAGCTGGCGCTGATTTCCGCTTTTCCACTAATAGATCGGTAGATTGTTAAGACTAACTCCGAGTCTCAATTTGATCGGTTTTTCTAACAATTCCGCTACCCAATTCAACAATCGAATCCGAACTTTTCTACTTGAAACACGATCAATCAAGCACATATAAAACTCAGAAAATTGTTCCGATACTCGTCCACTAGACCAGACCCGAATCAGATAGCTCGAAGCACAGCCATTCACAAAGTTTGCATCTAATCTGGTGCCTATTTCACAGTTTTGAAGCACGATCAATCAATCACATATCAAATTCAGAAAATTGTTCCGATACTCGAACACTAGACCAGACCCGAATTCGATAGCTCGAAGCACAGCCACTCACAAAGTTTGCATCTAATCTGGTGCATATTTCACAGTTTTAATTTTTTTCTGTTTATCGGAATTAGTCACTCACAAGTCGAATCGCAAACCAAACACGCCAGAACAAGAAAAAACCCAAAAAACTCGATGTAAAATCCAATAAAAATATACTGCACTTCACTATCATATCACCCGCAGTTCGCGCCTTTCTTTTATTCTCCTCTATCACACCTTCATTTCTCCAGTGCTAAAAACCGAATCCCCCCAAGCGCCAAAAACTACCGCCAATAAGCTCCCGTTGCCGCCACGTCCCGTTGTTTTTCTTTCCTAGTTGTGCGACAAGTGTTTTTCCACAACCACCACCAAACATCTACCGTTTTCGCTGGCCTGATAACGCAGCTGATGCAAGTATTGTTGCAAATCAGCTGCGCTCAGGTCAGCGAACCCGATGCAGTACAACGACACTGCGACAATCAAATGCATAAGCAAAGCCTGTTTTCCAATGCAATGCAATGCATTCGACCGTCGCATGCAGCATTGCACCGCCAATGTTTGTGGGTGTGTATGGATGTTATATGTGCGAGGCTGTTTCGCAACAATCGTGGGGACGACCCAGACCCTGAGATGTCTTGACCAAGCCGGGCGCATAACGTGCCACCTTTCGCCCAATTTTCACATCAACCTGAGTCAGTTGTTTTTCAATCTCGTATGTCTTTGGAGTGGTAAACTCCCAGTAGCTTCCCACTCGCGTCTTGCAACTCGTAAGTGACTTGCCCGGTTTCTCGTTTTACGATCGCAGGAACAAAGCGGGGGGCGAACTTAGCAGCAAAGCGATCGAGGGCACTGCTAACGGCAAAGTTGCGAACATAGACTTGCTGACCTTCGGAAAAATTTCGTGGCCTCGTTCGAAGATTATAGCGCTGAGCCCCCTTTTTGTAGGCCTCACTCAGTTTGTCTTTAAAAAGGTCCTGTACTAGGCGTTGTCTGTCGCAGCCAGAACGCAATTGCACCTCGCCATCTTCAGAAGCTTGTAGGCTTCTGAGGAGTGCGTATTCTGAACCGTGCTGGATAGGGTGATATCCGAACATGAGGAAGTGAGGCGAAAAACCAGTAGAATCATGAACTACCTTTCGAAAGGCAGATCACGATTCCGAGAGCTTTTCGTCCCACCTGCCATGATAAGAACCTATATAGGCTCTACCAAGGCTCACCAACGATTTCAATCTTGCGAGTGCCTTTTATGGTAATGATTTACAGCAGGTTTCCCACATCCCCAACCAAAATGGAAATTGGTTAGATCTAGTCTTCACGAATGCTTATGACGAAGTAGCGGTTAGTCCAAATAATGACGCTGAGCATCTTTTTTGCAACAGTATACACCATACAGCACTGTCAGTAGAACTTTCCACTTCTAATTCCACCTACTTAAAAACTTACAATAATTCAATTGTATTTGACTTCCGCAATGCTGATTATGAAAGCATTAAACACGTTCTTGATACTTTTGATTGGACGAATATTCTTTCAACTCAGGATCTTGAGACAGCCATTTCTTCTTTTTACAATAAAATTTTTGACGCCGTTGAAAGATATGTACCAAAGATAAAAAAAAAATAAATTGTCTGAGCCATGGCTTGATTGAGACCTTAGGCATTTGCGAAATCGTAGAAACAAACTATATAAGCGGATTAGAGAAAATACTGACGTTAGTTCTGCTATTCAGGAAGAGTATAATCAAGTCGCTAAGCAATTTTCAGCAAAGTCTCGTGAGGCTTATGATACTTACATTAGGTCAACCGGCGAAAATATAGTCCGTGACCCGAAAAAATTCTTCGATTTTGTTAATGTGAAGCGAAAAACTACTGGCTATCCATCGTCAATGTTTCTGAATAACACAACGTCTTCTTCCCCTAAAGAGATATGTGACCTATTCGCAGATAGTTTCCAAAAAGTTTTTAGTGCACTAGACCCAACAAACTCACACCTTTCTTCCTCCGATTCAACTCCAACGGCTTTTGTCAACCATTTAGAAATCTCCCGCGATGAAATACGTAAAACTATTTTGGAACTCAACTGCAACAAAGGTCCTGGGCCCGATCTTCTTCCTCCGATCTTTTTATGCAAGTGTGTAGAGCAGCTTATAACTCCTTTGCATATTTTTTTTAATAGATCACTTTCGTCAGGAGTTTTTCCATCCAGTTGGAAGCTTTCTTATGTCACACCCATATTCAAGAATAGTGACCGACGCTGTATTGAAAATTATAGGGGCATTGCCATTTTGTCTTCGATTCCAAAACTTTTCGAAAAGATAGTATACGACAAATTGTCTTCGCTAGTTGATTCCCGTCTGAACGAGCAACAACATGGCTTTAGAAAAGGTCGCTCAACTACCACGAATTTGACAATCCTAATCTCAGACGTCCTATGCAAAATGGAAAAAGGTTACCAAATTGACGCAGTCTACACAGACTTCAGTAAGACATTTGACAGAGTTGACCATTCTACCTTAATTTTTAAGCTACAGAAATTCGGTATTACCGGGTCTCTACTCAGCTGGCTGACTTCCTACCTTTGCGATCGAACACAATGTATAAAATTTCAAGGATTTTTATCGAAAAACGTTAGTGCTACCTCTGGTGTACCCCAAGGTAGTCATCTTGGTCCACTTCTCTTCAATATATTTATTTCCGACCTATCTGACATCTTAGCAGGCATACCTCATTTACTCTATGCAGACGACCTCAAACTTTATCTGACCATCGAATCCAAATCGGATGCCCTCTTTCTCCAATCGAAACTTGATTCCCTTGATCATTGGTGCAATGTAAACAAGCTCTCTCTCGACATTAATAAATGCCAAGTTATTAGTTTTTCCAGAAAATGCACGGTCACACACAATACGTACTTCCTCGGTAATAATGTGCTAACTCGAGTAGATAACATTGTTGACCTCGGTGTTATCTTAGATGAAAAACTCCGCTTCACTTTACACTACGATAAAATACTTTCTCGTGCAAACAAACAACTTGGCTTCATCAAAAGACGAGCCAAAGAATTTCGTAGTCTGTGGGTCACAAGATCTTTATACACTTCACTCGTACGTCCTATTCTCGAATACGCTTTTATTAGCTGGAATCCTGCTTTTGAAACCCACAGTGACAGACTCGAGTCAATACAAAAGCAATTTTTACTTTTCGCCTTGCGAGAGCTTTACAACACTTATGACTTTAATAGCCTACTCCCTTATGAGTTTCGACTGGGTCATTTAAACCTATCGACACTAGCCTCCAGAAGAATGGTGATATCGGCCTGCTTCACAATTGACGTCATTAGAGGCGCTATTAATGTAGAATTCCTGAATAATAAAATTTTGATAAATATCCCTGTGAGAAACACCAGGTCCAATCGTTTCCTAAAAGAATATTCTCATTCGACCACATATGGAGCTAATGAGCCAGTAAATAGATGCTGCAGAGTATTCAACAGAATAAGCAATTTATATTCCCCTACGATTTCCAAATCATCCTTCAAGTCCTCTCTTTTCCATGCCATCCGTACCCTTAACCTTAAGCTATAGCTTTTATGTCAATGTTTATTTATTGATTGCTATTTATTAATTTATTTGTTACTCTTTTTTTAATCTGTTTGTTTTTTACTTATTTAACTTGTTTGTTTTTTACTTTTTCCTTTACTTTACTTTACCTTTCCATTTTTTATTTTAATTTGATGTCCTTTTTTTTTAATATGTGATTTTGTACCTTGTTTGGTGAATGAATAAAATAAAATAAAATAAAATAATTGCGTTCAGCGTAGACACATTAGTTCGCTCCAAAGCATTTGCCTGTGGTGAGTATAGTGGTGTGAAACAATGTTTCACGCCATATTTATCCAAAAGCTGAGCAAATGCTTTGGAAGCAAACTGGACCCCATTGTCGGAATGAAGCCATTCGGGGACTCCGAAGGTCAGAAAGATCTCACGCTCGAGAAAACGCACAATCGCCTTGCCTGTAGCCTTCACCATGGGCTTGAGCCACACAAACTTTGTATAATGGTCCAGGATCACAAACAATTGGGTATTTCCAAATTTTGAGCGAGGATATGGGCCCATAAAATCCACAAAAAGTCGCTGCATCTGCCGCTCGGATTCTCTGGGGGATCCCAAGGGTGGCCTCAATGAAGAATTCGGAGGCTTGATCTGCTTGCAAACTACGCACTCTCTTACATGCTGCGTAACATCTTGCCTCAATCGAGGCCAATAATAATATCTTTGCAGCAGCTCAATAGTTTTCCGAATTCCACAATGCGACCCACGGGGATCATCGTGGGCTCGTTCGATGAGTGACTTCTGCTGACCATCAGGGACCCATAACTTGACCCGGGGAATATCCGAAATCGGCGCTTCGCTTGTGCTCATGGTTATGTAAATACGACCATTAGAGACATGCATATTTTGATACAGATGAGGCTGCTTCAAAATTTGCCCCCTCAAATGCTCGTAAGAAGGCTCCTGAAACGCCGATTCCGGAATGACTGCACCCAAATGCTTGTGCTCCGGGAGACAACCCTCAATCACTGCTACCTGCACATCCGAAAAGCAAGCCCTTGATAAAGCGTCTGGAACGACGTTGAGGTTACCTTTTCGATGCTCAATTTTAAAATCGTACCCCTGTAGCTTCAGGCTCCAGCGAGCCAATCGTCCAGACAGATCCTGTTGTTGCATCAGCCATTTTAGGCTGGCATGATCTGTGATGATAGTGAAGGGCAGCCCCTCGACGTACGCTCTGAACCTCTTAACACTTTGCACCGCAGCTAAGCATTCCAATTTGGTAACACTGTAGTTGCGTTGCGCCGCGTTAAGCTTCAGGGACATATACGCGATGGGATGTTCTCCACCATCATCATCCTTCTGGAACAAGACACTTCCAATACCCAATGTACTAGCGTCACATTGAATATAAAAGTGCCTTGTGAAATCGGGATTGGCTAGCACCGGAGCGGAAACCAACAGTTTCTTGACTTCATTGAAGGCATTGTTAGCAGCCAAAGACCAGTTGAAAGAACGTTTGCCTTTTAGCAGATCCATGAATGGAGCAGTGATGGAAGCAAAATTTGAAATAAAACGTCTCTACCATCCCGCTATTCCCATGAACCGTCTCACTTCCTATACCGTTCGGGGCTCTGGATATGTCAGAATACCTGACACCATCTTCAGGTCGGTTCGTAAAATCCCATCACTAACCACAAAGCCAAGGTACTTGATCTCCTTTTGGACAAACTTGCTTTTTTCAACGTTGATGGTCAAGTTGGCGTCTCTGAGCCGTTTCGCAACAGTGCTCAAGAGCTCCAAATGCTCATCAAATCTTGAGCTTGTGACGAGCAAGTCGTCCAAGTAAACAAATACCTTGTCCTGCAGCTCGTGTGGTATTACTTTGTGCATTAACCGTCACATAGTCTGCGGAGCGTTGCACAGACCGAACGGCATAACCGTGAAACGATACAAAGGTCTGCCAGGGACGGTAAAGGCAGTTTTATCACGTGATGCTTCGTCTAGTGGAATCTGCCAGAAAGCGTCTTTCAGATCCAAACTAGTGATGAACCTGGTATCTTGTAGGCGTGCCAACAGTCCCTCAATGAGAGGTAATGGGTAGCCATCTTTTAAGGTGACCTCGTTCAGACGTCGGGCATCAAGGCACAGACGCACCTTGCCAGGCTTCCTCACCAAGGTGACGGGGGAACTCCACGCGCTATGGCTTTCCTCTATCACACCCAGTGTCAACATAGGATCGAGTTCATCATACATCAGTTTCTGTATAACCGGTGACATGGCATAGTGTCGTTGTTTAATGGGCTGAGCGGAACCCGTGTCGATTTTATGTGGCACGAGTTTGGTTTTGCCCAGGCCCTCCTTGTTATATGAAGGAAACTGATGTATGACAAGGTCTAGTCGTTGCTGCTCCTGAGTGGTCAATAGGTTGTGGGAACACCAAATACACAACATAAATACACATCCACAATCCACAAACACCTTAAACTTAAACAAACCTCAAAATTTTATAAATTCAAAGTAGGCTAAGATAGTTTTCTTTTTTAATGTCCGTAGCATGTAAGTTTAGTAAGTATTCTCCTTTTATTATGATAACATCAAATATATATTTTAAAAACTATGAACATTTATTTCAAATTAATTTTTTATTAGGAAGATATATACTCTTCCTATAATTGGTGACCCTGACGTTGGACTCTTGGACAGCAGCAACTTCATCACTCCCATAATCCAGCCAACAATCACTTTGGACTGATTGGATCTGCATCACCATCGCGTTCACGCACATCAACATCAGGGTATGACCCCACAGTAACAAATCTCACTGCAACTGCAAAACCATCAACAGCCGCAAAGGCAGAATCAATTTCAAAAATGCGGTCCAGCCAATAATTGATAGCCACCTGGCTCAAGGACCTCAGCAGCAGCTGCAGCAAACAACAACGTATCTAATCAAGGCACCGGATCTCCTTCACAAAATACTCCTATCAGTTCGCCAGGAGCTTGATGAGTTACATCATGGAATCATTCCCAACCTTCTACATGTCACGCAGAACACATTTTCTGCCAACGCGCAAGATACGTGGTCTAATCTGCCAATGATGCTACACCTGCAGGAATGTACATCATCAACCCGAACAACAATAGCTGTCTCGAGCCGCTATGAATTTTACTCATGATGTAAGAAGATAGCATATTATGTGATAGCATATTCCGGAAATCGTACAGCAAGTCATTCCTATAAACCAAATAGCTTTAAGTAAAAATTTTTGTGTGAAATTTACAACATCGTGAACATTTTTGTGTTAGGTACAGGTTTAAAAACAAAAACACACAGTGGGAACAGCCACAACACAATATTTTATTTGAAAAACACTCACACCACACATCCGCCATCGATGACGGTAGCCATCAGCCCCGAGACCTGGCCATCGACCATCTCGGCAGCGCTGCGCGTGACTGCCTAAGCCCCGAGAGCTGGCCATCGTCCATCTCGGCACGCGCTGAATATGGGTCCCGAGAGCTGGCCATCATCCATCTTGGTCCCGTACAGGCAGTCGTCATGGCCACTTTAACAAACCGCAACCGATGGCGGCAGCCACTAGCCCCGAGATCTGGCCATCGACCATCTCGGTGGCGCTACTGTCGACTGCCTAAGCCCCGAGAGCTGGCCATCGTCCATCTCGGCACGCGCTGAATACGGGTCCCGAGAGCTGGCCATCGTCTATCTTGGTCCCGTACAGGCAGTCGCCAAGGCTAATAAACCACGTCACTCCACCTCCTCGACCTCAGCGTCATCCTCACACTTGGGGGGGAGTAGTGTGGGAACACCAAATACACAACATAAATACACATCCACAATCCACAAACACCTTACACTTAAACAAACCTCAAAATTTTATAAATTCAAAGTAGGCTAAGATAGTTTTCTTTTTTAATGTCCGTAGCATGTAAGTTTAGTTAGTATTCTCCTTTTATTATGATAACATCAAATATATATTTTAAACACTATGAACATTTATTTCAAATTTATTTTTTATTAGGAAGAAATATACTCTTCCTAAAAGGTGAAAACCAGGGCACGCAGGCTCTGTAAGGGCTTCGACCGAGTGATATTGCGTTGGAGCGATTTTGAAAAGGTCCCAAAAGTCCATACCCAGGTAGACAGGGTGGGTTAGAGACGGAACGACCAAAAACCGCATCCATTTACTCTGGTCGTTAAATCGCACCAGGGTGCCAACATATCCCACCACTGGACTCTTTTGACCCTAAGCTGTCTGAACGTGGGTCTGCATAGTATGCATATGCAGGCCCAAGTCTGAGAGCAGGTCCAAAGAACCAGCGCCGAGTATGCTGACACTAGCCCCACTGTCGAGTAATTACGTTAACTTTCATCCCTTGATGATGATTTCGGTGAAAGGGCGATTATCACCTTTAATGGTAACTATCAACTCAAAGCTCGCGCGTTTCAAAAATTTTCTAGCGGCAAAGTACCTCCAGGATCTATGGAAGCGCCTGGACGAGGACAATCCCAGACAAGCAGGTCGACATGAATTGACGCAAGTAGATTCAATACTCGAATCAGAAAATGAAAGGCCATCCGAGAATTGAGTTTGAACATATGGGTTGGATGTGAGTGGGTAGGATGTGATATTGTTATTTTGAAGCGTAAGAAATTTGGGATGTATATCATCCAGTCAAGATAGACGTCGAAACTTCGGATCAACATTAGTGGCTACATCCACCTTTCTGTGGCGCGAGTTGAACCGCGGAGAGTCAGACTGATTTCTGTTCGTCACCGTTACTTTACTACCATCATAAGCTCGACATTTGGGACAGTGAGGCTTCATGACCCCATCAGAACCACATCCAAAACAAAAAACTCGCTTAATAGGCATCGAACAATCTAAGAAGGAGTGTCCCAGATCTTTACAATTCCAACAGACACGAAATTGTCCACGTTGAGTGCTGAGTTGTGGACTTGGGGCATTGAACCGTTTCGTCACGACTTCGTGCACATGATTTGATGTTTCACAATGCCTAAGACTCATTCTACTAGGCTCTTCTATTCCATGGCTCTATTCTTCGCCATATGCTAATCCCGACCGACGACAGGACTCTGGTCGTTCCATGAATTCGTCATTTACATCAATTTCATTGATTCCCAACGGACGACGAATCGGTCGACGTTCGACATCCAATCCACGCCACACGGACTCAACGCGAGTGCATCTTCTCACGAGATCACGGGTATTCGAAAAATCGAACCCTGCCAAATGCTCCTCAAGTCGAACATTCATATTCCTAAAAAGAATACATTGCAGGTCTTCATCACCTAACGAAACTTGCAATTGAAGAGCCAATGCCTCAATTGCTTCATAAAAATCAATAAAGCTCTCATTGGGACGTTGCCGTCGAGCGTCTATAGCCCGCCGAATATCAACATCCGTGCAACGCGGTGCGAATCATTCAAAAAATTCCGCTTGGAGTTGGTTCCACGTCAAGTTCCTATAGAGATCACGCAGCTGTCAGTACCAATTAGTGGCTACGCCCTTCAAAAGCAAGTGCAGGTCCCTTAATAATTCATGTCCCGAAACTCCATAGTCAGAAGCCATCGTGGACACGCGAAACAGGAACTGCCGAGCGTCCATATCTTTCGAGACCCCATCGAACAACAAACCCCATTTCGTTATAGGGACCAATATCCGTGGATGTTCGGCGTTTCGTCCTGCCTCTCGAAAGGTAACCCGCGGCTCCGTACCAAGAGGACCCCTATTAACTGTCGACGACAAATGATCTGCTCCGATTTGAGAGGGCTCCAAAGCAGTAGTGGGTGGCAGAACCGTGTGCCCTTGACCAACTCTTGGGGGAGTGCTGGAGGCGGAAAGACTGAGACGACCTAGCTCTCGGTCAATATGGGAATAACTAGGGTCCCAACTTGCCGTTCGTCGCCTCATGCCCGATTAATTAAAAATGTGAAAAAAATTAAATAAGACCTATGAAATAAAAGTATAAAACTAATTATTACTAACAATTCCAATTCACAAATTCACCCAAAACCCGATCACATACAGTTTCCCTCTCAAGACTAAAATAAACCCGGAAAGTTAAACAAGAACCGAGAAAGAAATTTATTACTCCCCTCTAAAGCAAACTCGTGACGGTATATATCAACCTTGAATTTGATAGACCAATAAATTCTATACAGAAGGAGAAACGAACCTCCGTAAAAAAAAATTTAAATTACTGAAGCGATTAAATATTTTACCGCCCAGATAAGTACACTGTTACTTGTGAGTTATAACCAAGAGTACTCCGTAGATTGTCAAAAGTAAACAAAAGAAGATAGATGTTTCCCAAAATAACTAAATTGAAAATAAATGCAAATCATAAAAAAAAAATAATGCTTCCTTCATTTTCTCTTCCCGTAGGGATGTTTGTGAAGGAAAGGAAAAGGTAATAAAATCTGAACACAAAATGAGAAAATGTGAATTAAGGAAATGGTAAACAAATGTCAACAAGTTGAACTTCCCAGCTGAGTCAAGAAAATTCGACGACCCTATTTCGTGAACTGCTCACAAGGTTACAATCAAGTGCCCCTACACCGTCAAACCTGTGGACTCAGTCACGATCTAGTGTCAACGAACTTCCCTGCAAGGAACAAAAGGCTCGAGGCGCTGTAAAAATCAAAACTGCTCGCCTCTGGGCCAAGCGACTTCACAACCGAAGGATATTTACGCGACTTTCACTCGAGTGTTTCCTTTTGCTTCGCCACAAGCTGAGAGTCAACATAAAAGTGAAAAGAGGCGTCCCTCTGTCAAACACTGGACAACACACAATAGCACGAGAACGGGCGCCAATGTTGCACTGACGACCGTTCGACCGGAATGAAATAAAGGAAAAAAAAAACATTTAAAATAGAAGAAGAGGAAAAAAAAATAATAGTTTAAATGAAATCCAGCATGAATAATTTGATTAAGTTGCCAACTATGGCCAAAGAGAAAAAAAAATATGGCAGAGGCAATCAAGTGCTCCCGGGAACAAATATCACCCCAGCCCATCAGATTAATCATGCGGAGCAAGAAATGAAATCAAAACCCAAACTTAATAAAAAAAAACATACAAAATTGACTAAAAAAAAATTCTGAAGAAAACCAAAAATTAAATTACCAAATCAAAACCTATGTACATATGCCTAATTTTTTTTGGGCGCCATTTGTTGCGAAACTATGACAGCCGAGCTGTCGTCAGTGCAACATGTTATTTGGGGTCGGGTTCGGTGCTGTCCCGCGTGCCCAAACCTGCCAGCTAGTTCAGTCCGGCGTGGGTTTTTGGGACGAACCCGACCTTCGGGCTATGGCACGCAGACAACACAACATTTAACACATTATACAATTAAAAGGGAAGGGAGGGGAAGAAAACATGTATGAAGCATTAAAAAAGAGCTAATTATTTTGATACCATAATCTATGTATTTAATTCATAACAGAAATTTAACAATAAAAAAAGTAAAAAAAAGTAGCCAGAAATGAAAGGAAGAGTATAAATAATAATAATTCCAAATAAATTATACACTTTAAACAATAAATAAAGAAGGAAGAAAAAAATTCATGGAATAAAAGTGGAAAGAAAACAAAATCAATAGTTATTTAATAATTTTTGGTGGGAGGGTCTATGGGTACTCAACCCCAGCCGGAATTGATTCACATGCATAATCAATACAGAATGTTATCATATTATATGCATAATAAAATAAAACAATTCTCTAAGGATAATAAAATTATAATTATAATGACCATATAACCATAACAAAACAGGTAACTAAATGATAAGTTACATTCCCCACTCCGCAACATGGAATTACAAGAGACAAAAATGATATTTGACTAATATTATTTAATTAGCGAATTGAACTATTTAAATAAATTTGTTGAATGATTAATAATATAGTTTCATCAACCACTTTCTGACACTTCAATTCTTAAAATAACAAACTTAATTTTTCCATTGTAAAATTTCATAACCATCAAAAACTTCATTTCTCGTGTACTTATCTGGCTATCCGTACATCCAAACATCAGTGGCAAATAATGACAGTCAATACAAAGAGGTCGTTTTCCCAGCATCTCCCAAGATCGGATTTTTTTTCCGCTATCATACCGCTTCCATCATTCCTGCACCCAATATTTTCGTTCGATTATTTCGCCATAACTCGCTCAGCACCCAGAACGCATCCCCGAATTGGACAATTTATTTCATGCGTCCACTAAGATGCCACAGATAACGTTTATACCAAGCTGGCGCTTATTTCCGCTATTTCACTAATAGATCGGTAGATTGTTAAGACTAACTCCGAGTCTCAATTTGATCGGTGTTTCGAACAATTCCGCTACCCAATTCAACAATCGAATCCGAACTTTTCTACTTGAAACACGATCAATCAAGCACATATCAAACTCAGAAAATTGTTTCGATACTCGTCCACTAGACCAGACCCGAATCAGATAGCTCGAAGCACAGCCATTCACAAAGTTTGCATCTAATCTGGTGCCTATTTCACAGTTTTGAAGCACGATCTATCAATCACATATCAAATTCAGAAAATTGTTCCGATACTCGAACACTAGACCAGACCCGAATTAGATAACTCGAAGCACAGCCACTCACAAAGTTTGCATCTAATCTGGTGCCTATTTCACAGTTTTTATTTTTTTCTGTTTATCGGAATTAGTCACTCCTCAAGTCGACTCGCAAACCAAACACGCCAGAAAAAGAAAAAACCCAAAAAACTCGATGTAAAATCCAATAAAAATATACTGCACTTCACTATCATATCACCCGCAGTTCGCGCCTTTCTTTTATTCTCCTCTATCACACCTTCATTTCTCCAGTGCTAAAAACCGAATCCCCCCAAGCGCCAAAAACTACCGCCAATAAGCTCCCGTTGCCGCCACGTCCCGTTGTTTTTCTTTCCTAGTTGTGCGACAAGTGTTTTTCCACAACCAGCACCAAACATCTACCGTTTTCGCTGGCCTGATAACGCAGCTGATGCAAGTATTGTTGCAAATCAGCTGCGCTCAGGTCAGCGAACCCGATGCAGTACAACGACACTGCGACAATCAAATGCATAAGCAAAGCCTGTTTTCCAATGCAATGCAATGCATTCGACCGTCGCATGCAGCATTGCACCGCCAATGTTTGTGGGTGTGTATGGGTGTTATATGTGCGAGGCTGTTTCGCAACAACCTAACCAAAATGGAAATTGGTTAGACCTCATATTTACTAATAGCTACGACGATGTAGTGGCTAACGCAACTGTTGATGCAGAAAACTTTTTTGGCAACACTCTTCACCACTCTGCGTTCACAGTTGAATTGTTATCTTCATCTGATATGTTCACTTCCCTGTCTTACAATAACTCCATTGTATGCGACTTTCGCAATGCTGATTATGAGAGCATTACATATTGTCTTCTCAGAGTCGCTAGAATTCGATGACGCTGTATCATTATTCTATGAGTTGGTTTTTGACGCCGTTGAAAAGTTCACCCCGAAAATCAAGAGAAAAGACAAAATATCTGAACCATCGCTTGATAGCAATCTAAGGTATTTGCGGAATCAAAGAAATAAACTTTAGAAAGTAATTACAACCAGCACTGGCGTCAGAGATGATATCAAGGATAAACATAATGAATTAGCTCAAGAGTTCCTGACGAAATCCCGTGAAGCGTATGAGCGCTATGTTAATATCATGGGCGAAAATATAATTCATGATCCTAAAAAGTTTTTTGATTTCGTGAACACCAAACGGAAAACTTCGGGCTACCCTACTTCGATGTACAAAAACAACTTTTGTTCGTCATGCCCTCACGAAGTTTGTGACCTGTTCGCTGAGCATTTCCAGGAAGTATTTTGTTCATGTACTAGCAGGTCTGACATTCTTTTCTCTCAAACATTCCCACCAAATATCATCTGTGAAATGTATTTATTTAACAAAATGTATTTTTTTAACTAGAGAGGAGATTGCAAAGGCCATGAAAGATCTGAATGTCTACAAGGGTCATGGTCCTGATTAACTACCTCCTAGTTTCATACTGGAATGCATGGAGTCGCTTATCTTACCCGTGTATTTAAGTTTCAACAAATTATTTTCTTGTGGGGTTTTCCCTTCTGTCTCGAAATCATCTCATCTGAACCCGATTTTTAAATGTGGTGATAGACGGTCAATTGATAATTATAGAGGTATTGCAATACTATCAGCATTGCCTAAACTATTCGAAAATATTTCCTGTGATAAGCTCACTATTCTAAAAGAACCTCTTCTAAATCAACAACAACATGGTTTTAGAAAAGGGAGGTCAACTTCTACCAACCTCATGATTCTCGTCTCAGATGTTCTCTGTGGCATGCAAAAAGGGCACCAAATTGAAACCATTTACACAGACTTCTGCAAGCCCTTTGATCGTGTTGATCATGATATTCTTCGAATCAAACTACAGAAATTTGGTCTCGGGTCTCTTATTAAACTGGTGAGACTCTTATCCTCGAAATAGGACGCAGTACGTTAAGTTTCAGGGTATTGTTACGGATTAAATGTTTGGGGAATGTTTTTAAATGGTAAATATAGAGGAGAGTCACTTTTGGTCCGATTCCAGATTTAGTTTGCTCTAGTTCACCAACGGTTTGTTTGAAAGCTAAAAATAAATGTTCATTAATAATGTTGTTGCCCAAATTCATATTAATACTGTGATTTTTGCATAGACTTTTAAATCAATAAGCTTAAAAAAAAAGACAGTTGTTGAAAAATTGAATTAAGAAAAAAATGTAGCTTTTGAGAGAGTTGAATTAGAGAATTCGAGTTGTAAAGACATCGTAGAGGAGTTTGCGAATCTATCTCAAGCGGAATTACACGTTTGAATAGTGTGAATTGAGTCGAGGCCAGCCGATCCGAAGTGTGAGTATTGGTTTGGTGAACTCCATTATCTCGACATCGTAGAGGAGTTTGCGAATCTATCTCAAGCGGAATCACAAGTTTGATTAGTGTGAATTGAGACGAGGCCAGCCGATCCGAAGTGTGAGTATTGGTTTGTACGTTCGAGGAACAGTTGGAGAAAAGAAGTGGGAACGTTGATGAGAAAGAATATTAGGAGATGAATACAACAAGAAAGTGGAACAGATGTAGACGTATAATAAGTTAGATGAAAATAATGATGAAGAGTTAGTTATATTTGCGAATCTATCTCAAGCGGAATCATACGTTTGATTAGTGTGAATTGAGTAGAGGCCAGCCGTTCCGAAGTACGAGTATTGGTTTGGTGAACTCCATTATCACAGAAGAATACGTTCGAGGAACAGTTGGAGAAAAGAAGTGGGAACGTTGATAAAGGAAGAATATTAGGAGATGAATACAACAAGCAAGTGGATTTGGTAAAGGATATTGAAGAAGAACGAAGAAAAGAATAAGCAAGCATCTCGAGGCCAGCCGTTCCGAAGTGCGAGTTTTGGTTTGACTGTCTGCATCCAGAGGGGGCTCCACAGGTAGTTATTTGTTTCTATTGATATTATATTGTTGCGAGGTTGATCTTTCTTATTAATAATATTGTGTATGTAAACAAACGAATCGTTGGTGACTTTATTTGATTGCGTGACAAAAAGAAAAGTGACTCTCGAGAAAGAAAAATGTAAAAAAAGTGACTCTCCCTAGAGTAGAGTATTTGGTTCTCTTTAAAAAAAAAATATATAGATACATTTTTCCCTCGTTTATCCGTGAGGCTACGTCTCGTTCCATAGCCGAGGGAACGCATAGAAATTGAACGAGTGGCGCAGTTTTTTTTACCACGACCGTCTTCGGCTGTGGTCGGGCAAATCTTCGAGCGTTCCCCGCGGTATTGCGAGACATTTTTGGCGCCCAACGTGGAGCCGACAAGTTTAGTTTCGGGAGTGTGAAGTGATGACAATTTTGGTAATCGCGGATGTGTTGTGAATGGTGTCTTTGATTGCTAATGATAATTTTGTGTCGCATGGTAGGGAGTGTGATTTCGCGGTTGTGATTGCATAATAACAATAGTGATTTGGTGACCAGTCTTTGCGTGGCTGAAGTTCCGGGGTTTATTGTGAGTGTAAATTTGTGGAATTAATTTTAAACTCTGTAAAATATATAGTTTATTGTCTTTGGTGTTTTATACAGCTGTAAGCTTATAGGAGTTTCTTTTAGCCATGTCTTTGGCAAATAAGTATTTGGTGGACAAGTTGGTCAAAGATGAGCTGATGTATGAATTAGCCATCCAAGGGTCTACCTGCAGCTACGACGGATAAAATGGGGAGGTCTTTACGGGCAGCGTTACGAGCAGAGGAAGCAATGGACGAATCGTTACAGATTAAAGATTATCCATTCACGTATGAGGAGGACTTGGAGGCTATGAAGGCGCTGACAGGGGAAGTCGAAAGCATGGCAGAAAACTTCACTGGCGATAAGAGGTCAAGAGATTACTTGAGACTCAAGGCAAAGGTGGAGTTTGGTTTGCGCCGCCTTAAGAACATGGCTCAGTTAACAAACGCATTGCCAAATGAGGTAGACTAGATACGGCGGCGTATAATGATGGGGATAGGCTTTGTTCTGGAGAATTCAAAAGAAGTCGAGGGGCTAGACGAAGAGAAAACAATTAAGACTGGGGTACTGGAGTCAAAACCAGCCCCGGAATCAAAGTCCTTTGAAAATTTCGAAGAACCAGTCTTTTGTTCAACCCCAAGACTTGTCACGGAGGATTTTTCTAAACAACAAAATGTTGTTAAATGCTGGTTAAGTTCTTGAGTGGGTGGAAGAGCACCGCGTTGCCCGCGGTTTAGCATCCTCTCAATTATATAATGCCGCGATGGACTTGTTTGAGGGCAAGGCTCTCATTTGGTATAGAGCTAATCGAGACAGGTGCTGTAGCTGGGTAGACCTGCGACGTGAGCTACGGGCCGAATTTCTTCCGGCTGATTATGATGATCGCCTTTGGGATGAGATTCGGCGGCGTACTCAAGGCTAAGGCGAGTCTATTGGAATTAATGTAGCCGTGATGGATGGTTTATTTCGAAGGCTAGGAGAACCGTGTAGTGAGTTCAAAAAAATGAAAATCCTACGGAGAAACATTAACCCATTTTATCAGATGCAGCTAGCAATGCAATCAGTAGCTACGGTGGCTGAACTAGTACAGCTGGGAAGGAAGTTAGAAGTGACGAGGGCCACGGTAGAAGCTTTTAATCCTCCACCAAATCGAAGGATGGCAAAGCTTTTAGAACCAGATCTGGCCTATGCAGACCCTTGTTTGGTGGAAGTCGTTACTTCATCAAACGATAGGCCACAGGGAGTTTGTTGGAACTGTGGAAGTCAGGCGCATTTCGCGAGACAGTGCTCAGAGTTGAGACGTTGTTTTGGATGCGGCCGACCAAATACGATTCGTTCAAGGTGTCCAGAGTGTACCTCGTGCGGGAGGCGATCGACATGGCGCTGAGGGGAACGAAACCAAACGAAAGAAGCGGGAAACGACTGCGGTGCTCGATAGGTGGCAAACAGGGCACCGTAATTAACTGTAAGGAACAAGCCGCAGAGGAAAGGTCCGCGTACATTTTTTCTTCACAACCAGGGGATGTACGTCCTCATCTGGGTGTGGATATTTTAGGGAGAAAGTTAACGGGTTTGGTAGACTCCGGTGCGTCGACTACGATTGTGGGACAGAAAAGTTGGCAGCAGCTGCAGGAAATGGGAGTAGAACTGAGAACGACTACTCAACAAGCGGTACGATAAGCGGGATCCTCGGGGTAGATTTTTAAAAGCAGTTTGGGATTACCTTAAATTTAAAACATGATTGTTGGCATTTTATCCACTAAGCGGTGACTTTTTCAGCTGAACGTTTACGCGATAGAATCAGTCTTTCTCAAGAGGAGGAGTCACATCTGAAAAATTTGGTGGATGACGAATTTATGCAAATGGGAGATGGATTGGGATGTACTAGTTTAGTGGAGCACGTCATCAAGACGGATTCGATGCCCATTGAACAAACGTATTACCCGGTTTCACCAGCTCTTGAAAAACACATCAACGCTGAGTTGGAAGAAATGTTGAAGTTGGGAGTAGTAGAGCCATCCTCCAGTGCATGGTCTTCACCAATTTTGATGGTAAAAAAAAAGATGACACATATCGTTTTTGTGTAGATTTTCGCAAAGTCAACCGGGTATCTGAAAAGGATGCATATCCTCTACCCTATGTTTCAGCTATGTTGGATAAGTTACGGGACGCAAAATATCTTTCGACTCTAGGTATAAAGTCCGCCTACTGGCAAGTACCTGTGGCGAAAGATTCCCGTCAGTTTACCGCTTTCACAGTTCCAGGTAGGGGTTTATTTCAGTTTTGTGGGATGCCATTTGGATTATCAAACGTCCCAGCTTCGTGGCAACGGTTGATTGATCGTGTTCTAGGTCCTGCTTTGGAACCCTACGTTTTCACGTATCTGGATGATATCATCATCGTCACCCAGACGTTCGACAAACACTTAGAGATACTCCAGGAGGTATTTAAACGGCTGAGGGAGGCAGGCCCTAGACTGTCCTGGAATAAGTGCCATTTCTGTCGACCTCAACTAAAATATTCGGGATATCTGGTTGATAAAGACGGTTTAAGCGCCGATTCCGAGAAAGTGTAGAGCGTGATTAATATACCCAGACCTCACTCTGTGAAACAGACTCGACAGTTTTTGGGTATGTTATCTTGGTACCGGCGGTTTATACCGGATCATTCATCATTGGTGTCACCACTGACGAATCTGCTTCGGAAAAACCAGCGTTTTCAGTGGACTTCTGAATGTGAACTGGCTTTCAACAAATGCAAATTGAAACTGGCTTCTGCTCCGATTCTGTTGTGTCCAAACTTCAATTTACCATTCATTGTCCAGACGGATGCATCGGACGTTGGGTTAGGAGCAGTACTAAGTCAAGTTTTCCCGGAAGGTGAAAGAGTTATTTGTTATTTGAGTCGTTCTCTAAACAAAGCAGAGAGGAAATATTCGACCACTGAAAAGGAATGCCTGGCCGTTTTGTGGGCGATAGAGAAATTGCGGCCATATATTGAAGGTACCAAATTTAGAGTAGTCACCGATCATCATTCTTTAGTGTGGTTAAATAACCTGAAGGATCTGGCTGGGAGACTATCAAGATGGGCAGTTTGGCTTCAGCAGTTTGATTATGACGTTGTTCACCGAAAGGGGAAAGAACATTTAGTGCCAGACGCTTTGTCGAGGTCGGTTCCTGAAGTAGCGGCAGTTGTGAATGATAGGTTGTTAGAAGATAGATGTGTATTAGGAATGATGGCTAAGGTAAAGAACAATCCAGATCAATCAAAAGATTGGCGGATAGAGGGCAGCTTGTTGTGGAAAAGAGTTTCCGATCGTTATTCGGATCTCAAAGGAAACTCATGGAAACAAGTGGTTGACAAAGGTGACAGGAAAAAGGCTCTGCAAGAATGTCACGATGAGCCAACAGCGGGACATATGGGTGCAAGTCGCACATACGATCGGGTGGCACAGAGGTATTTTTGGCCTAAAATGCGTGCCGATATTCAACGGTATGTGGCCAGATGTAAAGTTTGTCAGGCCACAAAAGTAGAGAGGCGACCGCCATATGCAACCATGACTACCAGGGTGGGTCAAGCAAAAGAACCATGGGAGATTATCTGTATCGATTTAATCGGTCCTTTGCCTCGATCGACGCAGGGCAGCACCTATATTTTAACGGTAGTGAATTACTGTACGAAATTTCCTCTGATATTTCCACTAAGGCAGGCAACGGCCACACAAGTTTCCAGACTACTCGAAGATAGGGTCTTTTTACTGTTTGGAGTCCCTGCGGTAATAGTGTGTGATAACGGGGTACAGTTCAGGTCCAAAGAATTACAGACACTCATGTTGTCATATGGTACCCGGTTGCAATATACAGCCTTCTATCACCCTCAGGCGAATCCGGCAGAGCGTATAAATCAAAATATTAAACGTATGCTTCGGGCGTACGTCGGTGAAAATCATCGGATATGGGATCGTGATTTACCACAGATTGGGTGTGCGTTACGCACATACACACAAGAGACCATGGGAGCCACACCTTATTTTGTGAATTTTGGCCGAGAGATGATCGTTTCGCGAAAGGGACCACAACCTCCATGCGAGGATGAGTTAGTCAGAGATCCGGTACAGAGGGCGGAAGGACTGACGAAGATTCGGGAAGTAGTACTTCAACATCTAAAGGAGGCCACAGGAAAGAGTATGCAGCGATATAACCTCCGAAAAGGATTCCTCCATTTTCGGTAGGGGACTTGGTTTGGAGGCGTAATTTCGGCCAATCCGACGCAGCTCATTTTTATTCTGCGAAACTAGCTCCAGAATATTTGGGACCTTTTAGAATTGTACAGCGTGAAACTTCATCTATTTTTAAGTTGGTGGATCTGGCAGGGCGTGAGGCAGGACGCTGGCATGCCAAGGATCTTAAACCGTACGTAGACTGAGATAACCTAAGACAGATATAATAAGCATGAATTAACACGTTAAGGGTTTCGTGATATCAATTCAAACAAAAAAAAAAAACAAATCAACAACAAAACCAAATAAAAAAAACATAAAAAAAAAATTTTTTTATTTTACAAGTCGCGAGAATTGTTTTCGTTCCGTTGAGACATCTTTTGTTTTTTTTTTTGTTTTTCATTGTTTATATATTTAATTGATGTTCGTTAGTTGAAGTAACTGAATTATCTTAATTGAACAGAAATTATGAAGTTACGCATGAAAAGCTTTAGTCTGTCAGTGTATCATCAATTGAATTTCAGGAAATTCTTTTCGTGAGGGGGGAAATGTTACGGATTAAATGTTTGGGGAATGTTTTTTAATGGTAAATATAGAGGAGAGTCACTTTTGGTCCGATTCCAGATTTAGTTTGCTCTAGTTCACCAACGGTTTGTTTGAAAGCTAAAAATAAATGTTCATTAATAATGTTGTTGCCCAAATTCATATTAATACTGTGATGTTTGCATAGACTTTTAAATCAATAAGCTAAAAAAAAAGACAGTTGTTGAAAAATTGAATTAAGAAAAAAATGTAGTTTTTGAGAGAGTTGAATTAGAGAATTCGAGTTGTAAAGACATCGTAGAGGAGTTTGCGAATCTATCTCAAGCGGAATCACAAGTTTGATTAGTGTGAATTGAGACGAGGCCAGCCGATCCGAAGTTTGAGTATTGGTTTGTACGTTCGAGGAACAGTTGGGGAAAAGAAGTTGGAACGTTGATGAGAAAGAATATTAGGAGATGAATACAACAAGAAAGTGGAACAGATGTAGACGTATAATAAGTTAGATGAAAATAATGATGAAGAGTTAGTTATATTTGCGAATCTATCTCAAGCGGAATCACACGTTTGATTAGTGTGAATTGAGTAGAGGCCAGCCGTTCCGAAGTGCGAGTATTGGTTTGGTGAACTCCATTATCACAGAAGAATACGTTCGAGGAACAGTTGGAGAAAAGAAGTGGGAACGTTGATGAAGGAAGAATATTAGGAGATGAATACAACAAGAAAGTGGATTTGGTAAAGGATATTGAAGAAGAACGAAGAAAAGAATAAGCAAGCATCTTGTTACGAATTGGCAAACTACCGCCAATGCAACATAATTTAAGTTCCACTCAGTTACATGCCCTGCGTGCTTCCCTTGCCAGCTAGCTCAGCTGCGTTGGCCGTGGGGTTTGGGCTGAGTGAAACTTCCTGCTTGAAGCACGCTAACGTACACCAACATAGATCATACTAAATTGGGAAATAAACAAGAGTCATCTTTGGTGTCAAGGCGGACTGGATGGACCTTTCGTTCACGTATCTTTTACTCCATGCTCGAGTTACAACGAAAAGACGGAATTCAAGTATTTAAAAATCATGTTATTTCCAAGAAAAAAAATAATAACAAACTCAAAATTCAAGAGGAAGAAAAAAATTAGTTCAAAAATTCAAATTATAATAATAATTAATGTAATGATAAATAATGTATATCAATATTAAGATAAATAAAGTGAATAAAACCAACAAGATAAATAAAATAAAATAAAATTACTAAGAATTAAAAATCAATTCAAACAATAATCAACACAGAAAACTCACCGCTCCTGACGACGGTCGACCGTTGTTCTGGAATATGGTGCTGAAAATTTAAATTTTTAAGTTTCTATTATTTATTCTTTTGTTTTTTTCTGGTATTTTTTTTTTTTTTTTTTTTTTTTTTATTTATTTTAGGTTCATCCGGAACAAGTGAGATTCCTCCTTAACGTGCGGTTATTCTTCTCGTAATCTCCGGCAATTTACGTTGTAACTGGTTTTTTTGTTTTGGTTTTATTTGAACGTTATATATTAAATTTGTCAAATAAATAGGTCATAATTTACGATTTTTAGCGTCGAACAAATAGTTTTTATGTCATTCCCGTTACGTTGATTTCAAATTGATTCTGTGATTTCCAAATAATCACCAAACGCTTATTCAGTTTATGATTTGATTTGGTAGAATTTATGATTCGAAGAACATTCATTTATAAATGGACTTGATTTTGCAATCCACGGAATATTTTAACAGCACACTCAAATCACTTTGTTTATTATTCGGTAGAGCTTGTGAATTCAAGAACTAGGGACTATTTCAAAAGTTTTCGAATAAGGTGATTGTCATATTATGAACCGGACCGCTTCTATCGCAACAATCCAGTCGATCCTCACAAGAATTTTGCGATCGGTCAATTTCGAACCGTACTTGGCTCCGTTATCAACAGCGAACAATCTTAAACTGATATTTTTGTGGCGGTTTTTCCCCGATTCAAGAGCTATCACAGCGATATACACTAGCGATTGCTTATTTTAGTCAGTGCACTTAAGTTATTTCACATGGGAGAATAAGAAAACGGCTGCACAATTACTTGCTCAAGAACTCACACTTATTTTGAGTTCTACTGATAACACAAAAATGGTCAACTGTTAAAACTTAGATTGATTGTGAGTTAAAACGTAACTCGCAATACTGGCAATGCGCCCATTCTTTTACCAAAGTGCTGGGGCAGGCTCACCGGCAGCTTTAACCAATTAAATAGTCTTGTGGGCTTTGGTTTGAGAAAGAGACTTTATTCATGCTAAAACGCTTCTTTTATACATAAATTTGGCTTACGTACTAGTTTAAAAAAAATGCTAAGTCGGATGTATTTATATTGAACTACAATAAACTGCACACATGCATTTATAATTGAACTTTAATTGTAAGCGAATTATTGAGTGTCATCATATTTACGGAAAGTCCGAAAAACGAGAAAAGCTTATGTTACAATGACTGAAAGGTTGTAAAGAGGTTTCTTGATTATGAAATTTGACTCCCAACATGTGAATTGTCGGTACATTGAATGACTAAGTGTACAATTGTTTTGTTTATAAGAAAATGAATGAGTAAGAATATGATAACGTGTGCTTGAGTTTGTGAAGGTATGTATGTTATGACATTGAACTTGACTGAAATTAAGTATTCTACGATTACAATGAACTTGAACGAAAATAAGTATTTTATGATGACAAGAAATGAATAATGAATTCTTAACATAGATGAACAATCGAAGTACTGTATTCTTTCTTTTCACAAATCAATTTCTTATTAGCTGTATAATTAAAGCACTCTGAATACAAGCGGTGTTTCGTCTTTTCGGAACAATAATTTAAATGCGTGTGCAGCACTTGATTAGGGTGATACTAAACTTGTAATTTCATCAAAACCGAAACCACTTGTTTGTGTCCAACAACGTTCATGCATGCACGATATTGCGTTTTTTTTGCATTGCCCTCTTGAAATTTTTTTCGGAATTTTTATATTCACGATTTAAAAGTACTTGACTGTGATGTCACAGTAATACTAGTATTAGCGGTTGCCGACACAATTCAGAGTTTTATCAAAGGCTGATTTCACTTTTCTATAATGCTTATCACGCGAATAATCCGCCGTACTTGGTTTAAAATTCCGCCACAATTCGAAAAACGAATCCACAGCAATCCATAAATTAGGTTCTGTCGCGCTTGCCGTCGTGGACGAGACTCCCCGCAAAACTCTCATCATACCGCTCATTCCAAAAAGCCGTTGTCGCCATTAGCTCCGTTGCATCACTTTTTGGATTGCTATCAGCTGCATGCAGCGCTGACCGGTCGGAACATTGACCTACAGTGCATTCGATTTCGATGCAGTCATACAGCGGTCAAGAGCCGAACATTACCGCGTGATGCATGTACATGCTCAGCTCCAACCACCGTACGACGCACCAAAAGCGAATGCACTGCATCATGTAGGAGCGAAATCGATATGATTTTCGCAACGAGAAAAAAAATTGACGATGAAGTGGATTTTTTTGTGTGCGTGCAACAATCGTGGGGACGACCCTGCCCTGAGAAGAGTCTCAAATGAACCCGGGCAACAACAATAACTAAGGAAACAAACACCAAACTATCAGGAGCGAAAGTCTTTACTATGGTAGACTCCTAAAATTTTCCCTTTCTCATCAGTTAGTTCATAGGTCACGCGACCCAACTTACGCTGCACAAAAGCTCGGATAAATTTCGGAGCAAGTTTAGCGGCGAAACGATCAGCGGCATTGCTAAGTGTGAAGTTCCTTACAATAACCTCTGGACCAGGAGTGAAAGATTTTTCGCGACTTCGGAGATCATACACCCGAACCCCCCTGGCATGAGCCTCAGCCAGTTTATCTTTCACCCTATCCTGAATCCATAGCAGCCTATCAGTGTGCGGGCAGAGTTCTACCTCTCCATCCTCTAACGCTTGCATTTTACGGAGCAATTCATAGTCACCGCCGTGCTGGATACGATGAAAACCGAATAGAAGGAAGTGAGGTGAGCAACCAGTCGCCTCATGCACGACATTGCGAAATGCAGCGCATGATTCGGCTAGCAGCTCATCCCAAGGCCTATGGTCGTCATCGATGTAGGCGCGAATAGCGTTGAGGATAGATCGATTAGCTCTCTCTGAAGCGTTGGCTTGCGGTGAATATAAGGGCGTGGTGATGTGCTGAACGCCATGCTCTAGGAGGAATGCCTCGAAAGATTTAGAGGTAAATTGCACACCATTGTCCGAGTGCACAAACTCCGGTACTCCATAGGTCAAGAAAATATCGTTTTTGAGGAACTTAATGACCGCTTCTGAGGTGGCTTTGGGTAGGGCCTTGAGCCATACAAATTTGCTGAAATGATCCAGCACCACGAGCAACTGAGTATTCCCTGCCTTCGAACGAGGGTATGGGCCCATGAAATCGATGAACAGTCTTTGCAATGGCCTATCTGTTTCCCGCTGATTTCCCATTGGCGGCCTCATGGTGCGATTCGGGGGCTTGACCTGCTTGCAAACAGTGCAGGAGGAAATATAATCTTTAACTTGTTTCCTCAACTGCGGCCAATAATAGTACCTTTGCAGCAGTTCCAAAGTCTTCCGAATCCCACAATGAGGCCCCCTAGGGTCATCATGTGCCTGCATAATTAGCTGTTTTCGTTCATTTTCAGGTACCCATAATTTTGTTCGGGGGATATCGGTGCACAAATCATTGTGTGTTCCGGTGGTAATGAACACACGCCCCTCCCTAACGTGCACATTCTTGAAATCCTCAGCGCTCTTTTCAATCTGGGCTATGAGATCCAAATACTCAGGAGCTCGAAATGCTGTATCAGCGATTACCTCAGCCAGCCTGTAGTGCTCAGGCAAGTGACCTATTGCGGATTTGGTTGCCTCGATCGACCCACAAACCCTCGATAACGCATCTGGGACGACGTTCTGAGTTCCCTTTCGATGCTCGATGTTGAAATCGAAAGACTGCAATTTCAAACTCCAGCAAGCCAATCTACCTGTTAGGGCCTGTTGTCCCATAAGCCATTTAAGACTAGCATGGTCGGTGATGATGGTGAAAGGCAACCCTTCAATGTATGCTCTGAACCTCTAAACGCTCTGCACCGCAGCCAAGCATTCCAATTCAGTAACACTATAGTTGCGTTGCGCAGCGTTAAGCTTTACAGACATATAAGCGATCGGGTAGTCCTCTCCATCATCATCCTTTTGGAACAGGACACTCCAGATTCCGGTGGCACTAGCATCACACTGGATGAAAAATCTTCGAGAGAAATCGGGATTGGCGAGCACTGGAGCAGAAATTAACAATCTCTTAACCTCTTAAAAGGCGGTATTGGTGGCGTCTGTCCACTGAAACGAGCGTTTACCCTTTAGCAGATCCGTCAGAGCTGATGACACTGCCGCGAAATTAGGAATAAACCGCCGATACCATCCTGCCATTCCCATGAAACGCCGGACCTCCTTCGCAGACTTGGGTGTTGGGTAGCCTACGATGCCAGAGACCTTCTCTGGATCGGTCTTCAGGATTCCATCACTCACTACATATCCCAGATATTTGATCTCTCGCTGCACGAACTTGCTCTTCTCAACATTTATGGTCAATTTAGCTGCGTTAAGCAACTGCGCCACCTTGGAAAGTAACTCCAAATGTTTGTCAAAAGAAGAACTAGTCATGAGCAGATCATCGAGATATACAAACACCTTGTCCTGCAGCTCGTGAGGGATCACTTTGTGCATTAATCTGCACATGGTTTGAGGGGCATTGTACAAACCGAACGGCATCACAGTGAAGTGGTATAATGGGCGGCCAGGAACGGTAAAAGCAGTCTTCTCCCTAGATTCCGCATCCAATGGTATCTGCCAAAAAGCATCTTTTAGGTCCAGACTCGTTATAAATTTAGTGGATTGCAGACGAGCCAATAATCCTTCTATTAGAGGTAATGGATAGGCATCCTTCAAGGTTACCTCATTCAGTCGCCGTGCATCTAGACATAGTCGTACCTTACCAGGCTTCCTTACAAGGGTAACCGGTGAACTCCATGCACTCTTACTTTCCTCGATGACTCCTAAGGACAGCATTCGATCCAGTTCATCATACAACAGTTTCTGTATGGCTGGGGACACCGAATAATGCCGCTGTCTAATAGGTTTGGCAGACCCGGTGTCAATGTAATGAGAGACCAAGGTGGTCTTTCCCAAACCATTAAGGTTATATGAGGGAAACTGTTGAATAACTTGCTGTAGTCGAGACTGATCCTCAGGAGACAGAGTGTGAAACGCAGGGGCTGTGGCTTCAGAAATGGATGCAACCGCCAGCTGTTGAGTTGGTGAAATTTCAAACGCGTCCCAGAAATCCATTCCTAGATAAACTGGGTTGGTCAAGGTTGGAACGACTAAAAATTTTATCATGCGCGATTGATTGTTGAATTTCACCAAGGTCTCAACATATCCGAGAACAGAAGCCCTATGACCAGACGCTGTCCGAACTTCTGTCTGAAGAGTATGGAGATACAGACTCAGTTCTGCAATCAAGTCTAAAGCTCCTGCTCCCAGGATACTGACGCTTGTACCACTGTCCAACAGTCCTTGAAGCTCACGTCCTTTAATGAAGATGGTAGCGAAAGGACGGTTCTCCCCAAGGGGTGTCACGATGGTGTCGACACATGCTTTACGAAGCCATCGTCTGTTGGCAAAGTATTTCAATGCCCGATGAAAACGAGATACCGAGCGCTTGCGCATCGATCGAGGACACTCAAATCCGTGGTTGATGTTATTAAGACTATCCGATGAGGGTTTTTCCGAGTTTAGTGTTTTCGACGAAATTCCGGGTCGATATTGGTCGCGGCGTCCACCGTCGTTGGCTTGGGTGGCGGACGAGGCGTGGGAATACGTCGCGCCCCCATATCCGGCGTACTCCACCTGCCATTTCCCGACCTGCAATGCATGCAGTTGGGCTTGAGAACACATTCCATTCCACATCCGTAACAAAATATTCGCTGGCTAGGGACCGGACAGTCCATAAATGTGTGTCCCAGATCTTTACCGTTTCAGCATATTACGTATTGCCTTTGTGGAGCTTGCTGATGTTGAGCGTTTCCAAGCGCAACCGCATCCAGAGCTGGCGTGGTAGTTGGCAGATCGTAGTCGTACGAGTAACTAGGTCCTTCGGAGATGTTGTGATGATAAGAGTACTCCTGCGCTGCTGCGGGAAAAGAAGGAGGCAAAACCTCATGAACTACTCGTGGTCTTCTCAAAAGCACAGATGATGGGAGTGCTTGTTTTTGCCCGTCTGGATACCAGACAGCCTCAATCGCACAGCATCGAGCAACCATTTCACGGACGGAAAGGAAACTGATTCCAGCCAGATGATCGCTTAACCGCTTGGTCGTATTTCTGAAGAGTATAACCTGTAAATCGGTATCTGTCAGAGGGCTCGTCAGAGGTAACATCATGGACTGGATGTCATTGAAAAACGCTCGAAATGACTCTCCTGGCTACTGAATTCTAGCATCGATTGACCGTCTGATATCAACGTGTGTCTGGAAGCCACTGAAGCAGCTCATGAAATCCCTCTCCATGTCCTTCCACAACAACGCAGGGTGCATCTCATGGTAACACCAGTACCACTCTAAAGCTGGTCCACGCAACAACAAGTGGAACTCCATGGCCAACATAGCTCCAGAAATTCCATAATGTTTAGCCATGGCAGTGATCCGGTATAAAAACTGCCGCGCGGTTAATCCAACGCCTGAGCCATCAAAATGAATGCAACATTTGGACACTGGGAGTCTTTCGGGTCGGCTGTGGTTCATGAGACTGTGATGTATTGGGGTTGTTACGTTGAAATCTGGCTGAATTGGAGGAGCGTGTTCTCTTATTTGTGTGCCTCTTAGGGGTGTACACGGGGCATCCGCAAAGTCCACTGTGTTGGTGCGAACTGCCGTAGATGCAGCTCGATTGCCAGATCCCAACACAGGACGAGGTCTAGTTCCTGTCTGTGACAGAGTTAGATGATTTATCTGCCCTGCGAGACTTTCAAAGTCTGGGTCAGAACGAAGATGACCGTGAGGTAGCATTTAAAATTGATAAATTAAAAATTCAAATAAAGTAAACTATATATTTATATGTATATAAGTAATTTATCAAAATTTAAGAATTCACTATAACTTTAATTTCAAATTAATAACTGCAATTAACCCGTACGTAAAAAAAATTAATTGTTGATTATTCCCAATAATTTCAATTCATCAAAGTGAAATAATTAAGAGGAAGAATAAAAAAAAATCCGCGTGTTTAAATTTAAATATATATGATGGCAATAAAACGAAAAATCAATCCAGCCGCCCCGGCAACTAAGATGACAGGTGAGGATGGGAAAGGCATAAAAATTGTGGGTTGAAAGGGGGGGGTGGGGAAATGAACTACAGACAAATCTTGTGACATAACTGGATCAGGTTTGGAACTCTTAGCAACAATCCGTTCGCATAGATTTCTAAATTAGACAATCAACACCTTGATGGTGGACAGGAGTCTGCTGAGCCCCAAAGTGAACATCGTAGATAATGTTAATCCCCCTGAATTCAGCTGTTCGGTCTTGCCTGAACAATTCAAATTTAGAAAATGAAGATGTCAAGGCCACCATCCACGATGCTACCCTGATCCAATCCTGCTTACAAGACTGTCGATTATGAAAAAGGAGAAATAATCCTGTTAAACACTAGACAACACATCCTAGCAGGTTTGAGCACCAATGTGGCATTGGCGTCAGCTTGCCAACATTAAATATTAAAAGTTACTTTTAATTAACCATGAAAGAAAGGAAAGGAGAGAGAAAGGAAAAAAAAAATTGGCTGAGGTAAACATTTGGCCAGAGCCACATATGACACCCCAGCCAAATAAAATTGAATTGATGTTCAAGAAAAATAACTCAACAAGGTACCGAAAAAACTAAATTTATATCTGGATAAACCGAAAACTGAAAATTAACAAAAGAAACTAAATAAAACAATAACCAACTTTGAGCAAACAAGAGTCATCTTTGAAGTCAAGGCGGACTGGATGGACCTTTCGTTCACCTATTTTTTACTCCATGCTCGAGTTACAACGAAAAGACGGAATTCAAGTATTTAAAAATCATGTTATTTCCAAGAAAAAAAATAATAACAAACTCAAAATTCAAGAGGACGAAAAAAATTAGTTCAAAAATTCAATTTATAATAATAATTAATGTAATGATATATAATGTATATCAATATTAAGATAAATAAAGTGAATAAAACCAACAAGATAAATAAAATAAAATAAAATTACTAAGAATTAAAAATCAATTCAAACAATAATCAACACAGAAAACTCACCGCTCCTGACGACGGTCGACCGTTGTTCTGGAATATGGTGCTGAAAATTTAAATTTTTAAGTTTCTATTATTTATTCTTTTGTTTTTTTTTCTGGTATTTTCTTTTTTTTTATTTTTTTTTTATTTATTCTAGGTTCATCCGGAACAAGTGAGATTCCTCCTTAACGTTCGGTTATTCTTCTCGTAATCTCCGGCAATTTACGTTGTAACTGGTTTTTTTGTTTTGGTTTTATTTGAACGTTATATATTAAATTTGTCAAATAAATAGGTCATAATTTACGATTTTTAGC
This sequence comes from Nemotelus nigrinus, assembly GCA_947369275.1. NCBI lineage: Eukaryota > Metazoa > Arthropoda > Insecta > Diptera > Stratiomyidae > Nemotelus > Nemotelus nigrinus. The sequence goes on from OX376373.1 coordinate 110,482,614, forward strand.
GTCGAACAAATAGTTTTTATGTCATTCCCGTTACGTTGATTTCAAATTGATTCTGTGATTTCCAAATAATCACCAAACGCTAATTCAGTTTATGATTTGATTTGGTAGAATTTATGATTCGAAGAACATTCATTTATAAATGGACTTGATTTTGCAATCCACGGAATATTTTAACAGCACACTCAAATCACTTTGTTTATTATTCGGTAGAGCTTGTGAATTCAAGAACTAGGGACTATTTCAAAAGTTTTCGAATAAGGTGATTGTCATATTATGAACCGGACCGCTTCTATCGCAACAATCCAGTCGATCCTCACAAGAATTTTGCGATCGGTCAATTTCGAACCGTACTTGGCTCCGTTATCAACAGCGAACAATCTTAAACTGATATTTTTGTGGCGGTTTTTCCCCGATTCAAGAGCTATCACAGCGATATACACTAGCGATTGCTTATTTTAGTCAGTGCACTTAAGTTATTTCACATGGGAGAATAAGAAAACGGCTGCACAATTACTTGCTCAAGAACTCACACTTATTTTGAGTTCTACTGATAACACAAAAATGGTCAACTGTTAAAACTTAGATTGATTGTGAGTTAAAACGTAACTCGCAATACTGGCAATGCGCCAATTCTTTTACCAAAGTGCTGGGGCAGGCTCACCGGCAGCTTTAACCAATTAAATAGTCTTGTGGGCTTTGGTTTGAGAAAGAGACTTTATTCATGCTAAAACGCTTCTTTTATACATAAATTTGGCTTACGTACTAGTTTAAAAAAAATGCTAAGTCGGATGTATTTATATTGAACTACAATAAACTGCACACATGCATTTATAATTGAACTTTAATTGTAAGCGAATTATTGAGTGTCATCATATTTACGGAAAGTCCGAAAAACGAGAAAAGCTTATGTTACAATGACTGAAAGGTTGTAAAGAGGTTTCTTGATTATGAAATTTGACTCCCAACATGTGAATTGTCGGTACATTGAATGACTAAGTGTACAATTGTTTTGTTTATAAGAAAATGAATGAGTAAGAATATGATAACGTGTGCTTGAGTTTGTGAAGGTATGTATGTTATGACATTGAACTTGACTGAAATTAAGTATTCTACGATTACAATGAACTTGAACGAAAATAAGTATTTTATGATGATAAGAAATGAATAATGAATTCTTAACATAGATGAACAATCGAAGTACTGTATTCTTTCTTTTCACAAATCAATTTCTTATTAGCTGTATAATTAAAGCACTCTGAATACAAGCGGTGTTTCGTCTTTTCGGAACAATAATTTAAATGCGTGTGCAGCACTTGATTAGGGTGATACTAAACTTGTAATTTCATCAAAACCGAAACCACTTGTTTGTGTCCAACAACGTTCATGCATGCACGATATTGCGTTTTTTTTGCATTGCCCTCTTGAAATTTTTTTCGGAATTTTTATATTCACGATTTAAAAGTACTTGACTGTGATGTCACAGTAATACTAGTATTAGCGGTTGCCGACACAATTCAGAGTTTTATCAAAGGCTGATTTCACTTTTCTATAATGCTTATCACGCGAATAATCCGCCGTACTTGGTTTAAAATTCCGCCACAATTCGAAAAACGAATCCACAGCAATCCATAAATTAGGTTCTGTCGCGCTTGCCGTCGTGGACGAGACTCCCCGCAAAACTCTCATCATACCGCTCATTCCAAAAAGCCGTTGTCGCCATCAGCTCCGTTGCATCACTTTTTGGATTGCTATCAGCTGCATGCAGCGCTGACCGGTCGGAACATTGACCTACAGTGCATTCGATTTCGATGCAGTCATACAGCGGTCAAGAGCCGAACATTACCGCGTGATGCATGTACATGCTCAGCTCCAACCACCGTACGACGCACCAAAAGCGAATGCACTGCATCATGTAGGAGCGAAATCGATATGATTTTCGCAACGAGAAAAAAAATTGACGATGAAGTGGATTTTTTTGTGTGCGTGCAACAATCGTGGGGACGACCCTGCCCTGAGAAGAGTCTCAAATGAACCCGGGCAACCACAATAACTAAGGAAACAAACACCAAACTATCAGGAGCGAAAGTCTTTACTATGGTAGACTCCTAAAATTTTCCCTTTCTCATCAGTTAGTTCATAGGTCACGCGACCCAACTTACGCTGCACAAAAGCTCGGATAAATTTCGGAGCAAGTTTAGCGGCGAAACGATCAGCGGCATTGCTAAGTGTGAAGTTCCTTACAATAACCTCTGGACCAGGAGTGAAAGATTTTTCGCGACTTCGGAGATCATACACCCGAACCCCCCTGGCATGAGCCTCAGCCAGTTTATCTTTCACCCTATCCTGAATCCATAGCAGCCTATCAGTGTGCGGGCAGAGTTCTACCTCTCCATCCTCTAACGCTTGCATTTTACGGAGCAATTCATAGTCACCGCCGTGCTGGATACGATGAAAACCGAATAGAAGGAAGTGAGGTGAGCAACCAGTCGCCTCATGCACGACATTGCGAAATGCAGCGCATGATTCGGCTAGCAGCTCATCCCAAGGCCTATGGTCGTCATCGATGTAGGCGCGAATAGCGTTGAGGATAGATCGATTAGCTCTCTCTGAAGCGTTGGCTTGCGGTGAATATAAGGGCGTGGTGATGTGCTGAACGCCATGCTCTAGGAGGAATGCCTCGAAAGATTTAGAGGTAAATTGCACACCATTGTCCGAGTGCAAAAACTCCGGTACTCCATAGGTCAAGAAAATATCGTTTTTGAGGAACTTAATGACCGCTTCTGAGGTGGCTTTGGGTAGGGCCTTGAGCCATACAAATTTGCTGAAATGATCCAGCACCACGAGCAACTGAGTATTCCCTGCCTTCGAACGAGGGTATGGGCCCATGAAATCGATGAACAGTCTTTGCAATGGCCTATCTGTTTCCCGCTGATTTCCCATTGGCGGCCTCATGGTGCGATTCGGGGGCTTGACCTGCTTGCAAACAGTGCAGGAGGAAATATAATCTTTAACTTGTTTCCTCAACTGCGGCCAATAATAGTACCTTTGCAGCAGTTCCAAAGTCTTCCGAATCCCACAATGAGGCCCCCTAGGGTCATCATGTGCCTGCATAATTAGCTGTTTTCGTTCATTTTCAGGTACCCATAATTTTGTTCGGGGGATATCGGTGCACAAATCATTGTGTGTTCCGGTGGTAATGAACACACGCCCCTCCCTAACGTGCACATTCTTGAAATCCTCAGCGCTCTTTTCAATCTGGGCTATGAGATCCAAATACTCAGGAGCTCGAAATGCTGTATCAGCGATTACCTCAGCCAGCCTGTAGTGCTCAGGCAAGTGACCTATTGCGGATTTGGTTGCCTCGATCGACCCACAAACCCTCGATAACGCATCTGGGACGACGTTCTGAGTTCCCTTTCGATGCTCGATGTTGAAATCGAAAGACTGCAATTTCAAACTCCAGCAAGCCAATCTACCTGTTAGGGCCTGTTGTCCCATAAGCCATTTAAGACTAGCATGGTCGGTGATGATGGTGAAAGGCAACCCTTCAATGTATGCTCTGAACCTCTAAACGCTCTGCACCGCAGCCAAGCATTCCAATTCAGTAACACTATAGTTGCGTTGCGCAGCGTTAAGCTTTACAGACATATAAGCGATCGGGTGGTCCTCTCCATCATCATCCTTTTGGAACAGGACACTCCAGATTCCGGTGGCACTAGCATCACACTGGATGAAAAATCTTCGAGAGAAATCGGGATTGGCGAGCACTGGAGCAGAAATTAACAATCTCTTAACCTCTTAAAAGGCGGTATTGGTGGCGTCTGTCCACTGAAACGAGCGTTTACCCTTTAGCAGATCCGTCAGAGCTGATGACACTGCCGCGAAATTAGGAATAAACCGCCGATACCATCCTGCCATTCCCATGAAACGCCGGACCTCCTTCGCAGACTTGGGTGTTGGGTAGCCTACGATGCCAGAGACCTTCTCTGGATCGGTCTTCAGGATTCCATCACTCACTACATATCCCAGATATTTGATCTCTCGCTGCACGAACTTGCTCTTCTCAACATTTATGGTCAATTTAGCTGCGTTAAGCAACTGCGCCACCTTGGAAAGTAACTCCAAATGTTTGTCAAAAGAAGAACTAGTCATGAGCAGATCATCGAGATATACAAACACCTTGTCCTGCAGCTCGTGAGGGATCACTTTGTGCATTAATCTGCACATGGTTTGAGGGGCATTGTACAAACCGAACGGCATCACAGTGAAGTGGTATAATGGGCGGCCAGGAACGGTAAAAGCAGTCTTCTCCCTAGATTCCGCATCCAATGGTATCTGCCAAAAAGCATCTTTTAGGTCCAGACTCGTTATAAATTTAGTGGATTGCAGACGAGCCAATAATCCTTCTATTAGAGGTAATGGATAGGCATCCTTCAAGGTTACCTCATTCAGTCGCCGTGCATCTAGACATAGTCGTACCTTACCAGGCTTCCTTACAAGGGTAACCGGTGAACTCCATGCACTCTTACTTTCCTCGATGACTCCTAAGGACAGCATTCGATCCAGTTCATCATACAACAGTTTCTGTATGGCTGGGGACACCGAATAAAGCCGCTGTCTAATAGGTTTGGCAGACCCGGTGTCAATGTAATGAGAGACCAATGTGGTCTTTCCCAAACCATTAAGGTTATATGAGGGAAACTGTTGAATAACTTGCTGTAGTCGAGACTGATCCTCAGGAGACAGAGTGTGAAACGCAGGGGCTGTGGCTTCAGAAATGGATGCAACCGCCAGCTGTTGAGTTGGTGAAATTTCAAACGCGTCCCAGAAATCCATTCCTAGATAAACTGGGTTGGTCAAGGTTGGAACGACTAAAAATTTTATCATGCGCGATTGATTGTTGAATTTCACCAAGGTCTCAACATATCCGAGAACAGAAGCCCTATGACCAGACGCTGTCCGAACTTCTGTCTGAAGAGTATGGAGATACAGACTCAGTTCTGCAATCAAGTCTAAAGCTCCTGCTCCCAGGATACTGACGCTTGTACCACTGTCCAACAGTCCTTGAAGCTCACGTCCTTTAATGAAGATGGTAGCGAAAGGACGGTTCTCCCCAAGGGGTGTCACGATGGTGTCGACACATGCTTTACGAAGCCATCGTCTGTTGGCAAAGTATTTCCATGCCCGATGAAAACGAGATACCGAGCGCTTGCGCATCGATCGAGGACACTCAAATCCGTGGTTGATGTTATTAAGACTATCCGATGAGGGTTTTTCCGAGTTTAGTGTTTTCGACGAAATTCCGGGTCGATATTGGTCGCGGCGTCCACCGTCGTTGGCTTGGGTGGCGGACGAGGCGTGGGAATACGTCGCGCCCCCATATCCGGCGTACTCCACCTGCCATTTCCCGACCTGCAATGCATGCAGTTGGGCTTGAGAACACATTCCATTCCACATCCGTAACAAAATATTCGCTGGCTAGGGACCGGACAGTCCATAAATGTGTGTCCCAGATCTTTACCGTTTCAGCATATTACGTATTGCCTTTGTGGAGCTTGCTGATGTTGAGCGTTTCCAAGCGCAACCGCATCCAGAGCTGGCGTGGTAGTTGGCAGATCGTAGTCGTACGAGTAACTAGGTCCTTCGGAGATGTTGTGATGATAAGAGTACTCCTGCGCTGCTGCGGGAAAAGAAGGAGGCAAAACCTCATGAACTACTCGTGGTCTTCTCAAAAGCACAGATGATGGGAGTGCTTGTTTTTGCCCGTCTGGATACCAGACAGCCTCAATCGCACAGCATCGAGCAACCATTTCACGGACGGAAAGGAAACTGATTCCAGCCAGATGATCGCTTAACCGCTTGGTCGTATTTCTGAAGAGTATAACCTGTAAATCGGTATCTGTCAGAGGGCTCGTCAGAGGTAACATCATGGACTGGATGTCATTGAAAAACGCTCGAAATGACTCTCCTGGTTTGTTACCCTCCCCGCCTATTCGAGGGGGTAGTGACTCTCGGCCTGGTCCGTTTGGGTTCCGGGTCGCTCAGGAGACTGGGCGTGGGCGCCACTCACTCACCCCAATTATGGACCACGAGCCGCCGAGTGAGCTTACGGCTCACCGAGGTCAAGAAATCTGAGAAGGAGGGTCGCTGCTGCAGACGGCACGACCCCTCTATGTCTACCAATCCTGAACTTAGCAATCGCGTAACACGGACCGTTCTGCCTCCCCGTTTCACGAGTATGAACGACACCGTAATTTCGAATAAAAGAACAATATCTATTTTATACAATTCCCGAATCTAAATATTTATTGTAGACAATTCCCGAATCTAAATATTTACTTTAGACAATTCCCGAATCTAAATATTTATTTTAGACAATTCCCGAATCTTAGCGTTTATCGCGTCACTTAATTTCCTCTACCATTTAGTTATTCGTAAATTCCACCACTCCACCATGACAATCTATCTAACTTCACAAAGTTTTCTACCCGCTACTATTGAAAGTTTATCTTATTCTACGCTGACTTTAATTGTGAAAGGCAATCAAAATAAAGAAAACTTACATCTATTTTCAACTAAGCACTAACCTCCTTCTTCCTTGTTGATAATGTTCAAATTCAATATCTGTTCGCCTTCGCCGTCACAAAAAGAATCTTCGACGCACCTGATAATTTTCAACTTCGATATCTGTTCGCCTTCGTCGTCACAAAAAGAATCTTCGACGCACCTGATAGTTTTCAACTTCGATATCTGTTCGCCTTCGTCGTCACAAAAAGAATCTTCGACGCACCTGATAATTTTCAAATTCAATTTCTGTTCGCCTTCGCCGTCAAAAAAAGAATCTTCAACGCACCTGATAATTTTCAACTTCGATATCTGTTCGCCTTCGTCGTCACAAAAAGAATCTTCGACGCACCTGATAATTTTCGACTTCGATATCTGTTCGCCTTCGTCGTCACAAAAAGAATCTTCGACGCACCTGATAATTTCCAACTTCGATATCTGTTCGCCTTTGTCGTCACAAAAAGAATCTTCGACGCACCTGATAATTTTCGACTTCGATATCTGTTCGCCTTCGTCGTCACAAAAAGAATCTTCGACGCACCTGATAATTTTCAACTTCGATATCTGTTCGCCTTCGTCGTCACAAAAAGAATCTTCGACGCACCTGATAATTTTCAAATTCAATTTCTGTTCGCCTTCGCCGTCACAAAAAGAATCTTCGACGCACCTGATAATTTTCAGATTCAATTTCTGTTCGCCTTCGCCGTCACAAAAAGAATCTTCGACGCACCTGATAATTTTCAAATTCAATTTCTGTTCGCCTTCGCCGTCACAAAAAGAATCTTCGACGCACCTGATAATTTTCAGATTCAATTTCTGTTCGCCTTCGCCGTCACAAAAAGAATCTTCGACGCACCTGATAATTTTCAAATTCAATTTCTGTTCGCCTTCGCCGTCACAAAAAGAATCTTCGACGCACCTGATAATTTTCAAATTCAATTTCTGTTCGCCTTCGCCGTCACAAAAAGAATCTTCGACGCACCTGATAATTTTCAGATTCAATTTCTGTTCGCCTTCGCCGTCACAAAAAGAATCTTCGACGCACCTGATAATTTTCAAATTCAATTTCTGTTCGCCTTCGCCGTCACAAAAAGAATCTTCGACGCACCTGATAATTTTCAAATTCAATTTCTGTTCGCCTTCGCCGTCACAAAAAGAATCTTCGACGCACCTGATAATTTTCAAATTCAATTTCTGTTCGCCTTCGCCGTCACAAAAAGAATCTTCGACGCACCGGATAATTTTCAGATTCAATTTCTGTTCGCCTTCGCCGTCACAAAAAGAATCTTCGACGCACCTGATAATTTTCAAATTCAATTTCTGTTCGCCTTCGCCGTCACAAAAAGAATCTTCGACGCACCTGATAATTTTCAAATTCAATTTCTGTTCGCCTTCGCCGTCACAAAAAGAATCTTCGACGCACCTGATAATTTTCAAATTCAATTTCTGTTCGCCTTCGCCGTCACAAAAAGAATGACCACTTTTTCCTCCATCAGGTACCGCTGCTTTTTCTGTTCGCATCCCGATCCCGTACTTTCTCCTTTCACAAAGTGACCGGGTGAATGTACTTTCTCCACGTGCCGATCGAGGATTTCCACCAATCCAATACTTTACTGTGGTTGTCGTTAATCCACCCCTGGATTTGGTTGACAATTTGATTATGTGTTTTTCCGAGGTCGGTTGACGTTTCAACTGTCATTTTAGTTGTAATTATCAAGTTAACAATCAATCTGTGATCGTCAATGTGAATTTTACGTGGCTTGACGAGTGTATTTAGTATCTTCGGGTAACAAGTGATCGGGCATGACTCTGCGGGATATAAATATTGGAGGATTCCCTCGATGAACGGTGGCGGACGTATTCAGCGATATCCTGCAGCTCCAGCGTTAGAAGGCCCATCCGGGCTCGTTGAAGTGGATATTGGCGGGTGTTAATCAGATAAGTATTTCACTTCCTGCATCCCTCCTTGTGCATCCAGGACACGATGCTTTGTGATCAGTTACTCTGTCCTTTCCAGGTCGTTCGAGTGACGTTTCGCTTGCTACCATCAATAGCAAGTTCACGATGGTACGAATTCATCTGTGGAGCCGGGAGTGGCGATTTATTCGTCGGACGGTGATAACAGATCTGATCTCGAGACGATGATGTCAGGTCTGATCTTGAGGATTACGCCGTTTGACGGCCCGATGAGCTCCTTGGGAGGAGACCGCCTGGATACATCTCCAATCCGGTGTGTAACGTAGGTATGTTTAAAATTACCTTATCAGCTAGGTGGTTAGCAACCGACAGGTATATGACACAAGTCGGTTGTTACCACGACCCTAACTAGCATGCCTACTGAGTGGTGGTCACAAACTCCTACTTAGTGGAGTGGTGGATTGCCTTACCATGACTCAGCCTTCCCCGGGGAAGGCTGTATTTTTTTTTTTTTTTTTTCAAGATAAAAACGCGCCTATTGTTACCACGTAACAGGTTACTGAATTCTAGCATCGATTGACCGTCTGATATCAACGTGTGTCTGGAAGCCACTGAAGCAGCTCATGAAATCCCTCTCCATGTCCTCCCACAACAACGCAGGGTGCATCTCATGGTAACACCAGTACCACTCTAAAGCTGGTCCACGCAACAACAAGTGGAACTCCATGGCCAACATAGCTCCAGAAATTCCATAATGTTTAGCCATGGCAGTGATCCGGTATAAAAACTGCCGCGCGGTTAATCCAACGCCTGAGCCATCAAAATGAATGCAACATTTGGACACTGGGAGTCTTTCGGGTCGGCTGTGGTTCATGAGACTGTGATGTATTGGGGTTGTTACGTTGAAATCTGGCTGAATTGGAGGAGCGTGTTCTCTTATTTGTGTGCCTCTTAGGGGTGTACACGGGGCATCCGCAAAGTCCACTGTGTTGGTGCGAACTGCCGTAGATGCAGCTCGATTGCCAGATCCCAACACAGGACGAGGTCTAGTTCCTGTCTGTGACAGAGTTAGATGATTTATCTGCCCTGCGAGACTTTCAAAGTCTGGGTCAGAACGAAGATGACCGTGAGGTAGCATTTAAAATTGATAAATTAAAAATTCAAATAAAGTAAACTATATATTTATATGTATATAAGTAATTTATCAAAATTTAAGAATTCACTATAACTTTAATTTCAAATTAATAACTGCAATTAACCCGTACGTAAAAAAAATTAATTGTTGATTATTCCCAATAATTTCAATTCATCAAAGTGAAATAATTAAGAGGAAGAATAAAAAAAAATCCGCGTGTTTAAATTTAAATATATATGATGGCAATAAAACGAAAAATCAATCCAGCCGCCCCGGCAACTAAGATGACAGGTGAGGATGGGAAAGGCATAAAAATTGTGGGTTGAAAGGGGGGGGTGGGGAAATGAACTACAGACAAATCTTGTGACATAACTGGATCAGGTTTGGAACTCTTAGCAACAATCCGTTCGCATAGATTTCTAAATTAGACAATCAACACCTTGATGGTGGACAGGAGTCTGCTGAGCCCCAAAGTGAACATCGTAGATAATGTTAATCCCCCTGAATTCAGCTGTTCGGTCTTGCCTGAACAATTCAAATTTAGAAAATGAAGATGTCAAGGCCACCATCCACGATGCTACCCTGATCCAATCCTGCTTACAAGACTGTCGATTATGAAAAAGGAGAAATAATCCTGTTAAACACTAGACAACACATCCTAGCAGGTTTGAGCACCAATGTGGCATTGGCGTCAGCTTGCCAACATTAAATATTAAAAGTTACTTTTAATTAACCATGAAAGAAAGGAAAGGAGAGAGAAAGGAAAAAAAAAATTGGCTGAGGTAAACATTTGGCCAGAGCCACATATGACACCCCAGCCAAATAAAATTGAATTGATGTTCAAGAAAAATAACTCAACAAGGTACCGAAAAAACTAAATTTATATCTGGATAAACCGAAAACTGAAAATTAACAAAAGAAACTAAATAAAACAATAACCAACTTTGAGCAAACAAGAGTCATCTTTGAAGTCAAGGCGGACTGGATGGACCTTTCGTTCACCTATTTTTTACTCCATGCTCGAGTTACAACGAAAAGACGGAATTCAAGTATTTAAAAATCGTGTTATTTCCAAGAAAAAAAATAATAACAAACTCAAAATTCAAGAGGACGAAAAAAATTAGTTCAAAAATTCAATTTATAATAATAATTAATGTAATGATATATAATGTATATCAATATTAAGATAAATAAAGTGAATAAAACCAACAAGATAAATAAAATAAAATAAAATTACTAAGAATAAAAAATCAATTCAAACAATAATCAACACAGAAAACTCACCGCTCCTGACGACGGTCGACCGTTGTTCTGGAATATGGTGCTGAAAATTTAAATTTTTAAGTTTCTATTATTTATTCTTTTGTTTTTTTTTCTGGTATTTTCTTTTTTTTTATTTTTTTTTTATTTATTCTAGGTTCATCCGGAACAAGTGAGATTCCTCCTTAACGTTCGGTTATTCTTCTCGTAATCTCCGGCAATTTACGTTGTAACTGGTTTTTACTAATGTTCGAAGAACATTAGTATTAAAATCGATTCGGCCAAAAATTCATATTTCTATATATATATATATATATGTACAAAAAATTTCAGTGAGATAATCTCGGGAACGCGCCATTCGATTGAGCTGAAACTTTCAGGATACATTGGTGTATATGCAGAATAGGTCCAGGTCTCTTTAAATGTCAGTTATTGTAAACTTTTTCGCGCCGGCGGGCATTTAAGTGATATTTTTAATATACCTATTATTTCGTGCACAAATGATTTTCGCAAAAATAAAGTTAATAAAATAAATTTCTAATGTGTTTTACATATGAATCGGATAATGCTTTGGAATTTTTTAACCCTATGTGTGCGCTGGGTGCCTAAAAAGAAGAAGGGAAAATTTGAAAATTTTTAAATTTCGATAACTTTTGACAGAGCTATTCAATCATTACCAAATTTTCAGGACATATTGATATTATTTAGTTGTAGATTTATGTGGCTTTTAATGAGCGTGCTGGCAACCCTGTAGTTAGGGCAGGCACTGAAAGTGAAAACTTCCAAATCATCGTCTCTCTTGAAAAAATGCCGTTTCTTCAAAAATAAGCCTTTCATATGTAAATCTTGTGCTTTGTTTACATAACCAAAAAAAAAAAAAGATATGGTATAACGGGCACGCCTGGCAACCCTTGCCCAATTTACCTATATTTTTAGCATCAAAAACTTCTGTTCACGGAAACTCACGATCCGATGGGCAGAATTATTTGAAATTCACAGCATGTATTGACCTTAAATAGGACCAGGTCTGATAGAAGTGATTTTGAAATGCAGGCAATTCTGTGCCAGTGGTGCCATCTTGAAAAACCACTAAAAAAGATAACTGTTTTTAGCCCTATAAATTCTGATTGAATCGTTCGATTTTGACGAAACTTACACAATTGCTGGACCTTGCTTTAAGCCACGTTTGGTAGAAATTTGGTTGAAAAATTCGGTTGGAGCTGCCAGCTATGATAATTTTGGTGTCTTCATTTTGAAAAAAAAAATTTGGAAGTGAAAACATTCAAACCATCGAATATTCAAAAAAATGTCCGTTTCTTACAATAAAACCAATCTGTATATAAATCTTATGTTTTATCTACACGTTCAAAATAAAACTTTGGAAATTTCATGTCGGACAAGAACGGTAACCCTCTCCCAGATAACCTATATTTTTAGCATCAAAAACTTCTGTTCACGGAAACTCACGAACCAATAATCAGATACAGCTAAAATTTACAGAATGCATTGGACTTAAGTAAGACCAGATTTGATAGAAGCGATTTTGAATTGTGGGCAAGTCTGTGCCAGTGGTGCCATCTTGAAAAATTACAAAGAAAAAAAACTGCTTTTTGCCCTATGAAATGTGAATAAGTTACCAGATTTTCATGAAATTGACACAGAAGCTAAACCTAACTCTAATCTCTGTTTGGTGGAAATTTGGTTGAAAATTTTGATTGGTGCTACCAGCTATGGTAATTTTTGTGTCTTTGGTTTTGAAAATTCGCTCAGGAAAATAAAACTTTTTGTACTATAACTTCCAGTGCAGTCATGAAATCAATACGAATTTCATACAATTAATGAAACCTGTCATAAACATTATTCAGGCCAAATTTGGTTGAAAAGACACGATAGGGTTGCCAGCTATTGTTGGTTTTGTGTTTAATTGCAATATCTTTTTTAAGCGGTTTTATCGTAGAATTTTCAAATGGTAATGATATTGTAGTGACAATAAACAGCAAATATTAAGCTTTCGATCATTTGAAAAAACTCGCTGCAGGTAACCCTAAATTTCTTTATACTCCTATAACTTCGAATGTAATTAAACACCGTGAAGCAGATTTCATATATTCTTGGATTTGATACTGGCGAAAGGTTGCCAGCACGAGTCGGTTGTTCTACTTTTGTATCAATAAATGCTTACAGTTAGTATACATACCGGAAACATTTACAATGAATATAAATAACCGATGTTACAATTCGCAAAGTTCTGCAAATTTTTCGGATCGCAGCCCCAAACACCAACTTCAGTTACAGTGCTGCAGGCACTGAGCATTTTCTTCATTGATGTTATATGAGATGCTGCTTTCAAAATTATGTGAAATAAGCAACTGATAACGAATATAATTAACCCGTGTTTTGCTCTCATAAACGTTGAAATTCATGCCAGTGGTAATATCTGAAACCTTGCACTATATGAGTTATAATGCATTCTTAAGACGAAAGTAAAACGTGGCATTTGAAACAGTTTGGCCGTAATAAGCAGCACATGTGGTGGAATATGCACTCAAAACCTGCACGATTCTTCTACTGTTCTTCGAACATAAGTGTTTCTAGCGGTTCAGGTGCGCTAGAGTTTTTTTTGTTTTGGTTTTATTTGAACGTTATATATTAAATTTGTCAAATAAATAGGTCATAATTAACGATTTTTAGCGTCGAACAAATAGTTTTTATGTCATTCCCGTTACGTTGATTTCAAATTGATTCTGTGATTTCCAAATAATCACCAAACGCTAATTCAGTTTATGATTTGATTTGGTAGAATTTATGATTCGAAGAACATTCATTTATAAATGGACTTGATTTTGCAATCCACTGAATATTTTAACAGCACACTCAAATCACTTTGTTTATTATTCGGTAGAGTTTGTGAACTCAAGAACTAGGGACTATTTCAAAAGTTTTCGAATAAGGTGATTGTCATATTATGAACCGGACCGCTTCTATCACAACAACCCAGTCGATCCTCACAAGAATTTTGCGATCGGTCAATTTCGAACCGTACTTGGCTCCGTTATCAACAGCGAACAATCTTAAACTGATATTTTTGTGGCGGTTTTTCCCCGATTCAAGAGCTATCACAGCGATATACACTAGCGATTGCTTATTTTAGTCAGTGCACTTAAGTTACTTCACATGGGAGAATAAGAAAACGGCTGCACAATTACTTGCTCAAGAACTCACACTTATTTCGAGTTCTACTGATAACACAAAAATGGTCAACTGTTAAAACTTAGATGAACAATCGAAGTACTGTATTCTTTCTTTTCACAAATCAATTTCTTATTAGCTGTATAATTAAAGCACTCTGAATACAAGCGGTGTTTCGTCTTTTCGGAACAATAATTTAAATACGTGTGCAGCACTTGATTAGGGTGATACTAAACTTGTAATTTAATCAAAACCGAAACCACTTGTTGATTGCCAACAACGTTCATGCATGCACGATATTGCGTTTTTTTTGCATTGCCCTCTTGAAATTTTTTTCGGAATTTTTATATGCACGATTTAAAAGTACTTGACTGTGATGTCACAGTAATACTAGTACTAGCGGTTGCCGACACAATTCAGAGTTTTATCAAAGGCTGATTTCACTTTTCTTTAATGCTTATCACGCGAATAATCCGCTGTACTTGGTTGAAAATTCCACCACAATTCGAAAAACGAATCCACAGCAATCCATAAATTAGGTTCTGTCGCGCTTGCCGTCGTGGACGAGACTCTCCGCAAAACTCTCATCATACCGCTCATTCCAAAAAGCCGTTGTCGCCATCAGCTCCGTTGCATCACTTTTTGGATTGCTATCAGCTGCATGCAGCGCTGACCGGTCGGAACATTGACCTACAGTGCATTCGATTTCGATGCAGTCATACAGCGGTCAAGAGCCGAACATTACCGCGTGATGCATGTACATACTCAGCTCCAACCACCGTACGACGCACCAAAAGCGAATGCACTGCATCATGTAGGAGCGAAATCGATATGATTTTCGCAACGAGAAAAAAAATTGACGATGAAGTGGATTTTTTTGTGTGCGTGCAACAATCTCGAGGCCGGCCGTTCCGAAGTGCGAGTTTTGGTTTGACTGTCTGCATCCAGAGGGGGCCCCACAGGTAGTTATTTGTTTCTATTGATATTATATTGCGAGGTTGATCTATTAATAATATTGTGTATGTAAACAAACGAATCGTTGGTGATTTTATTTGATTGTGTGACAAAAAGAAAAGTGACTCTCGAGAAAGAAAAATTTAAAAAAAGTGACTCTCCCTAGAGTAGAGTATTTGGTTCTCTTTAAAAAAAAAAATATATAGAAACATTTTGCCCTCGTTTATCCGTGAGGCTACGTCTCGTTCCGTAGCCGAGGGAACGCATGGAAATTGAACAACTGGCGCTGTTTTTTTACCACGACCGTCTTCGGCTGTGGTCGGGCAAATCTTCGAGCGTTCCCCGCGGTATTGCGAGACATTTTTGGCGCCCAACGTGGGGCCGACAAGTTTAGTTTCGCGAGTGTGAAGTGATGACAATTTTGGTAATCGCGGATGTGTTGTGAATGGTGTCTTTGATTGCTAATGATAATTTTGTGTCGCATGGTAGTGAGTGTAATTTCGCGGGTGTGATTGCATAATAACAATAGTGATTTAGTGACCAGTCTTTGCGTGGCTGAAGTTCCGTGGTTTATTGTGAGTGTAAATTTGTGGAATTAATTTTAAACTCTGTAAAATATATAGTTTATTGTCTTTGGTGTTTTATACAGCTGTAAGCTTATAGGAGTTTCTTTTAGCCATGTCTTTGGCAAATAAGTATTTGGTGGACAAGTTGGTCAAAGATGAGCTGATGTATGAATTAGCCATCCGGGGTCTACCTGCAGATACGACGGATAAGATGGGGAGGTCTTTACGGGCAGCGTTACGAGCAGAGGAAGCAATGGACGAATCGTTACAGATTAAAGATTATCCATTCACGTATGAGGAGGACTTGGAGGCTATGAAGGCGCTGACAGGGGAAGTCGAAAGCATGGCAGAAAACTTCACTGGCGATAAGAGGTCAAGAGATTACTTGAGACTCAAGGCAAAGGTGGAGTTTGGTTTGCGCCGCCTTAAGAACATGGCTCAGTTAACAAACGCATTGCCAAATGAGATAGACTAGATACGGCGGCGTATAATGATGGGGATAGGCTTTGTTCTGGAGGATTCAAAAGAAGTCGAGGGGCAAGACGAAGAGAAAACAACTGAAACTGGGGTACTGGAGTCAAAACCGGCTCCGGAATCAAAGTCTTTTGAATATTTCGAAGGACCAGCCTTTTGTTCAACTCCAAGACTTGTCACGGAGGATTTTTCTAAACAACAAAATGTTGTTAAATGGGGGTTAAGTTCTTGAGTGGGTGGAAGAGCTCCGCGTTGCCCGCGGTTTAGCTTCCTCTCAATTATATAATGCCGCGATGGACTTGTTTGAGGGCAAGGCTCTCATTTGGTATAGAGCTAATCGAGACAGGTGCTGTAGCTGGGAAGACCTGCGACGTGAGCTACGGGCCGAATTTCTTCCGGCTGATTATGATGATCGCCTTTGGGATGAGATTCGGCGGCGTACTCAAGGCTAAGGCGAGTCTATTGGAATTTATGTAGCCGTGATGGATGGTTTATTTCGAAGGCTAGGAGAACCGTGTAGTGAGTTCAAAAAAATGAAAATCCTACGGAGAAACATTAACCCTTTTTATCAGATGCAGCTAGCAATGCAATCAGTAGCTACGGTGGCTGAACTAGTACAGCTGGGAAGGAAGTTAGAAGCGACGAGGGCCACGGTAGAAGCTTTTGATCCTCCCCCAAATCGAAGGATGGCAAAGCTTTTAGAACCAGATCTGGCCTATGCAGACCCTTGTTTGGTGGAAGTCGTTACTTCATCAAACGATAGGCCACAGGGAGTTTGTTGGAACTGTGGAAGTCAGGCGCATTTCGCGAGACAGTGCTCAGAGTTGAGACGTTGTTTTGGATGCGGCCGACCAAATACGATTCGTTCAAGGTGTCCAGAGTGTACCTCGCGCGGGAGGCGATCGACATGGCGCTCAGGGGAACGAAACCAAACGAAAGAAGCGGGAAACGACTGCGGTGCTCGATAGGCGGCAAACAGGGCACCGTAATTAACTGTTAGGAACAAACCGCAGAGGTAAGGTCCGCGTACATTTTTCTTCACATCCAGGGGATGTACGTCCTTATCTGGGTGTGGATATTTTAGGGAGAAAGTTAACGGGTTTGGTAGACTCCGGTGCGTCGACTACGATTGTGGGACAGAAAAGTTGGCAGCAGCTGCAGGAAATGGGAGTAGAACTGAGAACGACTACTCAACAAACGGTACGATTGGCAGGATCCTTGGGGTAGATTTTTTAAAGCAGTTTGGGATTACATTAAATTTAAAACATGATTGTTGGGATTTTATCCACGAAGCGGTGACTTTTTCAGCTGAACATTTACGCGATAGAATCAGTCTTTTTCAGGAGGAGGAGTCACATCTGAAAAATTTGGTGGATGACGAATTTATGCAAATGGGAGATGGTTTGGGATGTACTAGTTTAGTGGAGCACGTCATCAAGACGGATTCGATGCCCATTGAACAAACGTATTGCCCGGTTTCACCAGCTCTTCAAAAACACATCAACGCTGAGTTGGAAGAAATGTTGAAGTTGGGAGTAGTAGAGCCATCC
This sequence comes from Nemotelus nigrinus, assembly GCA_947369275.1. Taxonomy (NCBI): domain Eukaryota; kingdom Metazoa; phylum Arthropoda; class Insecta; order Diptera; family Stratiomyidae; genus Nemotelus; species Nemotelus nigrinus. The sequence continues at coordinate 110,500,223 of OX376373.1, forward strand.
TCCAGTGCATGGTCTTCACTAATTTTGATGGTAAAAAAGAAAGATGACACATATCGTTTTTGTGTAGATTTTTGCAAAGTCAACCGGGTATCTGAAAAGGATGTATATCCTCTACCCTATGTTTCAGCTATGTTGGATAAGTTACGGGACGCAAAATATCTTTCGACTCTAGATATAAAGTCCGCCTACTGGCAAGTACCTGTGGCGAAAGATTCCCGTCAGTTTACCGCTTTGACAATTCCAGGTAGGGGTTTATTTCAGTTTTGTAGGATGCCGTTTGGATTATCAAACGCCCCAGCTACGTGGCAACGGTTGATTGATCGTGTTCTAGGTCCTGCTTTGGAACCCTACGTTTTCACGTATCTGGATGATATCATCATCGTCACCCAGACGTTCGACAAACACTTAGAGATACTCCAGGAGGTATTTAAACGGCTGAGGGAGGCAGGCCTTAAACTGTCCTGGAATAAGTGCCATTTCTGTCGACCTCAACTAAAATATTTGGGATATCTGGTTGATAAAGACGGTTTAAGCGCCGATTCTAAGAAAGTGGAGAGCATGATTAATATACCCAGACCTCACTCTGTGAAACAGATTCGACAGTTTTTGGGTATGTTATCTTGGTACCGGCGGTTTATACCGGATCATTCATCATTGGTGTCACCACTGACGAATCTGCTTCGGAAAAACCAGCGTTTTCAGTGGACTTCTGAATGTGAACTGGCTTTCAACAAATGCAAATTGAAACTGGCTTCTGCTCCGATTCTGTCGTGTCCAAACTTCAACTTACCATTCATTGTCCAGACGGATGCGTCGGACGTCAGGTTAGGAGCAGTACTAAGTCAAGTTTTCCCGGAAGGTGAAAGAGTTATTTGTTATTTGAGTCGTTCTCTAAACAAAGCAGAGAGGAAATATTCGACCACTGAAAAGGAATGCCTGGCCGTTTTGTGGGCGATAGAGAAATTGCGGCCATATATTGAAGGTACCAAATTTAGAGTAGTCACCGATCATCATTCTTTAGTGTGGTTAAATAAACTGAAGGATCCGGCTGGGAGACTCACAAGATGGGCAGTTCGGCTTCAGCAGTTTGATTATGACGTTGTTCACCGAAAGGGGAAAGAACATTTAGTGCCAGACGCTTTGTCGAGGTCGGTTCCTGAAGTAGCGGCAGTTGTGAATGATAGGTTGTTAGAAGATAGATGTGTATAAGGAATGATGGCTAAGGTAAAGAATAATCCAGATCAATTTAAAGATTGGCGGATAGAGGGCAACTTGTTGTGGAAAAGAGTTTCCAATCGTTATTCGGATCTCAAAGGAAACTCATGGAAACAAGTGGTTGACAAAGGGGACAAGAAAAAGGTTCTGCAAGAATGTCACGATGAGCCAACAGCGGGACATATGGGTGCAAGTCGCACATACGATCGGGTGGCACAGAGGTATTTTTGGCCTAAAATGCGTGCCGATATTTAACGGTTTGTGGCCAGATGTAAAGTTTGTCAGGCCACAAAAGTAGAGAGGCGACCGCCATATGCAACCATGACTACCAGGGTGGGTCAAGCAAAAGAACCATGGGAGATTATCTGTATCGATTTAATCGGTCCTTTGCCTCGATCGACGCAGGGCAACACCTATATTTTAACGGTAGTGGATTACTGTACGAAATTTCCTCTGATATCTCCACTAAGGCAGGCAACGGCCACACAAGTTTCCAGACTACTCGAAGATAGGGTCTTTTTACTGTTTGGAGTCCCTGCGGTAATAGTGTGTGATAACGGGGTACAGTTCAGGTCCAAAGAATTACAGACACTCATGTTGTCATATGGTACCCGGTTGCAATATACAGCCTTCTATCACCCTCAGGCGAATCCGGCAGAGCGTATAAATCAAAATATTAAACGTATGCTTCGGGCGTACGTCGGTGAAAATCATCGGAAATGGGATCGTGATTCACCACAGATTGGGTGTGCGTTACGCACATACACACAAGAGACCATGGGAGCCACACCTTATTTTGTGAATTTTGGCCGAGAGATGATCGTTTCGCGAAAGGGACCACAACCTCCATGCGAGGATGAGTTAGTCAGAGATCCGGTACAGAGGGCGGAAGGACTGACGAAGATTCGGGAAGTAGTACTTCAACATCTAAAGGAGGCCACAGGAAAGAGTATGCAGTGATATAACCTCCGAAAAAGGATTCCTCCATTTTCGGTAGGGGACTTGGTTTGGAGGCGTAATTTCGGCCAATCCGACGCAGCTCATTTTTATTCTGTGAAACTAGCTCCAGAATATTTGGGACCTTTTAGAATTGTACAGCGTGAAACTTCATCTATTTTTAAGTTGGCATGGCTGGCATGCCAAGGATCTTAAACCGTACGTAGACTGAGATAACCTAAGACAGATATAATAAGCATGAATTAACACGTTAAGGGTTTCGTGATATCAATTCAAACAAAAAAAAAAAACAAATCAACAACAAAAACAAATAAAAAAGACATATAAAAAAAAATTTGTTAATTTTACAAATCGCGAGAATTGTTTTCGTTCCGTCGAGACATCTTTTGTTTTTTTTTGTTTTTCTTTGTTTATATATTTAATTGATGTTCGTTAGTTGAAGTAACTGAATTATCTTAATTGAACAGAAATTATGAAGTTACGCATGAAAAGCTTTAGTCTGTCAGTGTATCATCAATTGAATTTCAGGAAATTCTTTTCGTGAGGGGGGAAATGTTACGGATTAAATGTTTGGGGAATGTTTTTAAATGGTAAATATAGAGGAGAGTCACTTTTGGTCCGATTCCAGATTTAGTTTGCTCTAGTTCACCAACGGTTTGTTTGAAAGCTAAAAATAAATGTTCATTAATAATGTTGTTGCCCAAATTCATATTAATACTGTGATTTTTGCATAGATTTTTAATTCAATAAGCTAAAAAACAGACAGTTGTTGAAAAATTGAATTAAGAAAAAAATGTAGTTTTTGAGAGAGTTGAATTAGAGAATTCGAGTTGTAAAGACATCGTAGAGGAGTTTGCGAATCTATCTCAAGCGGAATCACACGTTTGATTAGTGTGAATTGAGTCGAGGCCAGCCGATTCGAAGTATGAGTATTGGTTTGTACGTTCGAGGAACAGTTGCAGAAAAGAAGTGGGAACGTTGATGAGAAAGAATATTAGGAGATGAATACAACAAGCAAGTGGAACAGATGTAGACGTGTAATAAGTAAGATGAAAATAATGATGAAGAGTTAGCTATATTTGCGAATCTATCTCAAGTGGAATCACACGTTTGATTAGTGTGAATTGAGTCGAGGCCAGCCGTTGCGAAGTGCGAGTATTGGTTTGGTGAACTCCATTATCACAGAAGAATACGTTCGAGGAACAGTTGGAGAAAAGAAGTGGGAACGTTGATAAAGGAAGAATATTAGGAGATAAATACAACAAGAAAGTGGATTTGGTAAAGGATATTGAAAAGAACGAAGAAAAGAATAAGCAAGCATCTCGAGGCCAGCCGTTCCGAAGTGCGAGTTTTGGTTTGACTGTCTGCATCCAGAGGGGGCCCCCACAGGTAGTTATTTGTTTCTATTGATATTATTATGTTGCGAGGTTGATCTTTCTTATTAATAATATTGTGTATGTAAACAAACGAATCGTTGGTGACTTTATTTGATTGCGTGACAAAAAGAAAAGTGGCTCTCGAGAAAGAAAAATGTAAAAAAAGTGACTCTCCCAAGAGTAGAGTATTTGGTTCTCGTTAAAAAAAAAAATATATAGATACATTTTTCCCTCGTTTATCCTTGAGGCTACTTCTCGTTTCGTAGCCGAAGGAATGCATAGAAATTGAACGAGTGGCGCTGTTTTTTTACCACCACCGTCTTCGGCTGTGGTCGGGAAAACTTCGGGCGTTCCCCGCGGTATTGCGTGACAGTATCCTATCCAAAAAAATTGAAGTTTTATCAGGTGTATCACAAGGTAGTCACTTGGGGCCTCTTTTATTCAATATTTTCGTATCGGATCTTTCTGAAGTTTTAGCAGACATCCCTCACCTTTTTTACACAATTCAATCGAAATCTGACTCAATTTTCTTTCCATCGAAACTGCTTTCAGTAAATGTTAAGTCATTAGTTTTTCCCACAAAACCAGTAACATAAATTTTGATTACTGCCTCAATAATGTTGCAATCAATAATTTTGACAATGTTATCGACCTCAGGGTTACTTTGGATAAAAAGCTGCGTTTTAATTTACATTATGACAAAGTTTTAGGCAAGGCTAATAAGCAGCTTGGATTCATCAAAAGACGTGCAAAGGAATAGAAAAACCTATGGGTCACGAAGTCTTTATACATAGCTCTAGTTCGGCCATTGCTCGAATATGCATGTATTGTCTGAAACCCTACCTTTTGATGTCCATAGCGATAGGCTCGAATCGGTGCAGAAGCAGTTCTTGCTATTTGCGTTGGAAGATCTGTATAACCCTCACGAATTTGATAATCTACCTTCATACAGATACAGGCTAGATCTCTGAAATCTATCAAGTCTTTCTTCGCGGAGGATAGTCATATGCTCCTGTTTTACTTTTGATGTTATTAGGGGATTGATCAATGTTGCGTCCCTGTCCAATTAGATCACCTTCAACGAATCAGTAAGGCAGACGAGGCACACATGTTTACTCAATGAATACCGACACCACACAGTTTACGCCAACAATGAGCCAATCAATAGATGTTGCAAAATATTCAATAGCTTCTCAAAACACTATCCCCAACCATATCCCAACCTAGGTTTAAAACTGCTCTGATTAAGGTGCTCACGTCATAAATCCAAAAACCAAAGATGGTTACATTTTTAAAATTCGATCATTATTGTTTATTGTACAAATTTATATAAATTGTTAAATATTAATTGTAAGTGTTTTTTTGTACGCCTTGTTTGGTTGAAATAAATATATATCTATATATATATATATATATATATATATATATATATATATATATATATATATATATATATATATATATATATATATATATATATATATATATATATATATATATATGTATATATATATATATATATATATATATATATATATATAATTATATATATATATATATATATATATATATATATATATATATATATATATATATATATATATATATATATATGACGAATTTTCGGGAAGCGAGTTCAATACTTATTTTCTTCGAAAATTATTAAAAATATAAAAAGAATACAAAATATAGAGCAAACACGTCCAAAACGTCTTCGAAGCGTTTGTGAAGGGAATATTATGCTCCACACCTTATTAGTTGTATGCATTACTTTCTGCCCTCCTATCACTGCCATCAACCAAAGCAATAATATTGAAATAATTCTCTGGAACACTCGGCTTTTGCTCTGCTTTGAAGAAATAGGCCAGATGTCAGTTGCTGCTGATAAATGGACCATGATGATCTATGATAACGTCTCCAATTACTGGGACGAAAAGAATTTATTTGCATCCCAATAAAATAAAATAAAAGAACTATGTAACAGGAGTATACCAATTTATAAAATCAATCTCTCTCATCCAATTATCCAGCAGTTAAAAAGACGGTTGACATCAATACGTATTAACAATGAAATTTTATGCAACAGAAATGAGTACACCAAACGACACCGCCGTTCCCTTTTTGACTTGGATAGTACAATCTACAACAAACTATTTGGGATACTTGACCAAAATTATGCTGATCATATGACCGCAATTATATATCAAGTTGAAGAAAAGGAGAACCACTTACTTCACCTACACAAAAGAAAAACGCCTCTGATAAATTCAACGTTAAATATTGTTAAACATGATCGTATTTGATCTGAGAGCCAATTTTCCGTTGTTAATAGCAGCTTGAGTTCATTTAGAGAGGCAATCAGAGCCACGAAAGAAATTGTGAGCAAGCAGGAAATAACTCAATTGTTGAACGTGATGTCTCGACACTCTGCTCTCATACTAACAAACTATCAAGAAGTTCAATCAGACACCATGCACGTACTCACCGACTGCCGTAATACGAGAATAAGCCCTTTGACACACTCATCCTCTCAGCTTTGTTCAGAACTAGCCATCATAAGAGAAAACATGAATTCGGCGCTGATAATCGCTGGTGGAAGTCAACACGCAGATCTCCTGCAATTGTATAACCTCATGAAAGACAATGCACAAGTAACTTCGGAATACGTACTATTTAACATTCACCTACTAATCCTAAATAAAGAAAAACTGAAAATTTTCAACTAAGTGCCCATGTCAATTCCCATCAAACACACAATCGGAAAAAAATGTATGACTTCTGCCTTACTTTCCGTTGGTCTTAATCGGGACTATTATTTCCCATTTACTTAAACCGAGCTACAAGCCTGCATAAAAACTCACAGCAGAAATTAAATTTGTGACAAAAATCACAAAATTTATCAGATAACACTTGGACCTTCAACGTGTGAGCTTGGTCTCATTAATCAGCCGGGAATTTCATCTCCTTCATGCAATTTTGAACCAATTACATCACCAACACCGTGGCTATCACTACATAATCCTAGCACATGGCTGAACCAGTTTGATAGCGACACTACTATAATTATTGTATGTAGTCCCCAAACAGATCAGTATATTTTAAGGGGAGCAGGCCTAATAAGATTCACCACGATTTGCACTATAAGACAAAATTCCATGCTTATTTTGGGATACACTCAAAAATCAAGTTTGTCAAACATTTGCTTTGCTGCCTCAACCACAATAGACATTAACAGTGCAGAACAAAGACTTCGCAGTAGTCAATTAATTCAAGCAAAACAGAACCTAGTAACTAGGCTAAATCTGGATGATATAAATATGCTTAATAAATCTCTACATGATATGAAAGCAGAAGAAAGGTTTCCCCCTGACAGAAACCAAAATATTCTGCATTCTATAATTAGTTCTGTTGCTCTAGTTCTGGCAAAAATCATCATATTAGCCTATCTAGCAAAATATTTAATGAAACGAAGGAACAAACCATCGTAGCCCGCTCCGAAACGATCCAATTTCAAGCTCAAGGGAGTACCTGACATTGAATCTCTATGAAAGTTCAAGGCGCGGAAGTGTTAAAAGCCACATTAATTATATGTGTGTATATGTATAAATATTTTTATGTCGAATCATTTCCATGCAAGCATATTATAACCTAGTATATATATTACATACATTCATATCCATAGATTATTTTCATAGGCATCTTCCATGCATATTCGAACATTACACTATGCATGCATGCATTATTCTATACATACATTACTTATTCATGTTATCAAAATTCACACGCTCATGCTTATACATCTGCTGTGATATTACACCAATCGTCTCATGGTCAACCATGCACGTTTCACGGTCAACCATGGACGTCTCATGGTCAATCACATGTCATACTGATACCATTAGACATAAGATAGGTTGTACAGACACAGCGATGTATTTTTCCACGGAAATGTAAACTATGCATATTCCGTGAGAGTTAGCACAAGTGACTTAATTGAAGCAAATAGAATATAAGTCACAATGTAAGTAAAATTTTGCTATAAAATAATGAACACTGAAATAAAGAAATTAATTCAATTTTGGACAACAAACGAGTTCTTTCATTACACTCTGTTAAATTTGTTTTTATTCACTTTTATACAAATAAAAAAAAGCTTAATGTTTTCTTAATTCGCGAACGCGGAGTTACTTTGCGAATAAGTATCGCCGAAAGTCCCGGTTATAATTTTATCGATTTATCGTCTGTACATGAAAATTTATGGTCTGTGGTTGATTTGTTCCACGAAACACAAGTCACGCTTTTATTTCAGACTATTTTTAATTACTATTTTTATTTCAGTCAGAAATACTCTACAGTTAGTGAATCCCGGGATTGGATTCCCTATCTACAGTCCACCAACTATATATAGTATCACAATATATTAAAAATTCTCTCAATACTAAAAAAACTCTAGCGCACCTGAACCGCTAGAAACACTAATGTTCGAAGAACAGTAGAAGAATCGTGCAGGTTTTGAGTGCATATTCCACCACATGCGCTGCTTATTGCGGCCAAACTGTTTCAATTGCCACGTTTTACTTTGAATGCATTATAACTCATATGGTAGAAGGTTTCAGATATTACCTTTGGCATGAATTTCAACGTTTATGAGAGCAAAACACGGGTTAATTATATTCGTTATCAGTTGCTTATTTCACAAAATTTTGAGAGCAGCATCTCATATAACATCAATGAAGAAAATGCTCAGTGCCTGCAGCACTGTAACTGAAGTTGGTGTTTGGGGCTGCGATCCGAAAAATTTGCAGAAATTTGGGAATTGAAACATTGGTTATTTATTTTCATTGTAAATGTTTCCGGTAAATATACTAACTGTAAGCATTTATTGATACAAAAGTAGCACAACCGACTCGTGCTGGCAACCTTTCGCCAGTATCAAAGCCAAGAATATATCACATATGCTTCACGTTGTTATAATACATTCGAAGTTATAGGAGTATAAAGAAATTTAGGGTTACCTGCAGCCAGTTTTTTTCAAATAATCGAAAGCTTAATATTTGCTGTTTATTGTCACTACAATATCATTACCATTTGAAAATTCTACGATAAAACAGCTTAATACAGATATTGCAATTAAACACAAAACCAATAATAGCTGGCAACCTTATCGTGGCTTTTCAACCAAATTTGGCCTGAATAATGTTTATACTAGGTACCATCAATTGTATGAAATTCGTACTGATTTCCTGATTGCACTGGAAGTTATAGGGCAAAAAGTTTTATTTTCCTGAGCGAATTTTCAAAACCAAAGACACAAAAATTATTATAGCTGGCAGCACCAATCGAATTTTTCAATCAAATTTCTATCAAACAGAGTTTAGAGTAAAGTTCAGGTAATGTGATAATTTCAAGAAAATCTGGTAACTTATTCACCTTTCATAGGGCAAAAAGCATTTTTTTTCTTCGTAATTTTTGAAGTTGGCACCACTGGCACAGAGTTGCCCACAATTCAAAATCACTGCTGTCAGACCTGGTCCTACCTAAGTCCAATGCATTCTGTAAATTTCTATTCTATCTGATTATTGATTCGTGAGTTCCCGTGAACAGAAGTTTTTGATGCTAAAAATATAGGTTAACTGGGAGAGGGTTACCGTTCTTGCCCGATATGAAATTTCCAAAGTTTTACTTTGAACGTGTAGATAAAGCATAAAGTTTGTATATTGATTGGTTTTATTGTCAGAAACGGACATTTTTTAGGATATTCGATGGTTTGAATGTTTTCACTTCCAAATTTTTATTTTTTTAAATTTAAGACACCAACATTATCATAGCGGGCAGTTCCAACCGAAGTTTTCAATTAAATTCTTACCAAACGTGGTTTGAAGTAAGGTCCAGCTACTGTGTGAATTTCGTCAAAATCAAACGATTCAATCAGAATTTATAGAGCTAAAAGCAGTTATCTTTTTTAATGATTTTTCAAGATTGCACCACTGGCACAGAATCGCCCGCAATTTCAAAATCACTTCTATAGACCTGGTCCTGTTTAAGATTAATACATTCTGTAAGTTTCATTCAATTTTGCTAATTGGATCGTGAGTTTCCGTGAACAGAAGTCTTTGATGCTAAAAATATAGGTAAATTGGGCAAGGGTTACTAGGCGTGCCCGTTGTACCATATCAAATTTTTTTCTTTGGTTATATAAACAAAACACAAGATTTACATATGAGTGGCTTTTCTTTGAAAAAACGGCATTTTTTCAAGAAAGACGATGATTTGGAGGTTTTCACTTTCAGTGCCTGTCCTAGCTATAGGATTGCCAGAACGCTCATTAAAAGCTACACAGACCTACAACTAAATAATTTCAATACTTTTTGAAAATTTCGTAAAGATTGAATAGCTCTGTTATCGCAATTTATTTACATTATCGGATTCACATGTAAAACACGTTTGAAATTTATTTCATCAACTTTATTTTTGCAAAAATTATTTGTGTGCGGAATAATAGGTATATTAGAAATATCACTAAACTGGCCGCCGGCGCAAAAGGGTTAAAGATTATTAACTTTTTGTGAGACCTGGCGCTATTCTGCGTATACACCAATGTATCCTGGAAGTTTCAGCTGAATCGGATGGCGCGTTCTTGAGATTTTTTCACTGAAACTTTTTGATGATATATATATATATATATATATATATATATATATATATATATATATATATATATATATATATATATATATATATATATATATATATTTATATATATATATATATATATATATATATATATATATATATATATATATATATATATATATATTGTTATATATATTGTTATATATATATAACAATATATATATATATATATAACAATATATATATATATATATATATATATATATATATATATATATATATATATACATATATATATATATATATATATATATATATATATATATATATATATATATATATATATATATATATATATATATATATATATATATATATATATATATATATTGTTCAATTTCATATAAATTGAACCATAATTCTAATACCTAAACATACTTAATTTTAAGGTCATTCAAAATTTATACATACATTCATTCAAGCTCATAAATACATACATGTTAAATTCATTCAATTCGACTTTATTTGCAAATCATCAAAATTTCCAAACTTAATTCCAGTCTTAATGTAATTACTCATGTCAATACGAAAATTTATGTATCTATATATGTATATGCAAAATACACTTAACATTGAAATTATATGCTAAGTAGAAACATCTTGTTAACTGAATAAATTCTTCGATTTCCTGTAAGGTGTCAATTGCTGCACGAGCGCATATTACCGTAAACGTGCATGCATAGGTCAATGATTCAAGCGGCAATAACCCATCGCAAATAATAGAATAAATGCCCGTGTTCTATTTTTACTATTTAGTACTTGCAAGTACTTCTGTCTTTTTCCAACTACTCGCGCTCTCGTTCCCGAGTAGTTCATGAGTAGTTACGCCTTTTTTTGCCGTGAGGTGGCTATTTAGTTGTCAATAGGTGGTTTTGGTTTTTTCATGGTTATGTTGAATGTTCTGGTAGTTAGGAAATTAGAAAAATCCCTCACAATGTGTAGAAAGTTAAAAGAGGTAATTTTCTGCTAGTTGCTTTTAAATTATTTATCGATTGTGGTAGTTTATACTCGTTATTTTCTCCCTTTATTTTCAACTGTTTTACATTTGAAAACTGCATATGATTTGACAGCTTAGAATCTGCTCGTATGAACGAAGATGGCGTTCCTTTTGTGCTTTACTCCCAAGTACTTGCAAGTACTAATTAGTAAAAATGGAACACGGCAAAAGAAAAAATGCTGACCCACATCATTGACCTACGCAGGTATACACGACGTGAATAATAAGCAATTGTAGCTGACAATTACATTTTTTTTTGTATGAGCTCAGTAATCTCAATTGTAATCAGAAATTTTAGGTTTAATCCAATTAGCTATAAAAGACGATTAATGTGAGAAATAAACTCTCTTGGGTTTTAAACATCAACCAGAACGATTGCGTTTTATTTGATTTTACCCTGGTGCGTCGATATTGTATCGAAGTACCATTCCCTAGCAGGACGGATTTTGTATTCGGCCAGCTTTTAAGAGAAGTAGACGGATATTGTATTCCGCTACTTGCGGGCAGATAAAAGAATATGCTCGCTTTATAAACATTTTTGGTGACCCCGACGTGATTCATACCGAATCACGTCTTTTCATACAGATCAGAATTTTAGGAGAATTCGTTCGGTGTTCTCACTTTATGTCTCTTGTGGATTAGTTGAAAGGAAGAATATCCTCTTAATCAACAATCCATTCGCAGTAGTTGACTGCCCGGCCTTTTTACTCTCTCAAAGAGTTTTAGAGCGTTAGTCTGGGCCATAACACAGACTAAGTAGTTTCTTCGTTTATTTTGCTATTAAGGCGTAGTCTGGGCCACAGCACAGACTAATACAATGGCGATTTTTGAAGAGCTCACTAAGCAGCAAGATGAGACAGGGAAGGAATTGGAAAGAGTGTTTTCCAATTATAAAAAGGACTCACTAAGCCGTAAAACCACCGAACACCACTGAGCTCCAAACTGACTGCGCCTACACAGACTTGACGAAAGCCTTTGATAAGGTTGATCACTCTATACTTTTAGCTAAGCTTCATTCCTTTCAATTCCCTTACTTGTTTTTAAATTGGGTTGACTCTTACTTGACGAATCGAACTCAACGTGTATCCTTTCGCGGTGCCTTGTCATCTGAAATTAGAACCACGTCTGGTGTTCCACAAGGTAGTCATCTAGGCCCTTTACTGTTCGCCTTATTTATTAATGACGTAGGTTCCATTCTACAGTCATCTTCTGTTCTTCTTTATGCCGATGACGCTAAAATTTTCAAAGTTGTGAGAAACCTTAACGATTGCAATGATTTTCAGCAGGATCTTAACAGATTTGCCAAATGGTGTTCCGATAACAATCTCCTAATTAATCCTGACAAGTGTACGATTATATCTTACACACGCAAAAATAATCCTGTAATCTATGAATACTCACTTTTGAGTACATCTTTAAATAGATCAGCGAAAGTACTCGATTTAGGAGTATTGCTGAATCAATCCTTCACATTTGACGATCACATCGATTCAATCGTTGTGAAAGCTAGCAATGCCTTAGGTTTTGTCAGAAGACGTTCGAAGGAATTCAACGACATTTTTCTAACTAAGACCCTCTTTTGTAGCTTAGTAAGACCTATTGTCGAATATGCAAGTATTGTATGGTCACCATATCAAAAAGTCTACATAGACCAAATTGAGTCAATTCAAAAGAGGTTCTTACGTTTCTGCCTCCGCGGTCTTCCGTGGTATGACCCTTTACATCTACCTCCTTATCAAGACCGCTTAAATCTTTTACGAATGGATACCTTGGACTCTCGACGTCAAAATTCCAAAATCTTATTTGCCGCGAAAATTTTGGATGGCACCGTTGACTCAAACTACTTATTAAGCCAACTTAATTTTAACATTGATAACAAACGTGTCAGGCGTGTTAACTTTTTGTCGATCCCTCAACATCGGACCAATTATGGTTGCAATGAACCAGTCACTTCAATAAGTAGATGCTTTAACGAAGCTTATTATAAGTTTGATTTTCATTTATCTACAGCATCACTTAAACGAATTCTGTGTAAGAATAATTAATTTTTATTGTATGTGTATAGTCTGCATTAGACGAATTTAATAAATGATTGAATGATTGAATACCTTGATGCACGATTGAAACGCCTGGCGGACCTGTGGGATGTATTCTCTAAAGCCGACCAGGAATTGAGGGGTTTTGAATGTACCCATCCAGACCACCCGTACTTTATTAACAAGTATTTCAAGGCTATGGAGCAAGAATACTTGAAGACAAAGGAGGCGATGCGTCAACTACGCTACGACCCCAAAGGCACAGGCACCACAGTAGAGGAACGAATGGATTCAGAAGGCTCATCGTTATCATTTAAAACGTCATTTGAAAGGAATAACGATCTGGCTGCTTTGATCCGGCAGCAACGATCAAAGATGCACGCTGTTGAGCATATAATAGATGGGATCAACAGCAATGAAGATGAACAATCAAAACAATACTACGATCTTAAAATCGCCGTTATCACGCGATATTGGGATGAGATACGTCACTATCATGAAAGGATAGGACAATCTGGGTCAAACCCAAACACTCTAGGCTATCGCAACGAAGACTACGAGCATATTGAAGATCGCATACAAGATGTTCTTATATTTTTAACATCCTATGCCGAAAAATTGAACGCAATTGTGACTCGTGCAGCAGCCCCGCAGGCTCAGGTGAAACTACCCCAATTAACTATACCCATGTTTGATGGAGATTATTCCAAATGGAAACCATTCCATGACTTATTTAAGCAAATGGTCCACGAGCAACAGCTAGGAGACGCTCAGAAAATGTGGTATTTGAAGATGAATCTCAAAGGGGAACCTGAACGACTCATACGACATATGCCAATATCAGAGGAGAATTATAGTACGGCATGGGAGATATTGAATAACCGGTACAATAATAAGCGGTTAATGGTATCCACGTTCATGGATAGGCTGATGTCACAACCAACAATACTCCAAGAGTCTGCCGCTGCTATAAAGAAGATGCACGACGTAACAAACGAATGTTTGCTTGGGCTTAAAAGTTTACAACTAGATATAACTAGTTGGAATCCGCTTCTTCTTCATTTGTTGGTTAAAAAATTAGATAAGGTTAGCCACCACCTCTACGAACAATCGCTTAGCGCACCGCGCGAATTACAGAGCATAAACTCCTTGCTGAACTTTCTTGAGCGGCGCTTTCAAGCCTTGGAGACTTGTATCACTGACAAACGGGCGATAAACCACAACAAGCTCACGTCAGACAAAACTGCGACTTTAGTATCAGTTAAGGATGGTTCTACTATACGATGCAAGAATTGCATTGGGAATCATAGGATTTCAGCTTGCGAAAAGTTCAAGCAATTGTCAGTACAAGAACGAATAGCCAAGGTCAGATCGCTTGGATTATGCATGAATTGTTTGCGCGATGGCCATTGAGCATCCCAATCCACTTCTAGATGTTGTATACGATGTCAAAGAAAACACAACACATTGCTACATTTGGAGCAGCGTGATTCAGAAAAGTCCATAGCTACTACCATGGATAAAAATCTCACCAACTTGGAATCAGAGAAAGAAAGAATGCCGTCAGCCGCACTGCCGGTGGTACATATGGCAAATGATGAAAATTTGGTGACGCTATCGACAGAACCCTCAACGAAGGGATCAACGATACTATTGAGTACTGCCATTGTTCAAGCTCGTAACTATAAGGGAGAGTCACTAGATCTTAGAGCCGTATTAGACAGCGGATCGCAAATAAACCTTATTACAGAAGCGGCTGTAAAAAAACTCGGTCTTCCTCAAGACAAACTAGAATTAAATATTCGAGGAGTAGGGGGAAAATGTCACCAAGCTCATCAAAAGGCAAAACTAACGCTGCTATCAAAAATAACAAACTTCACGCTAAATTTGGATGCAATAGTACTTCCTCAAATAGTTTCCGTCCAACCTACACACTATTTAGGACCCGAAACTAGACAAGCCATCCCACACAACATACGACTAGCTGACCCATCTTTCGACCATCCAGGCACTATTGACCTTCTAATAGGTGCCGAAGTATTTTACGAACTGCTTTCCGTTGGGCAGATTCGGGTACGACAGGGAGGCCTAATACTACAAAACACCGTCTTTGGATGGGTCGTAGCAGGCAGGGTGGAAGCGCATTCACCGTCAAGCGTTACATGTGGAATTTCCGAACTGAATGAGGAGAAATTAAACGAACAAATAGAACGCTTCTGGAAACTAGAAGAGTCCGAAAATACAGGCCCTCATATGACTACCCAGGAGCTCAAATGTGAATCAGACTTTGCGCAGAGCACGAAAAGGAGCCCTAACGGACGTTTTGTAGTTAAACTTCCGTTCCGAGAAGATCCAAGGAGGCTTGGAAAATCCAAGGAAATCGCTCTTCGTCGCTTTTATCAGCTCGAACGTAGACTTGAAAGGGATGCCTCCTTATACTGTCAATATCGACAATTCATGAAACAATATGCCTCACTGGGCAATATGAGCGAAATTGATCCCTCAGACATTCCATCACCGCACTATTTTTTACCTCACCATTGCGTTTTAAAGCCGGAGAGCACTACCACCAAACTAAGGGTAGTATTTGACGCCTCTGCTAAGACTACAACTGGCGTTAGTCTGAACGAGGTCCTGTGCACTGGTTCCACTATCCAAGATGAGCTGTTTACCATTCTTTTGCGATTCAGATTGCCTAGATATGTTTTCACGGCCGATAGCGAGAAAATGTATCGGCAAATAATGGTAACTGAACAAGATCGAAGATATCAATTGATAATATGGCGAGACAATCCCGGTGAGGCATTTAGATATTATAATTTGAATACAGTGACATACGGCACGACTACTGCACCATATCTGTTGACGAAATGTCTGCAAGAGCTTGCAGCTCAGTTCATTCATCAATTTCCGACTGGTGCTACGGCATTAAATCATGACTTCTACATGGATGATGTTATGTATGGAGCTGACAGCCTCTCCGATGCAATAGAAAAACGTGATCAACTACAACACATCTTAAATTCCGCTGGGTTTAGGCTGCGAAAATGGTGTGCGAACCACAAGCTGTTACTGCAATCCATATCAAACGAAGATCAGGCACTTTCACTAGACTTAGCAGATGATCCAGAAGGACAGATCAAAACTTTGGGATTAATCTGGATGCCCAAGGCTGACCAGTTCAAAATCAGAAGTTTGTGCAATAGTTCAGAAAGAATAACCAAGAGAACGGCATTGTCTGACATTGCTCATTTGTTCGACCCATTAGGTTTAATGAGTCCAGTGACAGTAGTGGCCAAAATGTTTTTACAGAGACTTTGGTGCCTAAAAATCGATTGGGATGCAGCACTGCCTATGGAGTTACACTCAGAATGGTTAAAATACCGCAAAGGGTTAAGTGAACTAAACCAAATCTCCATACCTCGCCATGTTACGGGAGGCAAAATACCGAAAGGCACTCAAGTTCACATTTTTGCGGATGCTTCTGAGAAGGTGTACGGCGCCGTTGCTTACCTTCGCGCCGTTCATACGGATGGCATACGTACCGTGCACATTCTATGCGCCAAATCTAAAGTGGCACCGTTGAAAACCATTACACTTCCCAGGCTAGAACTGTGTGCTGCGAAACTAGCAGCTGAGTTAGGTCATCGGCTTAAACGGGACTTAAGAATATCGGATCAAACATGCTTTTCTTGGACCGACTCCGAAATTGTACTGAGCTGGTTAAATTCAGAAGCTTCGTCCTTCAATACCTTCGTGGCCAACCGGGTATCATCCATTCAGCAATTATCACCACCGGCCCAGTGGAGACATGTTAAATCCGAAAATAATCCAGCAGACATCGTCTCACGTGGGATCGCGCCAGAAAAACTGAAAAGTTGTGCAATGTGGTTCTACGGACCAATGTTTCTGCATGGTTCGGAAGATAATTGGCCAAAGAATTACCACAAGCTAAATAGCGAAATAGAAAAAAAACGCCCGAAGACAGTTTTAACAGCAGTACAATCAGATATTTCATTTCTTATGAGTATTGACCATAGAAACTCCATAAGAAGACTACAGCGGATTGTAGCATATATGTTGCGCTTCATAAGTAACGCTCAGAAAGTTAAAACCGTAAGATACCACTCAGTGCAACTAACGGCCGAAGAACTGCAAGAGGCCCTGGTCGTCATAATAAAAGAAGCGCAGCAAAACGAATATCGAGACTCCATCCATCTGCTTGCAACAAAAAGACAATTAAGCAGCACCAACAAGCTCCTCAATTTGAATCCATTCTTAGATGATGTCGGATTAATGAGAGTTGGTGGCCGTTTAGAGCAGTCAGACTTGCCGTATGACGCAAAATATCCCGTGATTTTACCTTATGGCCACTACATAACGAAGCTAATCCTGGAAGACATCCATCACCAACATCTACATGCAGGACCGCAAGCATTGTTATCTATTGCACGGCAAAAATTCTGGTCCATCAAGGGGAAAACAGCCGCAAGATCAGTCATACAAAAGTGTGTAAGATGTTCTAGAGCAAAACCAAGACTACTAAATCAACTTATGGGAAATCTTCCTACGTCGAGAGTTCAACCAGCAAGGCCTTTCGTCAATTCTGGTGTGGATTTTGCTGGCCCATTGTGGACCCATTTCCAAATCCGAGGGAAGCGTCCTCAAAAAACATATCTGGCTGTCTTTTGCTGTTTCGCAACGAAAGCTTTACATCTGGAGCTAGTCACCGATTTAACGACTAAAGCTTTTATCGACGCCTTGAAGAGATTTATGGGACGACGTGGACACTCTCGCAACTTATATTGCGACAATGCAACCAACTTCGTCGGGGCGAAAAATCAATTAATGGAGTTGAAGGACAGTATTTTTGCGGAACCGGCGCAGCAATAAATTACTAATTTCCTTGGCCCGATTGGAATTGATTTTCATTTTATCCCACCGAGATCTCCACATTTTGGTGGCTTATGGGAGGCTGCAGTGAAATCAGCCAAACACCATCTAATTAAAAACGTGGCACCAGCATCCTTAACGTATGAAGAACTGGAAACTATATTAATTGAAATCGAAGCCATCCTCAACTCTAGGCCATTAACCCCAGTGTCTGATGACGCCCAAGATATATCTGCCTTGACACCCGGACATTTTTTGATTGGAGAGCCTCTTACCACGTCCATAAACGCACACGCAGCGCCTTGTTCAACCTTGTCACACCGCTGGAAGCAAATCAACGACATCAAACAGAGGTTCTGGCAAAGATGGTCATCGGAATATCTTACCGAGCTCCAGCAGCGAAGCAAATGGAAGCAAACGTGTGAAAATGTCACCCCAGGTATGTTCGTCGTCATGAGGGAGGACAATCTTCCAGCGTTAAAATGGCAAATGGGCAGAATCTTGCGAGTAATCAAGGGCCTGGATGGATTGGTTAGAGTTGCAGATATTCAAACGGCAACCGGAGTGCTCAGAAGACCGATTCAAAAATTGGCCCCGCTACCAATAGAAACGGAGGGCTACGAAACAAACATTGTTGGTGAAGAAACACCCCTAATAAGAGCCACAAAATACAAACCCACGGAACCGATTACTTCCGTCTCCAACGATGAATTGACGACCTCAGTTACTAACCTACCCACAGATCCACTTCGACCTAAGAATCGAAGGATTGGAAATAGTGCAATAAATTTGCTACTCTGGGCTAGTTTGGTGCTCCTTGCCATGACGAGTCCAGTCAAAATAATGCCATTTGAAACACCACCCGGTATTTATTTTGAAAGTATGGGCCCAGTTAATTTGGTCATAAATGAATGGAATCTAATAGTCCATTACAACCTGACGCCATACTGGGACGAAATGGCAGCGATACGAAAGGGAGCTGAAACCATCTATAACATATGCCAGCAACTGCCAGACCATCACTCGTGTTTCATAGCCTCGATGCAATTCCATCATCTATTGCTCGAGATTGAAAACGGTAATCAATTCTTACAATCAGCATCCTATAAGCCATCGCACAGAACTCGAAGAGGTGCACTCAATATCATAGGCAACATCGCCAATTCCCTATTTGGAGTACTGGACTCAGACTATGCGACTAAAATGGCTGACACTATTGATCGATTAGACGAAAATGAAAATCAAACATCCATCGTCGATTCCACGGCCAACCTAATGGAAAATATTGAAAAATCAACAAAACGCACGCTGCAACACTTGAACATGGCTCTAAATCGAACTATGGCTCGACTTAACGGTATTTCCAAGGAGTTAGGGAATCAGGAAGCCGCAGAAACATTCTCGTCTGCAGCAATCCAACTGTCACTAGCGGCTAACAAATATCAACGAATTCAAGCTATGCTCATAAACGTGCTTGTCGATATGCATCATGACAAAATCAACCCGCAGCTACTATCTCGACAGCAGATGTTACAAGCGCTACGCGTGATAAAGGAGGAGCTACCGCCACATTTACATTTGAGAGTCAAACCCGACAATTTGCTGGAACTTTACAGCATCACGACCATAGAGGGTTGTATCGTGGCAGATAAAATCATTTTCCGGCTCAAACTACCACTCTTTTTCGACGAACGTTTTGAGCTATTACATGTCGTTCCCGTACCAACCCTGGTAAACAACACTGCATTTGCGATACAAACCTCATCCAAATATCTCGTCATCAACTTGAATCGTGACAAGTACTTTCCACTCTCTACTCAGGAAGTAGCAACTTGCGCCAAGACGACCATACTAAATTATATATGCAGACAAATGCATCCATTCTACCAACGGACCGTGGATATCAGCATGTGCGAGATGAGCTTCATCAGCCACATTTCATCACATGATATGTGCGTGGTGACAAAATTGAATAAACCACCAAAATGGACTCAGCTGCTAGCACCAAACCACTGGCTTTACTTTGTAAATACGACAACTCCAATCAACATCATTTGCAGCAATATAGTCACATCAAGAACTTTAACCGGTGCCGGCATCATCCAATTAAGTGAAGATTGCATTATGAAGGAAGAATCTGCGACGATTCAGGCTCATAGGCTGTTCCCAAGCAATTTCAACACTTCGTTTGTTTCAACTAGAAACATCACCGAAGCCATTATCCTGAATCAGCCCAACTTGGATTCTCAGGAATCCTTTACAAGCCATCTTGCAAAACTAGAAGAAGACCTGAGGACCCTGCGTAAAAACGAAGATATCCGTACTGGAGTTCGAGCACTCGATATACATCATTTCACCCTTGGTTACAGCGGAATGGCTGGGTTGCTCCTTGTCCTAATATATCTTCTGTGGAAATGTAAACAACAACCAACTCTCACGGCGAGGCCGCCAACACCGATTCCACGACCCAGAACAACAAATACCGAGGCTTTCACGATTTCAATGAGTCCAGATGATTGATTGGTTGACCGACATCGATCAACGCGGGGGAGAATGTTCAATTTCATCTAAATTGAACCATAATTCTAATTCCTAAACATACTTAATTTTAAGTTCATTCAAAATTCATGCATACATTCATTCAAGCTCATAAATACATACATGTTAAATTCATTCAATTCGACTTTATTTGCAAATCATCAAAATTTCCAAACTTAATTCCAGTCTTAATGTAATTACTCATGTCAATACGAAAATTTATGTATCTATATATGTATATGCAAAATACGCTTAGCATTGAAATTATATGCAAGTAGAAACATCTTGTTAACTGAATAAATTCTACGATTTCCTGTTAGGTGTCAATTGCTGCACGAGCGCATATTACCGTAAACGTGCATGCATAGGCCAATGATTCAAGCGGAAATAACCCATCGCAAATAATAGAATTAATGAAAAAATGCTGACCCACATCATTGACCTACGCAGGTATACACGACGTGAATAATAAGCAATTGTAGCTGACAATTACATTTTTTTTTTGTATGAACTCAGTAATCTCAATTGTAATCAGAAATTTTAGGTTTAATCCAATTAGCTATAAAAGACGATTAATGTGAGAAATTAACTCTCTTGGGTTTTAAACATCAACCAGAACGATTGCGTTTTATTTGATTTTACCCTGGTGCGTCGATATTGTATCGAAGTACCATTCCCTAGCAGAACGGATTTTGTATTCGGCCAGCTTTTAAGAGAAGTAGGCTCCTTTCACATTATCCGGTTCCGACCGTACGGCAAAAAACCGTACGGCGATATTTTTCTAGTGGTGTGAAGAAGAGTATAGCCTCTTTCACATTTCACGGTTACGGCAAAATGCCGTGGCCGTACCGTGTAGCAGCCGTACACTGCCACTGCAATCCACGGTGCCCGATCGGCGACCGGACACTCAGTGGTGCACGCGACCAAGTGCATGCTTTCACATTAGACGGTTTCAAACCGTACGGTCAATCAATCTCGAGCCAATTTAGTTGCAGTTTAGCAAAGTGTAAAATGTAAAGTGACAAAAGAATAATGACAGATATAGATGCAGAAGTTTTGATTGCACTTATGGAGGCCAGACCTGAGCTGTGGGATAAATTTCTGGACACCTACAAAGACAGAAATGCAACGAAAGATGCCTGGCATGAAGTCTGCATAGAAATGCACCCAGATTTTGGTGCTCTTAATGCCATAGATAAAAATGCGTTTGGTAACAGCTTACCATTTAATCACAAACTGAGCTTGTGGCGAAAAAAAACCGCGCATAAACCGTATAGTGTGAACATGTTGCTCATTCGAATTTTCACCGTACGGTTTTTCGCCGTACGGTCGGAACCGTATAATGTGAAAGAAGCCGTAGACGGATATTGTATTCGGCTACTTGCGGGCAGATAAAAGAATCTGCTCGCTTTATAAACATATATATATATATATATTTATATATATATATATATATATATATATATATATATATTTATATATATATATATATATATATATATATATATATATATATATATATATATATATATATATATATATATATATATATATAAAAATATATATATATATATATATATATATATATATATATATATATTTATATATATATATATATATATATATATATATATATATATATATATATAAAAAAAAATATATATATATATATATATATATATATATATATATATATATATATATATAAATAAATATATAAATATAAATATATATATATATATATATATATATATATATATATATATATATATATATATATATATATATATATATATATATATATATATATATATATATATATATATATATATATATATATATATATATATAGAAATATGAATTTGTGGCCAAAGTTATTTTAACACTAATGTTCTTCTTCGAACGTTGGTAAAAATCAGTGGGTCTCGTGACTCTAGACATTGAAAAAGCGTTTGACACTGTTTGGCATCAAGGCCTTGTATATAAACTAATAGCGTTCGCATTACCGTCTTACCTTATTAGAATAATTGAATCTTTCGTTTCGAATCGCACATTGATGGTAATTTTGATGATTTTTCTGCACTATATCTAATCACTGCTGGGGTCCCGCAAGGCGCAGTCTTAAGCCCAACACTATACAGCATATATACCGCGGATATGCCAGTAGACCCAAAGTGTGAAATCGCTACTTATGCAGATGATACTTGTTTGTATGTTAGTGACCATAGCCCGAATAAAATCATAAATGCCTTGGAGAGAAAAACTAGAAAATATTTACCAATACTGCTTAAGATGGAAAATTAAAATTAATTATGCAAAAACAAGAGGAATCTTCTTTACTAGGAAGAGGAAAAATATAAACCTTCCGACTCGTCCTCTTAGCTTCTTGGGGCAAAATATTCAATGGGATGATGAATTAAAGTATCTTGGCGTCACATTCGATAAAACTCTATTATTTAAAAAACATGTAGCCAATGTTTGCAATAACATTGCGTTGTCAATAAGAACTCTCTACACTCTTATAAATCGAAACTCTTATATGACTGATTATAACAAATTAGTCATCTATAAAGTTGGCATGCAAACAATCATTTCCTATGGGTCACCTGTGTGGAGCTGCTGTGCTGTGTCTCATATCGCAAAGCTACAGACTGCGCTAAATAAATGTCTGAAAATGATGCTCAATAAGCCCTGGCACTTCTCCACAGCTTCACTTCATCGGATCTCTAACATTATGATGGTTGACAAGCTGGTAAAGAGAAACACTGTTTCTTTCTATAACAGGCTGCAGGATATTAACAACCCGCTTCTTGCATCCATTTTAGCTAGTACATCCTCCTGATGTAGAACTTAGGTTTAAGCTCATTAGTCCATAAGTAGTATTAGTTAGTAGCTCTAAGGACACATAAACAAAGTTTTTTGCGAATTTTCTTTTTAATTTTTAATATAAGTACTAGATAATAAATTCTTAGCTTATGCTTACCTACTAATCAAAGTTTGAAAAGGCCTTAGTCTAAATCACTTAATATCTAAGCTTATATCTACACAATTGAAAAATAATGAATAAAACGTGTTGTTGTTGTTGTTGTTGTTAAATTAACTTTAAGATAAACTCCACAAAAAAACCCCGATTATTTAAACTCAGGGGTCACCAAATGTGAAAGCAAGAGTTCCAAACAGGTTTCCGTACTTCCTACTCAAGTTCAACTTTTACAAAATGAAACGCGTTTGCTCGATGGTTACCAAAGAACAATAACTATATTGAAATTATTTACTTTTTTTTATGCAAAATTAATGCTAATGTAAAGTGTACATAGATCAATTCATAAAAAACTGATGCAGACATGAAATATTCTCTAATCGTGCAATTACAATGAAGAGAATAATTGGGTGAATCGTGAAATTGACTGTATCGATAATTGATGGAGTTGATGCTTGATTTTAAAGTATTACAATTTGTATACAAAGAAAACTCTTTGCAGTTTATTTATAATAAATGATAAAAACGAATAAAATGAAGTTAAATTAAGTTAATTAAGTTTGAATGATGACATTGATATGACAATAAATTGATCTAAGAACTAATCCTTCTGAACTTCTTCGCGTCTCTTGAAGTCTTCTACTTCGAATGTGAAGTCAGTGCTTCCTGCTCGACGTATTCGGGGTGCTGTGATAGGACGGACTCCAGCAGTCTTAAATTTGAAGTACAGACACGTCACACTTAGCGTAATAGCAATAGTAAGAAGAAGTGATGAGTATCCGACCCGATACTGGTGAAGATCATGCGGTTGAAATTGAAGATCGAAGTAGTAAGACAGACACAACTCCTTATAATTTTATTAGCGAAAAGAATACTATAAAATGGCCAAAGTGCCACCATACGCCCCCCGTGTATTTAGATAGCTGAATGCCACCACGATCTTGGCTGGAGGCGGTATGAAATTGCTGATGAGGAGTTGAGCTATGTGTGTTGGGTGATGTGCAAGAGGGAGAAAAGCAGATGGAAAGAAGCTTTTTGCGAGAGAATGTGCGTTGACGTTGCGAAAAGTTGAGTGTGTGGTGTTTTCAAACCATTTCATAAGAATTCCGTGCTTTGCATTGCCTTGAGTCGGGTCAAATCGTTCGAATGGGGGGCTATTTCTCCCCTTTATTCTCTTGAAAAGCTTGACTTGTCGGATGGATGTCAGACTTATTCTCTTGGTAAGTTCAACATGTCCCA
The DNA here is from genome assembly GCA_947369275.1 of Nemotelus nigrinus. NCBI lineage: Eukaryota > Metazoa > Arthropoda > Insecta > Diptera > Stratiomyidae > Nemotelus > Nemotelus nigrinus. The sequence continues at coordinate 110,525,147 of OX376373.1, forward strand.
CCTTCATTTAGATGGAGAGCTTGTCTACGTTGAAAAGAGAGATTTGCCGGCCGGTACGAGGAAAAATACGTATGGTAATTGCCGCCACCATATTCCCCTTTCGAAGGAAATGTCTATGCGATTCCTACTACATAATGTGGGAATGCATCCCAGGCAATCAAAAATCACAAGCCGAAAACTTACCCCCTTACGTATATCATACGCTGTGTTTGATTAAAAATCGCTGAATCTATCTGTCTTTTGTGCCTGTATGTAAATATACACAGATCTATCATACGTTTTACCTGATCTCGTACCTGTATGTAAATTAACACATATCTATCATACGTTTTTTGGCTGATCTGACACCAGACACGATGGCGCCAAGAAATCAGTCGCTATATTGGACACATTGTGGATCCCGTGAATGAAAAAACGTGTTTATGTCGTTCGAGTTAAATCTATCATACATTTTTTAGCTGATCTGACCCCAGGCACGATGGCGCCATGAAATCAGTCGCTATATTGGACACATTGTGGATCTCGTGAATGGAAAAACGTGTTTGTGTCGGTCGAGATAAGCCAGTTAAGACGTCGTCGACAGTCAAACGGTAGTCAGTAGCGTAATTCGATTTTCTTATGCACACCTTCACGTATGAGCGAATGGGTGCAGGTTTTTTGCGAAGGGTCATGATCTCGCGCCTTGCATACGTTTTTGTGAATGATCTTGGGCACACATCGACCGGTGTTTCCTAAAACAAAACGAAACCAACAACAATGGACCCAGTGGATGGTGAGATAAAATATTACGAATCATGAAAATACAAACTAAAATATTGAAAGTCTAGCGCATCAGAACCGCTAGAAAACTAATTTTTGAAAAAATCGTCTTTGAGTGACAAAAAAATGTGGAAAAACCCTGTACACTTTTTTGTAGAATCATATCAACCATTCATTATCCCAAGCAACAAAACTCAACTATAACACAATGATTAAAATGTTCAATGCTAGCAACACTTTTCCAACAAAGCAGCAATAAGTTTACCTTAACAAGCTCATACTTAAATCAACTTATCCTTTGAATTCCGTTCTCATCGGAAGATTTCATCGAAAGTTTCAGCGGTTAAACATCATACGAAAAATGTTCAAAACTCGGAAAATTTAGAAATTTCTTATTTTTACCGCAAATGCTTTGCATATGAGCATATAATTTGAAGCATATGTTGGTGCAATATTTACGAAAATGGCTAATGCTGGTAACACTGTGTTAGCAGCAAAGTAAAATATATACCAAATCTGCTTCACGTTAAGTTAAACCCAACCAGTTAATTTCGTTTCGATTGAATCACTGCGCTGGAAGTTATACGGGTGAAAAGAATTTCAGGATAACAACCCTCAAAACTTTTCATATTTTTAAAACGTTAATATTTGTTGTTAATTTTCATTGCAGGGTGATTCCCATTTGTAAATCTAATGATATAATCACTTAGTAAAGAAATTCCAAAAATTTACAAAAATTGTCGTACCTGGCAGCCCTTTCATGGTTTCTGTACGAAATTCCCCAACATTTTGTTCACATTAAGGTCTATTTAATGCATGAAGTTTGTTTTGATTTCATTATGGGAACAGAAGTTATAGGGAAAAAAACTTTATTTGGCTGAGCAAGTTTGCAAGATTTGGGAGACAAAAATCACCAAAGCTGGCAGTTCTGTTCTAATTATTCAGCCAAATTTTCACCAAATGTTATATTTACATTGTATTATAAATTAGGTCCAAATATTGTAAGAATTTTGTTTAAATGTGATGGCTGAATCGGAAGTTAAAGGCCAAAAAACTGTTTTTTTTCAGTGATTTTTGAAGATGGTACCACTGCCACAGGGTTGCCCGTATTTCAAAATCACTTCTATCAGATCTGGTGTTGTGTACGATTGAATTGTCACACTGACAAATGTGAAAATAGCTCCTACCTATCGACAACCGCGACATCTACTCTAAGCGGACAATACGCACACTAGCTAATTAATTTTTATATTTTCAAATTCAAAAACCAGTACACCGATCGATTCAGCAAAAATGTATCATATATATAGGGAAACAGAATACAGAATAAAGTACAGTCTATTTCGGTAAGCCAAAGCTTTTAGGCGACCAGTAGATTGTTTTAAACAATAAAACTTGCGTTTTTTAATATTTTTGAAATCGAACAGTTTGGAACGATTGCTACGCGGCGGTTAAATTCGCCACGCATGAGTGACTACTGTTTCGATCTACAAAGTGAGATTTTTCTTGACTGAAAGACTTAACTTTATTTGCGGTCAACGTTCCAAATCCGTGAACGTAACTGACATAACCGACAAATAGAAAAGAAATTGTAATAACTACATTTCATGGCGACCTTGCCTCCATCGAAGACAATTATCCCAAAAGAAGGCGGACTTCAGCCGAGGGTACATCCTGCGATACTAGAAGCCCGCAAACTGGACGCAGCAAGAACGACCATCCCAAAAATACCGAGGAAGAAGAAGAAGCGCAGCGGCAAACAAGTTTTCCTCAGAAGAAAAATTGCATCGCTAAGACGAGTTGCGACTGACGAAACCAACCCTCCACCATGGGACGTACAGCATCAAATCTACGATTATATCGAACAGCTGCGAACACAGTTGAGAAATAAAAACGATAAAAAAATAGACTTAAATTAGAATGTTTTTTCAAATGAATTAGAATATAAATGAATTATGTATTTTCAAATACAAAAGCAATTGCAAACGAATTAAAACAACACAATTTAAAACACAAACAACATTTCTATTTTAAAACTTTTTGACATAAGAGGTTCAAAGTTCTTTCAATTTAGACAAGTTTTACTTTGTCCCATTTAGCGTCACAAACGACATCTAGTATTTGATAGTGAAAATTCTCAATTGCTAGTAAGTTTTCATATGGTCCATGATAAATCATTATAAATGGAACAAAACATTACTATAGTTTCAAAAATTAATTGCTCAAATTCTCAATTGCTAGTAAGTTTTCATATGGTCCATGATAAATCATTATAAATGGAACAAAACATTACTATAGTTTCAAAAATTATAGCTAACCTAAAGAAAACACCAAACAGAGCTTATAAGCGAGATTATATCCAAGAAAAATTAGAAACATTAGAGGAAATTCAAGAAGAAGCACTTAAAATAGAAAGTAGTCAGGAATTGTTAGAAATATTACAACAAAAATACAAAGAAGCAAAGGAACTATTGCTAGAAAAACTAAAAGATTCGATAGACAACAAAATGAGCAACTTTAATGTCGAGTTAGTATTAAAATCAATACCAGTCTTTAATGGAAATCCCAACGAACTGGAAGCGTTCCTAACAATAACAAGTCTACTAAATCAAAGTCTTAACGAAGACGGAAAAAACAATCTATTAAATTTTACTAAAAATGTACAACTAGGAACAGTAGTTAGAACACAACTCATAACATTAGACATTAAAACTGATGAAGAATTAGAAAATAGCCTCAGGAATAGATACAAAAGCAAAAAAAGCCCGCAGCACATTCATACCCAATTAGCACAGTTAAGTCAACGCGGAACAGTTGAAAAATTTGGTGAAAAACAGTCCGAGCTCATTAACGAATTAAGTGAAATTCAAATTAACAGCTTGGGTCAAAATCCGTCTCAAGCAGAAAAAAGTGCAATACAGAAGTCAAACGACTCGTATGCACTAACTATTTTCAAGAATGGGTTAAGCGAAACCCTTAAACCTACTATTTTTGTGGCACAGCCAAAAACGTTCGTAGAAGCTATTCAGATAGCAACTGAATTCGAATCAAGCAATAATGTTACAGAAAACATTATGTACGTAAATCAAAGAAATAATATAAGTCGGCAACTGAATTATAATAATAGAAATAAACCGAATAATTATAACACATATAGGAATAATAATTATAGACAAAACCATATTAATAGTAACAGAAATAACAACAGGAATAACAGCAGTAATTTCAACACAAGAAATAATGTAACAAATCAGAACAGCAATTATAGAAACAACTTTAGAAATAGTTACAATCCCAGATATGAGGAAGTAAACCATAGAAATAATAACAGCAGATATCATGAAATAAATCGAAATACATATCAGAACCCTAACACAAGTAATAGGAACAACAGAGGAACAAACAGAAACTATGAAAGTAACAGACAAAACAGAATAAATATAATACAGGGAAACTCAATAGGCCCGGAGGCCAGCAGCAACGAAGAATAAAAGTTGACCCCGGGATACAGGAAGAAAAAATATACCTACTAAACACACAATTAAAAAATTACGTTACGCTATATTGCGAGAAATCAAGGAAAAATTTGAAGCTATTTATAGATACAGGAGCCGATATATCAATATGCAAAATAAGTGCAATTTCAGAGGATGAGAAAATAGAAGCGGATAAACGATGCAAATTCTCTGGCATAACAAACCAGGAAATATTTTCAATAGGCACTGCTAATCTAGACTTGAACATTGGTGAAAAACGTATACGTTACCCCTTCCAAATAGTAGAACCTGATTTCCCCATCCTTACAGACGGAATACTAGGAAGAGATTTCTTTGTACAAAAACTAGCAAAAATTGATTATGAAACTTATACGATAACGATTAGTGTCGACAATGCCGATCTATACTATGCCGATCAGTACAAATTGCGAAATACACAAGTTAACAATACCCGCAAGGTGCGAATACATTTGTCCAGTCGACTTTACCATCAAAGAAGACAGCATAGTAATTAACAAAGAAATAACACCAGGAGTCTACATAGGCAGCACAATAATACCAGCAGAAGGCATCAAACATATAAAGCTACTGAACACGAACGAAGAAGACATGATAATTCAAAAATTTAAAGTAGAAACAGAACCATTAACTAAATATCAAATAAATAAAAATAATGTTTCAGTAAATAAAAACAACAAAAGAAAGCAAAGATTTCAAGAATTATTAACACACATTAAACTGCAAAACTTGAACCAAAAAGAACAAGAATCAATATTAGAAATTATCCAAAATTATCAACATATTTTTCACCTAGAACACTATAGTCTTACATCAAATAACTTTTACAAACAAAATATACAAGTCACGGATAACACACCAACATATATCAAGAACTATAGACTGCCCCATACACATATTGATGAAATAGATCGACAAGTAAACCAATTGCTAGAGGACAACATTATCGAAAACTCTACCAGTCCATATAACTCACCACTACTTTTAACACCAAAGAAAAGTGAGTCAGGCCCAACAAAATGGAGACTAGTTGTAGATTTTAGAGCACTCAACAAAAAAATTGTTAATGACAAAATTCCACTCACAAGGCTAGAAGATGTTTTAGACAGACTAGGAAGAGCGAAATACTTCTCCACCTTGGACATGACAAGTTCCTTTCACCAAATCGAGCTGGCAGAGGAATCAAGACCATTGACAGCCTTTTCAACAAATAAAGGGCATTATCAGTTCAAACGATTACCTTTCGGTCTAACAATTTCATCAAACAGCTTCCAACGCATGCTAACAGTAGCCTAAAGTGGATTAGACTCAGCAGCATTCTTATATGTCGATGACATAATCGTCCTTGGTTGCAGCCTCGCACATCATAATACAAATTAAATGAAAATATTTGATAGGCTAGAAAAGTACAACCTAAAACTAAACCCTGAGAAATGCAATTTTTTGAGAAGTGAAGTAGTGTACTTGGGACATTTAATAACAAAAGATGGAGTCCGAACAGACCCTGCAAAATTTAAAACAATTAAAAACTATCCGATACCTACAATCGCAGACGAAGTCCGAAGATTCGTCGCATTTGCTAATTATTATCGACGATTTATACCAGACTTCGCCAAAACAACAAAATGCCTAAATGATTTACTGAAAAAGAATACAAAGTTCATATGGACAGAAAAATGTCAATCAACATTTGAAGTACTGAAGTATAAACTAATGAATGCACCAATACTACAATACCCAGATTTCAATGAGCCATTTATTGTCACAACCGATGCATCAGACTACGCATTAGGTGCAGTACTCTCACAAGGTGAAATAGGACATGACTTACCCATTTCTTACGCAAGTAGAACCCTAGTAAAACATGAATTAAACAAACCGATAATCGAAAAGGAACTATTGGCAATCCACTGGGCGATAAATTTCTTTAGACCCTATTTATTCGGAAATAAATTTACAGTCGTTACAGACCACAGGCCACCCACTTATATCACTATTTACACATAGAAACCCATCATCAAAGATGACTCGCATAAGACTAGATTTATGCGATTATGATTTCGATATAATATATCGAAAAGGCAAGATGAACGTCAATGCAGATGCATTGTCACGCATCAAATTAAATTCAGACACGTTAAAAGATATGATACCAAAGCAGAGAAATATTACCGAAGAAAAGAAGATATTACCCCTCACAAGAAATATGGTAAAAAACGTAGAATACACTAAAAAAGCGCGAACAAGAAGAATAACCAAACCGAAACTAACGGCCAACGAAATTTATATATGGAACAGCGATTCCCCAGCTGATATAAAAAATTTAACGAAATTAAAGTTCGAAATGGGAAAAATCCCAAAAACTATATTTGAAAACAATCAAATCCTAGTTAGATGCAGCGATAATCCATCCGAATTAGTTTCGACATTGGAGAAACTGACATCACAAGCAACTAGAAAAAATGTAACGAAAGTATACATAGAAGAAAATGATGAAATATATAAAATGATAAATAAGGAAGAATTTAAAAACAAATTTAATCAACTACAGAAGAGTATTCTAACAAACAATAAAGAACCCCTAAGAATAATAATATACAAACCACCAAAACGAATAACCGATAAAATAATACAATTCAAACTAATAAACAACTACCATACAACACCGATAGGAGGACACTTAGGTGTCAGAAAAACGTTGCTAAAATTAAAACAAAAATATATATGGAAAGATATGAATAAAATGGTAAAGGCATTTATTAAAAATTGTGAAACTTGTACGAAAAATAAACAGACACAACACATAAAAGAAAAACAAACAATAACAGACACACCAAGGAACACATTCGAAACAATTGCTATAGATACAGTAGGGCCACTCAGAATATCCAACGGTTACCGATACATTCTCACAATGCAATGCGAATTGTCAAAATACGCTATTGCATACCCTATTGAAACAAAAGACGCCAAAACTATCGCCAAAACTTTAGAAGAACAACTAATATTAAAGCATGGTATTTTCAAAATTTTAAAATCAGATAATGGAACTGAATTCGCCAATGAGCTTATGGAAAACATTTGCAATTTATTAAAAATTAAACAAATTTTCTCAGCACCATATCATCATGAAACACTCGGCTCGGTGGAACGTAACCACAGAGTATTAAATGAATATTTACTTAATTTTGCTAACGATTATGAATGGGACAAATGGATACCGTATTACACTTTCGCGTATAATACTAGTCCACATATTGATACACAATATTCTCCATACGAACTAGTCTATGGAAGATTACCCCAATTGCCTGACGATATTATAGAGCAAAACGAACCGATAAACAATATAGACAATTTCGCTAATGAACTAAAAATTAAACTTAGAAATAGCATTAGTTTAGCTCAAAACATAATTGAGAAAGTGAAAAAGGAAAGGAAAAATAATGTAGATAGTAATATAAACCCAGCAAAATTCAAAGTAGGAGATCTAGTATTAGTCAGAAATATCAATAGGAAAAAGTTGCAGAACACATATCACGGACCATATGAAATAATAGAAAGAGATAAGGTAAATACTTATATATTAGTAAACGGAAAGAGTAAAAAAAATATCACAATAACCTATTAAAATTATATACACCACTAATTTGAAAAAGTGATAAACACATTTGAACATGTACAGTATTAATGTAAAACAAGAATCAAAAAACAAAAATATGCAAACAAAATGCATATAGTTATTACAAGACTAGAATTATATTGAAACAAAAAAAAAATATAAACATATGTATCGAAGTTACATTTAAGTAAGCAAAATCAAATAAAACAAAAAAAAATTTATAAGAATATATATTTAAGCAACAACATGAACTTATGAATCAGGATAATTGTAAAAAACTGTAAAGGTGTATGGATTCAAAACAAAAAAAAAATTTTCATTTACTACTGAAAAGAAAATTTTTTTCCCCAAAGGGAGAGGGTGTTGTGTACGAATTGAATTGTCACACTGACAAATGTCGAAATAGCTCCTACCTATCGACAACCGTGACATCTACTCTAAGCGGACAATACGCACACTAGCTAATTAATTTTTATATTTTCAAATTCAAAAACCAGTCCATACACCGATCGATTCAGCAAAATGTATCATATATATAGGGAAACAGAATACAGAATAAAGTACAGTCTATCTCGGTAAGCCAAAGCTTTTAGGCGACCAGTAGATTGTTTTAAACAATAAAACTTGCGTTTTTTAATATTTTTGAAATCGAACAGTTTGGAACGATTGCTACGCGGCGGTTAAATTCGCCACGCATGAGTGACTACTGTTTCGATCTACAAAGTGAGATTTCTTGACTGAAAGACTTAAGTATTGATCTCTCAAAAACTTTATTTGCGGTCAACGTTCCAAATCCGTGAACGTAACTGACATAACTGACAAATAGAAAAGAAATTGTAATAACTACATTTCACTGGTCCTAGCTAATACCAACATGTCCTGTAAATTTCATTATGATCGGATTATCCGGTCGTCAGTTCTCGTGAACAGAACTTTCAAGTGCTGAAAATAGAGCTTATTTGGTGATGAGTTGCCGTTCTTGTGCAAATCGGAATTTTGAAAATTTCAATGTGACACGATGGACAAAAGTTCAAATTTATCATTGATTTGAAACTTTTGTCAAAAATCAAAAAATTTTCAGGAAGGTCGATGATTTGAAAGATTTTTTTTCAGGAGCCTGATGTAGCTACAGGGTTGCCTCACAATCTTGAAAATCCATGTGTGTTAAGTCCAAGTCTAGTTCAATACGCTCTGTAATTTGCACGATGATCCATTGTTTTTCTTACAAGTAATGACAAATCAAAATTTGAAAAAAAATCCTTGCCTACTTTTAGACCCACACACGGCTCAAAATTTCCAATCCTTTATCATAGTTAAGCTTTTAAACACAAAAAGATTTCATTCCCAAACATTGATTTTAACAAAAATTTACACTGCTTGGATATATAGGAGTACATGAAAATTCACTAAAACGCTCGCCGCCGCCAAAAAGTTTAGGATATCTGAATTCTAGCAAGACATAGACCTACCTACTTTATACATCTACGTGTTTCAGCTCAATCGAATCGGCCACTCCAGAGATTATTTCTACTAACCATTTTGCTGATATATATATTAGATATTTAGATATTTTCGTAGAAACGAGTTTAATACTAAGGCACGCCGTATACCAAAGAATCAAAAGCTTATTGGCGACATATGCCGCTAGCATGTCGCTTTGCGACACCTGCTTCTTTGTTGCATAAGCCGCATATACAAGCTGCATAGATGAAATATGTCAAAAGAACAAAATGAGTTCTAGTGAAGACGACGTACTTTTCGCTTGGTATTTGTTGAGGAAAAGGAGAAACAGGAAAAGGAAGTACGGCACACATCCGTTTTTGAGAAGCAATATAGATCATAGCTCATTTATAATATTTTAAGAGTTGGAACAGGATGACAGAAAATTCAGAGAATATTATCGAATGAACAAAAACAATTTTGCTGAATTACTCCAACTAGTTGAGGCTAAATTAACGAAAAAGGATACTAATTACAAGGTTGCGATAAAACCAAATGAGAAACTTTTGATAACATTAAGGTATGTAACTTTATTGTTTATAAATTCATTAGCAGTTTTCTGGCGATAAAACAAAAATAGGACAGGAAGCATAGTCCATTAACGTAGATGATGATGATGATTGCACAGATTTTGTTATCCTTTCTTCCACATCTTGGTCTTCAATAATTTAATCAATCAACTTAACAACTTTCTGCCGAAATTTTCTATTTTGCTTGGCAGTCAATTAAAATGTACACACCTGTTTCCTACATTTCCCGTGAAACTTCTTTCCACGACTTTCCGTTACATCCCTTTGGATGTAACGAGGATTGAGGCAATAAGAAATTCCATAAACTTGGATACCGCCCAATGCACTCCACAAATTGAACATTGTGCTGCCTTTCATCAATTTTTCCTTTATATAAATAATATTTTGCAAAATAATACACTTCCACTGACAGAATTTTTATCTTTCGATTTCTATTATAATATTTTTTCACTCACAAAACTTTCCGGTTCGAACTTCTTATGTCCACTATTCAGATAAAGACTGACGCAAAGCGGCATGTGCAACTTGCTTCAAAGCGGCACGTGTAACTTGCTTAAAGGTAGCGCGTGCAATTTGCTTAAAAGCGGCACATGTAGCTATGCTGCAGTTGCATGATCAGTGTACGGCTACCAACTGAATTTTCATGATTTTAACAACGAGCAAAAAGGCATGTGCTGCTTTGCTACACATATTACCACGCGACATGTGACGTAAAGATGCACATGCAGCTTTGGTATACGGCCTGCCTAATTTTCTTCGAAAATTTGTTAAAATGTAAAATATTACATTTCATTCGCCTTTTAGAAATTTGAGCTTCATGAATCCGCCTCTGGATTCATCCACACCTTCAAACACCATCTGTCCGGAATCTTTATTGATGTCCTCACTCTGCCGTTGTGTTTTGATTCTGTTCGCAAAACGTGGCGTGAGAAAAACAAATTGATAAGGATGTAGGTGTACCGTCACTCTACTCCCAAACTTTTTGTTAACCAGCCTAAAAAAAATTATTTTGTAGGTTTTTACAATTTCCAGGAAAATCATGGACGCAGGGTGTCCTTATCACTTTCAGAGATGGTATTTTATAGTTTGAAGGTGCTTCAAAATGATTGCTTGTTAAAAAAAAATTAAAATGTTTAAGCATTCAAAAAGAACGTAGAAAAAGCTAAAATGAATATTATATTATACTACAGGGTTCTTCTTCGTCTTCAGGCTCCTACTGGAAGTTTTGTTCTCATGAAAAATCCTCGACTAGCACCCTTTATATACTCTTCTGCAATTCTTTTTTCTCAATGTAGAAAACACAATTCACTTTTAGCATTAAATTCAATCACTTGCCATATACTAGGCTCGGTGTCGTTTTAAGCTAATTAATATAGTTCTAAGATGACATTTTTATCATGCTGAGAAGACAATACCCTTTTTACATAACGGACGGTGAAGCGGACAACGAAAAAAAGTCGAGGCTCCGGTTTTCGTTCATATTATGCATAATAGTACTTCTAGAGGATATGAACGTGGATGCACAATTTTTTCCTTCTATGAGGTTCAGTTGCCGAGCTATGGGCTTCTGAAGAATTGAAGAAGCAAATGAAGGGTTTTTTTGGAAGCCGATTTTGAGATTGATAAAAATATATCAAAAACATTAAACATATTGATTGGTATAGAAAATCAATTGTTCTTTTTAATTTTAAAATTAGATTTGGAATAAAAAAAAAAATTTCCTGTTTAAAATCGGAAGTAACCATTTCAACTCGTTATTTGAGTAACTTGGACCAGGTTAATTTTTTTTAAATTTTTTTGTATTTATTAAGTAGTAAAACAAAGCTTAAACTATACTTGTTTTATCATAAAAAATTTAGAATGGGATGGCGAATAGTTTGGGAGGTAGGTGAATTTTAGTACATACAAGTCGTATGAAGCGTGGCACGCGGAGCTTGATTAGGATAGCTAGTGAGTGTGAAAACAAAACATGTTCAATAAAATTATTGCTATATCGTTAAAATATTATATATAGAATTAATTAAGTTAAAATAAAGCGAAAGAATTTCAATATTAAAAGTTGCTAATGCTAATTTATTTAATAAAAAAACAAACTTGTTTATGGAAAAATGAATTTATTTCACAGTTTTTACAATTACATATATAATTCACCTACATATAGAGGTTAAAATATAAAACAATTGCTAATGCTTGTTTACGAAGTGAAAACAAAAACATGATTAATGGAAAAAAAAATTTTACTTGAACTTATATGACTTGGAAAAGTTTAATTTTTTTTTATATTTGTAACAAGACAAAGCTAAAACTATACTTATTTGATGTTAAAAATTTTAGAGTGGAAAGTATATGTAGTTTGCCGTGATACTATATCCTGTATATAAATAGTTTTCATAGCATACTTAAAATACCTACTTAAATTGTGTTCATACCTAACCGACTACCCTACAGAAATGTGATTAGTGGCGCCATTTTTTAGTTAAACAGGTATTATTTTTTCATAAAAAGCCACATAATAGAAGGAAGTCAAAGCTATGTAATAAAAAGGGATGGAAGTGTGATGAAAGAGCCATTTCGAATTTTCCGTTTTTGTTTTAGTTCTTTTCAGCGCTTGAAGTGACTACGTAAATAAGTTGAATTGTGTGTATTATGTCTCCTTGGGGCTACCGATGTTTCAATCCTTTCGACTTGAGATTTCATCGGAAGGTTAAAGACCTAAGAAAAATTAAAAAAAAAAAATAGCAGAGAAGTGGAGATATTCTTCTAATATGTACGTGTGTGGAAGCTGCAGGAAAAAACTGACCGTAGAAATACCTGCAAATTTTCAGCGATCTTGCCAATCATCAACTGATTTGTCTTTGTGCTCCCCAGGTTTACCATTCATTCCTGAAGAGAAGTATAAACATAGCTCAAAGTAAACTGATTCAACAATATACGACTAATATTCAAAAACTGATTCAACAATATACGACCGATATTCTGACGCAGTTAAAAGCAAAATTTAGCAATCCGTCTACATCTACTGCTATGAAAACTACGATACTGGCTATAACACCTAAGTCATGGACCGAAAACAGACTTACACAAGAATTCGGAACATCCAGGCGGCAAGCGAGAAAAGCAAAGCAACTTGTGGATCAGTTTGGTATATTAACATCTCCAAATCCACGAGGTGGCCGTAAGCTAGCAGTTGAAACTATGAACTTAGTGAAGTACTTTTATCTGCGAGAAGACATTAGTCGAATTATGCCCGGTAAAAAGGATTGTGTATCTTTTAAGTTAGATGACGGAAAAAGAACGCAAATCCCAAAACAGCTTTTAATGTGTAACATTGACGAGCTTTACCAAAAATTTAAAAATGAATGTCCGGATATCAAAATCGACCTAACAAAATTTTTCACTTTGAGACCCAAACAATGTATCCTCGCTGGTGACTCTGGAACACATATGGTCTGTGTATGTATATATCACCAAAATGTGAAATTAATGATGAGTGGAGGAGACATTGACAATCTCACATCTGGAACTATTTAGAAACTTTCTACTTTCTACGCAAAATGATGTGTCCCAATCATACGCCGAAATGTCATTTAACAATTTCAACAAAAACCCCAAATGAAAGTTGCAAATCTTGTCCTGGCGTAAGTGCAATTCGTGATCATTTGAAAGTGATATTTGATGATAATCAAGTGACAACCGTTCAGTTCGAATAATGGGTTTGTTCAGACAGATTTACCATTTCTACTCATCTGCTTGAATCCGATGATTTTGTGGACAGCTTTTGTCACGCGTTGGATGCGTCGAAACCCCATGCTTACATTGCAGAGCAACAGGCTCATTATTTTAAAAATCTAAAAGAAAATATAAACGAAGGGGAAATTTTGGTACAATGCGATTTTGCTGAGAATTATTGCTTTGTTGTACAAGATGCTGCTCAAGCTTTTCATTGGAATAATGACCAGGCAACACTTTTGACATCAGTCTATTATTATAAAGTCGGAAGTAAAATAGAACATGGTAGTATTTCCAGAAAACCCTTCACAAGCATCTGTCTGAAGAAACAATAGCTGTGTCAAAAATTAAATACATAACAGATGGGGCCCCACAACATTTTAAAAATAGATTTAATTTTGTGACTCTATTTTATTATAAAGCTGATTTCAAGACAGAAACTGAACTTCATTTTCACGTGACTTCGCATGGAAAAGGCCCATGTGATGGTCTCGGTGGTAATTTGAAACGACTGGCAACACGCGCGAGTTTACAATTACCTCCTAGTAAAGCTATTACTACACCTTTACGTTTTTTTCATTGGGCAAAGTCGGCTTTATCCCTAACAGCCACTTACTATTGCTCATCAGAGGAACTTCAACGCCAGAGAATATTTTTAAAACCACGGTTTGATTCCTCTATTACTATTCCCGGGACTAAGAAGTTTCACTGTTTTATTCCAGTTACTGAAGGCCTTCTTATAAAAAGAACAAGTTTAAGTAATGAGTGTCAAATTGTAAAAATGGTGAAATAAATTCATTTTTCCATAAATAATTTTTTTCATTTAGTAAATAAGCCTAAGCAATTGTTTTATATTTTAACCTCTATATGTAAGTTTATTATATATGTAATTGTAAAAACTGTGAAATAAATTGATTTTTCCAAAAACAAGTTTTTTTTTTTTTATTAAATAAATTAGCATTAGCAACTTTTAATATTGAAACTATATAGCTATATTTTAACTATATTAATTCTATATATAATATTTTAACGATATAGCAATAATTTTACTGAACATGTTTTTTTTCACACTCACTAGCTATCCTAATGAAGCTCCGGGTGCCACGCTTCATACGACTTGTATGTACTAAAATTCACCTACCTCCCAAACTACGCGCCAACCCATTCTTAAATTTTTATGATAAAACAAGTATAGTTTAAGCTTTGTTTTACTACAAAAATAAAAAAATTAATCTGGTCCTTGTTACTCAAATAACGAGTTGAAATGGTTACTTCCGGTTTTAAACAGGAAATTTTTTTTTTATTCCAAATCTAATTTTAAAATTAAAAATAACAGTTGATTTTCTATACCAATCAATAAGTTTAATGTTTTTATATTTTTTTTTCAATCTCAAAATCGGCTCCCAAAAAAACCCTTCATCAGCTTCTTCAATTCTTCAGAAGCCCATAACTCGGCAACTGAACCTCATAGAAAGAAAGAATTGTGCATCCACGTTCATATTCTCTAGAAGTACCATTATGCATAATATGAACGAAATCCGGAACCTTTTTTTCGTTGTCCGCTTCACGTGAAATGCCCCTTACACTACAATGTAAGAATACGAGATGTAGACTAGATCATAGATATTGCCGTCAGGCATGTTGAATATACTTAGTTCTTAAATGATATATTTATCATACTTGGAAGGCTTTACGTTTCTTATATTGCATTACATTATAATGTTCACCTGAGTATAAACATTAAATTCAATCACTTGTCATACTAGTCTCGGTGTCGTTTTAAGTTCATTAATATAGTTCTACGATGACATTTGATCATGCTGAGAAGATAATACGTCTATTACATTACATTTAAATGTAAGAATATGACACGTATAAAGTTTTTTATTGAAAGAAGGGGTATTTAAATGGTATTAATATGCGCTAGGCGAGTTCAATATCCAGTTCCGGCTCCAAGCCATATTGAAGCACCGTTTGAATTACCGTCTCTCCAGACTGAGGCGGGTGGATGTACGACGCAAATGTAGTTACTTAAGGCAACGTAGCACCTCCAAATTTTTGAAAAATCGATTTTTGTTTTTTGATTGAATATGTTAGAATGAAGGTTTTAAAACATGATTTTAATAATATAAAATTGAAATTCAAAAACAAAAAAATTTTATGAGTATATATAGCGAAGCGCCCCAAGATCATTGATTCTATGATTTTCGTTCACTTCGCTGTATCGCCACATCGAATTAAGCCAAAGTGTAGACAAAGATAAATGAGTCATCTCCTTTAAAAGAAGCAAAAAATAAGCTATCCTTGGCAAAAAAAAATAAAAAAATAGCTGTAAAAGATGTTTCTAAAAAAAGAGTAGAATCTCCAAAAAAAAGTCCGAAAAAAGTTCACCTGACACTAAAATTAATGAAAAATTTAGCCACGTATTATGGCCTTACTATACGACGAAATCCTGATTCAGTTGAAAATATGCGCAAGAAAATTTGGGCAGCATATTACCACAAAATTTCAACTGATGAGAGCCCTCAACACTGTTATTGTCCTGTTGGAGAAACGGCTTGGTGTAATTGGCGCAAGGCGGAGGCAGCGGGTGATAATGCATTAAACAATTTCAAGCATCCTCCACCTTTAGATGATGAGGTACAAGAAATTTCAAAGCCTATTTATGATCACTTATCATCAGAAGATTTATTAAAGCGCTGCTTGGGCAATTTGGCGCAGAATAATAACGAAAGCTATAATTCTTGTGTTTGGAATTTGGCCCCCGAACATACTTTTTGTGGGAAAAACGTACTAAATATGGCTGCAA
The DNA here is from genome assembly GCA_947369275.1 of Nemotelus nigrinus. NCBI lineage: Eukaryota > Metazoa > Arthropoda > Insecta > Diptera > Stratiomyidae > Nemotelus > Nemotelus nigrinus. The sequence continues at coordinate 110,541,611 of OX376373.1, forward strand.
ATATTTCTGTATGTACATTTAATGAAGGATTTATGGCTTTCTTGAAAATAATGCAAGTCATGGGAATTACAATTGGCCAATGTGCGCTGGAACATGCAGAGCATAGAGATGCTGCAAGAATTAACCAGGCGGAAAAACAGTCAACTGAGGCATCTAAAGAGGCCAGAACTGCTCGAAGGGAGGAAAAATCTTTAGAAGAGGAGGAATATGAGCAAGAAGAAGGTGTATTGTATGGTCCAAGCATCGCAGATTCATTTTCGATAAGATTTATTGCAAAAAATATTGAATTTTAACTTTAAACGCGATTTTCTCGAAACAACGTTTTTCAAGTTGGCGTGCATGATTAAGAAAAACAATATTATCCAATCGTTTTGAAATTTTAACACGTTAATCTGCACATGTTAATGCTCAGAATGAACTACGGATGAAAAAATCGGCATTAAACTTTTTTAGTTATAGCCGATTTTTGGGGAAAAAAAGCTTGAATTTCGAAAAAACGCCGCCATTTTGATATTTTTCAACCAAATTTTTTTTTTTAGTTCATTCCAAGGCCGCTTTGATGCTGGTCAAAATCCCGTTTTTGTTTTTTTTCAGACTTTCCTGAGGGCAGTTATCATGCACGCCAGGTTTTTTTGGTGTATTTTCCAAAAAATTGTAACAGGTGACAGGGGGCCAGAAAACATTTTTAACAATTTTTTTTATGTAGTCTAAGACATATAAAGTATGTGTAAAAAGTTTCATTAAGATATGTTTTTTTATTCAATTAAAAAACAAGCCTTTGAATTTGAAGGTGCTATGTCGCCTTAAGTAGCATAACACGATCAATAATAAATGTTCTACATTATCATATAACGCTAGCAAAATTTATTCCAAGGTAAATATCATCGATTTCATTTGTCAGCAAATCGATGCTGTTCACCTGTGAATGCACTGACGGTGGTTTGTGAAGACGTTAGCAAAATACTAGCTCAGTCAATGCATTAGTTCAGAGGCACGTTTTTAAATTGATCAAGAAATGAATTAATGTAAGCATAATGTATTTTTTGTTTAGTAGGTAATAATTTCGTATCTAAGTAACTGAGTGTGAATAAAGTTTTTAGTTATTAAAAATTCGCGTTTCAGTTGACTAATCACAATCATTGGATATTTTGGTTTCACCGCCGATTCAGACTAAAGTTTTGAAAACTAAGGAAGTTGCTAACAAACTCATAACATCACTAGATAACTCAGCTGAACTGAAATTTGTCTCTCCCGGACATGGAGACACGTATCGTGACTTATCTGGCAAATACTTGCGACTCAAAGTGCAACTGGTTAAAATAAAAGATGGAAAGAAAGAATACTTCACAGAGAAAGAAACAATCAATAAGTTCGATAGTAAAGAAAGTGTAGTTGATTCTACAAGTGTGGTTAGCAATGTGATCCAGTCATTATTTAGACAATGCACAGTACAGCTAAATGGAAACAACATAGCTCAAACAGACAACAACTACCATTACCGCGCCTACATTGAAAATTTGCTTAATTATGGTAAAGGTGCAACGTCAAGTCATCTGGAATCTGTCGCATGTTATCTGGGTCAAAATGAAATGGAAATGATTGAGGGGCTGGTGGAGGCCCCGCTGCGGAGAATGAAAGATACGTCAAGAGGTCTGGATTGCTTGAGAAAAGTAATGTGGTGGAGTTAATTGGTACGATTCATAGTGACAAGCTGCTAATAAACGGAGTAGATTTATCTCTAATTAGAAAAATCAAAATTCTATCTGTATTCAAAAAAAGGGACTTAAGTTCACGTATAAAGATCATCGACGCTACAATGTACATGAAACATGTTACTGTCAATCCGCAAATATTGTTAGCCCATGAAAATGTACCCTAGTGTTTGAAGAACATCTTATATCCATACAAATGCGCTGAAGTGAAAACAAATACACTTCCAGTAAACACATTTACTTTATCTCTGGATAGTGTTGTAATCAGCCAACTGCTAAATTTGCTAGTTTTTGGTACGGTTGACAATGATGCCTACAATAGAAAACGTTCAAAGAATCCATACAACTTTAAACACAATAATATTACCAACTTCAATTTATCAGTTAATGGAGTTCAAGTGCCGAACCAACCCCTAGAATTCAACTATTCGAAGGACAAACTACAAAGCACTAGAGGGTGTCTCATATTCTTCAACGGTACCGGTATCAACTACTTCGATAAAGGTCATCAGATATCAAAACAATTCCTCGATAATGGCTTCTTCTTACTGGCGTCCAACTTGACAGCAGATTCATTGCCAGATTCGAATTGTACTTACTTGTTAAATCAGCGTGTAGTGAGAATTGAAGGACGATTCAAAGAAGCTCTAAAGAATAGCGTCACCTGTATTGTATACACAGAGTATGATGGGAGTGTTGAAATTGATAAAAATCGAAATGTGCATACAAATTTCTAGAAGTAAATGTATATAAATGATCAACACACCATTTTCTCATAGTTTTAGAGCGAGAACTTGACAAAAACCATGGCCTCTTGTTCAGTGAACGTTTAATACATCTCGGATGGCAACTTAGTCATTTTTTAAAAAGTATCATTTGTCGGGCTTACATGACCAAATAAAATTTACTCGAAAGAGATTACGTATTAGTATCCGATATCTGGAGTTATAGCAAAGGATCAAATAAGAGGATTCGGAAATTTGGAACTTAAACGCTTGATAAAAATCTTATTAAAATCTTGGCCAAATTTTCAACCGTTTTCGTTTATGACGAGTCAACAAAGATATTTCTGCAAGCCTGCAATACATCTCAAACCAGAGTCGTAAGCCTTGAAACAACAGTCTCTCAAGAATAGGCATGAATACAATCGAGCTTGATAGTCCGCTAAGCAAGAATGCCAACATCAGAATGTTTTTTAAAGGTGTGTTCCCCTGCCATCATCTCCCCCATAAACTGAAGAAGCCGGCATGTTTTATAGCAAATACAGATCCAGCCAGTAGAAACGAAACTCCTTGGATAGCATTTAATTTGCCGAAGAGCGATCTTGTCAAATATTTCGACTCTTTCGGGAAGTATCAAGACAACAAACACTTTTCTTCGACGTCATGGTAGAGTATCCTCAAACAACCAACAGCGAGTAAAAAGTGCATGTTATACAACGTTCGTATCCAGAACACAAATAACTTTTCTTCGACGTCATGGAAAAGTATCTTAAAATAACAAACAGCAATTGCAAAGTGCATTTTATGCAACGAGAGGACATTATGTTCCGAATTGTGTGAATAATAGCTGCCTTAGCACAACTCAGAACCAGACTGAAGTTCAGAGCCAAGAGGCAATTTAAAAAAAACTCTAGCGCACCTGAACCGCTAGAAACACTAATGTTCGAAGAACAGTAGAAGAATCGTGCAGGTTTTGAGTGCATATTCCACCACATGCGCTGCTTATTACGGCCAAATTGTTTCAAATGCCACGTTTTACTTTTGTCCCAAGAATGCATTATAACTCATATGGTAGGAGGTTTCAGATATTACCACTGGCATGAATTTCAACGTTTATGAGAGCAAAGCACGGGTTAATTATATTCGTTATCAGTTGCTTATATCACATAATTTTGAAAGCAGCATCTCATGTAATATCAATTAAGTTAATGCTCAGTACCTCCAGCACTGGAACTGAAGTTGGAGTTTGGTTCTGCGATCCGAAAAATTTGCAGAACTTTGGGAATTGAAACATCGGTTATTTATTTTCATTGTAAATGTTTCCGGTATGAATACTAACTGAAAGCATTTATTGATACAAAAGTAGCACAACCGACTCGTGCTGGCAACCTTTCGCCAGTATCAAAGCAAATAATATATAACATCTGCTTCACGTTGTTATATAACATTTGAAGTTATAGGAGTATAAAGAAATTTAGGGTTACCTGCAGCGAGTTTTTTCAAATAATCGAAAGCTTAATATTTGCTGTTTATTGTCACTACAATATCATAAACAATTGAAAATTCTACGATAAAGCCGCTTAATAAAGATATTGCAATCAAACACAAAACCAACAATAGCTGGCAGCCCTTGCATGGCTTTTCAACCAAATTTGGCTTGAATAATGTTTATAATAGGTTCCAGTAATTGTATGAAATTCGTATTGACTGCACTGGAAGGTATAGGGCAAAAAGTTTTATTTTCCTGAGCGAATTTTCAGAACCAAAGACACAAAAATTACCATAGCTGGCAGCACCAATCGAATTTTTCAACCAAATTTCTACGAAACAGAGTTTAGAGTAGGGTGCAGCTACTGTATCAATTTCATGAAAATCTGGTAACTTATTCACATTTCATAGGGCAAAAAGCATTTTTTTTCTTTGTAATTTTTCAAGATGGCACCACTGGAACAGAGTTGCCCACAATTCAAAATCGCTTCAATCAGACCTGGTCCTACTTAAGTCCAATGCATTCTGTAAATTTCAATTCTATCTGATTATTGATTCGTGAGTTCCCGTGAACAGAAGTTTTTGAAGCTTAATATATAAGTTAACTGAGAAAGGGTTACCGTTCTTGTCCGACATGAAATTTCCAAAGTTTTACTTTGACTGTGTAGATTGAGCATAAGATTTGTATACAGATTGGTTTTATTGTTGAAACGGACATGTTTTAGGATATTCGATGGTTTGAATGTTTTCACTTCCAAATTTTTATTTTTTCCAATTTAAAACACCAAAATTATCATAGCTGGCAGCTCCAACCAAATTTCTTCCAAACGTGGTTTAAGTAAGCTGCAGCTACGGTGCAAATTTCGTCAAAATCGAACGATTCAGTCAGAACTTATAGGGCTAAAAGCAGTTATCTTTTTTAGTGATTTTTCAAGATGGCACTTCTGGCACAGAATCACCCGCATTTCAAAATCACTTCTATCAGACCTGGTTCTATTTAAGACCAATACATTCTGCAAATTTCAATAAATTCTGTTCATCGGATCGTGAGTTTCCGTGAACAGAAGTTTTTGATGCTAAAAATATAGGTAACTTGGCAAAGGTTACCAGGCGTGCCCGTTATACCATATCAAATTTTGTTTATTGTCTATGTACACAAAGCACAAGATTTACATATGAGTGGCTTTTTTTTTTTGAAAAAGCGAAATTTTTTCAAGAGAGACGATAATTTGAAGGTTTTCACCTTCAGTGCCTGCTCTAGCTACAGGGTTGCCAGCACGCTCGTTAAAACGTACACTTATCTACAACTAAATAAAGCAAACATGTCCTGAAAATTTCGTAGTGATTGAATAGCTTTGTCAAAAGTTATCGCAATTTACAAATTTTCAAATTTTCCCATTTTCTTTTTAGGCACCCAGCTCACACATGGGGTTAAAAAATTCCAAAACGTTATCCGATTCACATGTAAAACTTGTTCGAAATTTATGTCGTCAGCTTTATTTTTTCAAAAAATTATTTGTGTACGGAATAATAGGTATATTAAAAAAATCACTAAAATTGCCGCCGGTGCCAAAGGGTTAAAGATTATTAATTTTTTGTGAGATCTGGCACTATTCTGCATATACACCAATGTGTCCTGAAAATTTCAGCTCAATCGGATGGCCCGTTCCTGAGATTTTTTCACTGAAATTTTTTGATGATATATATATATATATATATATATATATATATAAAGATAAATATATATATATATATATATATATACATATATATATATATATATATATATATATATATATATATATATATATATATATATATATATATATATATATATATATATGTATATATATATATATATATATATATATATATATATATATATATATATATATATATATATATATATATATATATA
>OX376373.1:110547650-110610150 GCA_947369275.1 Nemotelus nigrinus
AAATTCGAATTTACACGTTTGCCATTCGGACTCAAAAACGCTCCCTCGATATTTCAAAGAGTCCTTGACGACATTCTCAGAGAACACATCGGAAAACGATGTTACATATATATCGATGACATTGTAATTTTCGGTAAAACTGAGGACGAACCCTTCAGAATGTCGCACGTATTTTCGAAACATTGGAAAAAGCAAACATGAAGATCCAGTTGGACAAGTGTGAATTTTCGAAGAACGAAATCGAATTCTTGGGCTTCATTATTGGAAGAAACGCATCAAAACAAACCCTAAAAAAGTACAAGCAATAGTAGATTTTCCTCCCCCAAAAACTTTAAAAACTTCCGTTCTTTTTTTAGGTATGTCGGGGTATTACCGTCGCTTTATCAAGGACTACGCAAAACTTGCGAAACCCCTGACATCCCTTCTTCGAGGGGAAGATGGACGCATTTCAAAAAATATTTCAAAAAACAAACTCATTATTTTAAACAAAGAAGCCGTTGAAGCATTTAATAAACTTAAAAACTCCTTAATTTCCAAAGACGTAATTCTATCGCACCCCAGATTTGAAAAAGAGTTTGAATTAACAACTGATGCGTCTGAATATGCTATTGGCGCAGTACTTTCACAAGACCAAAAACCAATAACTTTTCTGTCAAGAACCCTATCAAAAACTGAGGAGCACTACGCCACAAATGAGAAAGAAATGTTGGCGATTTTATGGGCACTTAATTCGCTCTGAAATTTTCTATACGGATCCCGAAAGGTCAAAATTTTTACTGACCACCAGCCACTTACATACGCGCTCAGCAGTAAAAATACAAACAGTAAAATGAAGAGATGGAAAGCCATTCTAGAAGAGTACAATTATGAGCTACAATACAAACCTGGCAAAGCCAATGTGGTAGCAGACTCCCTTTCAAGACCTCCTCAACAAACTCAAATTAATTCAATGACCCCCACAGTACACAGCGCTGAAAGTTCTTCTCACGACCTCATTCCAACAGTAGAAATACCGGTAAATGTATTTAGGAATCAGCTTCTTTTAAAAACAGGAAATAAAGACAGTTACCAGATTCAAAATCCCTTTCAAAATTATACGAGGCACATTGTTATTAAACCACAATATTCAGAACAAGATTTCATAAACATCTTCAAAAGATATCTTAATTCTCACATGGTAAATGGTCTCCATACTACTGAGGAAAACATGGCTAAAATTCAGGAAATCTATCCAATACATTTCAGGGATTACCGCATTAAGTTCACCCAGAAGATAGTGGAGGACATTCCAAATGAAGTCGAGCAAGAGGAAAAAATTGTACAAGTACACAGAAGAGCCCATCGTAACGCAGAAGAGAATAAATTACAGTTGCTCGAAAATTTCTATTTTCCAAAAATGTCCTCTAAAATAAAACAATTGGTAAAACGTTGTATAATCTGCAGAGAGAATAAGTACGAACGACATCCCAACAAACCACATATAAATCCAACGCCAATTCCTCCTTACTCTGGTCACACAATACATATCGATCTGTTCTTAACAGAAGAACATCGCGTTTTAACAGCAATAGACAAATTCACGAAATTCGCTCAAGCAAAAGTGATCCCTTCAAGATCGATCGAAGATATTAAACAGCCGCTGCTAGATATTCTCTTTTTTTTCTGTGTACCAGAAAACGTTGTCATAGACAACGAAGGTGCACTTAGATCAGCCTCCTTAGCCTCCTTAATGGAGGATGAGCTTAAAATTAAAGTCTTTAGAACCCCACCTTAGAAACGCGAGGTCAACGGTCAAATTGAATGTTGGCACTCAACTATTATCGAAATTATGAGGTGCCTCAAAAAGTAAGGTCCATCGCGCCCGTTTGAAGAATTGCTACAACGTGCTGCTAATGAGTACAACCATTCCATTCATTCAACAACTGGTAGGAAACCCGTCGAACTTTACTTTGGTCGCATCCCTTATACAAGTCCAGAGGATATGGAAAACATAAGAATCTCAAATATTGAGAAATTAAAACAAAAACAGGAATCAGATATAAAATATCATAACAAAAAAATATGTCCCTTCAAAACTTATGATATCGGAGAAGTAATTTATGTAAAATTGAACAGAAGGTCAGGCTCTAAACTTACACCCCGTTATAAACAAGAAATTGTAAAAGAAAATCGAAATTCAACCATCTAGACCGAATCAAATAAAATAGTTCACAAAAGTAACATTAAAACCTAACCCTCCCTTTCAGGATCGTCATTGACCTCGTTTTGGCCAATATCCAAATCCTAGATTAAACAAATTCACAAATTGTTGCTTTCCACATGGGACAGGCTAAAATCCAAAATGGAAACTACAAACTAATCCACATAATAGATCTCGACAAATACGAAGAAGTCGTAAACCAAATAGAACCGATCTTCAACATCCCTACAACACAACACAGTTCACTCACCCCGTTTCTTTTGCAGGAGCTACAACAAATTAAAAATTTAATTCAAAATTTAAGACCACGTAAAATCAAGCGATCATTGAACTTCATAGGTAGCGCATGGAAATGGATTGCGGGTAGTCCTGACCATGAATATCTAGTGACAATAACAGAAAAAACAAATAACGTTCTCCGTAACAGTAATAAACAAGTAATACTAAACCAACTGTATAACGATAGGATAAATAATATAACAAGGATAACCAACGAAATTCAACACCTGATCAAAGAAAATAATCAGTTTAGCATTGATAGAATTCTCGATGTACAAGCTAGACTAAGAATGTTAAAGGAAGAACTTGAAAACATTAACCATGCAATACATTGGGCAAAAGTAGGAGCAGTAAGTTCCTTGATATTATCCAATTCAGAAATAAAATTTGCCACAAAAATACTAGATTCCGAAATGTTACCATACAGTACAGTAGAAGAAGCTTTAGACTTTGCTACCATAAAAATTATAACCAATAGTGCATCAATTCTCTATATTATAAATATTCCTTTAACATCAAACAAAATTTACGATATGTTGTTATTCAAACCAGTGAAACAAAACAATGTAATAAATGAAATCCTTTTTAATAAAATATTAAGATCTAATGAAGAAATGTATGGAATAAAAAATACTTGTAATACAATCAACTTCCTGTCAATATGTAAAGAAACAGATTTATTAGATATAAGAAATACAACATGTATTCCTAATTTTTTAAAAAGTCTGTATGCAACCTGCGTTAAAACAATAACGAAAATATACCAGAAATAGAGGAAATTTCAAACGGCAAAGTACTTCTTAACCAATTCCAAGGCTCGCTTGTGGAAGGAAACATTTCACACATCCTTAATGGAACATACTTAATCAAGTTTGAAAACTCTTCCATTTCCTTAAATGGAAAAACCTTCACATCGCAAGAATCCTCTTCAATTCAACCACTACCTGCGATTTTGAAACCATCTCCCAAGCAAAAAGAATTGGATAAAATACTATCCCTAGAGTCACTAAAAGACCTGAACATAAACAACACTCGTCAAATCCAACTTTTAGAATCCGAAAGAAATATTCATAGAATTACCAATTATAGCCTTTTCTCAATTTTGCCAATACTCCTTATAATAATTTGTTACAAGATCTTCATCAATAAGAAAAACGGGAATAAGGTTATCGTTCAGATGCAACAGATTCCACAGGAAATCAAACCACCTCAAATAAAACCTCTCGTTCGAAATGAGTCCTGCCATTCACTAAAGTTCAATGACATCCCCTATTTTTAGCGATCGAGGACTCTCGCATTTGAAGGGGGAAGACTTAACAACCGATCTAATTTCATACCTGTTCGTGGGATACATAAATGCTTACCATGCATTTCTCACGTTTGCATTAAATTCTTGCGATGCACGTTGCAGACAGACAACGCATCAGCGAAATTAGATATTAAGAATTCGTAGCTTTAATTGAAATATATAATCATAGTTTAGTTCTAATTCAAGAGTCGTCCAGTGTGGACGCAAAATAAATATTTTTTTCTTGAATCCCGCGGTTGTTTAATTAACTTATATATATATATATATATATATATATATATATATATATATATATATATATATATATATATATATATATATATATATATATATATATATATATATATATATATATATATATATATATATATATATATATATATATATATATATATATATATATATATATATATATATCTATATATATATATATATATATATATATATATATATATATATATATATATATATATATATATATATATATATATACATATATATATATATATATATATATATATATATATATATATATATATCATCAAAAAATTTCAGTGAAAAAATCTCAGGAACGCGCCACCCGATTAAACTGAAATTTTAAGAACACATTGGTGTATTTGCAGAATACTGCCAGGTCTCACAAAAAGTTACTAATCTTTAACCCTATTATTCCGTACACAAATAATTTTTGCAAAATTAAAGTTGACAAAATAAATTTTGAACGTGTTTTACATGTGAACCGGATAATGTTTTGGAATTTTTTAATGAATACTAACTGTAAGCGTTTATTGATACAAAGGTAGCACAACCGACTCGTGCTGGCAACCTTTCGCCAGTATCAAAGCCAAGAATATATCACATCTGCTTCACGTTGTTATATTACATTCGAAGTTATAGGAGTATAAAGAAATTTAGGGATAACTGAAGGGAGTTTTTTCCAAATAATCGAAAGCTTAATATTTGCTGTGTATTGTCACTACAATATCATTACCATTTGAAAATTCTACGATAAAGCCGCTTAATAAAGATATTGCAATTAAACACACAACCAACAATAGCAAGCAACTCTATCGTGGCTTTTCAACCATATTCGGCCTGAATAATGTTTATAATAGGTTCAATTAATTTTATGAAATTCGTATTGATTTCATGACTGCACTGGAAGTTATAGGACAAAAAGTTTTATTTTCCTGAGCGAATTTTCAAAACGAAAGACACAAAAATTATCATAGCTGGCAGCACCAATCGAATTTCTCAACCAAAATTCTATAAAACAGAGTTTAGAAAAAGGTTCAGCTACTGTGTCAATTTCATGAAAATCTGGTAACTTATTCACATTTCATAGGGCAAAAAGCAGTTTTTTTTCTTTGTAATTTTTCAAGATGGCACCACCGGCACAGAGTTGTCCACAATTCAAAATCGCTTCTATCAGACCTGGTCCTACTTAAGTCCAATGCTTGCTGTAAATTTCAATTGTATCTGATTATTGATTCGTGAGTTCCCGTGAACAGAAGTTTTTGATGCTAAAAATATAGGTTAACTTGGAAAGGGTTACCGTTCTTGTCCGACATGAAATTTCCAAAGTTTTACTTTGAGCGTGTAGATAAAGTATAAGATTTGTATGCAGATTGTTTTTATTGTAAGAAACGGACATTTTTTTAGGATATCCGATGGCTTGAATATTTTCACTTCCAGATTTTTGTTTTTTCAAATTGAAGATACCAAAATTATCATAGCTGGCAGTTCCAACCGAATTTTTCAACCAAATTTCCACCAAACGTGGTTTAAAGTATTGTTCATTGTGTGAATTTTATCAAAATCAAACGAACAAATCAGAATTTATAGGGCTAAAAGCAGTTATCTTTTTTAGTGCTTTCTCAAGATGGCACCACTGGCACAGAATCACCCGCATTTCAAAATCACTTCTATCAGACCTGGTCTTATTTAAGACCAATGCATTCTGCAAATTTTATCGTAGAATTTTCAAATGGTAATGATATTGTATTGACAATAAACAGCAAATATTAAGCTTTCGATTATTTGAAAAAAACTCGCTGCAGTTAACCCTAAATTTCTTTATACTCCTATAACTTCGAATGTAATATAACAACGTGAAGCAGATGTGATATATTCTTGGCTTTGATACTGGTGAAAGGTTGCCAGCACGAGTCGGTTGTGCTACTTTTGTATCAATAAATGCTTACAGTTAGTATTCATACCGGAAACATTTACAATGAAAATAAAAAACCGATGTTTCAATTCCCAAAGTTCTGCAAATTTTTCAGATCGCAGCCCCAAACACCAACTTCAGTTACAGTGCTGCAGGCACTGCGCATTTTCTTCATTGATGTTATATGAGATGCTGCTTTCAAAGTTTGGTGAAATAAGCAACTGATAACGAATATAATTAACAAGTGTTTTTCTTTCATAAACTTTGAAACCCATGCCAGTGGTAATATCTGAAACCTTCTACCATAGGAGTTATAATGCATTCTTGAGACCAAAGTAAAACGTGGCTTTTGAAACAGTTTGGCCGTAATAATCAGCTCATGTGGTGGAATATGCACTCAAAATCTGCACGATTCTTCCACTGTACTTCAAAGATTAGTGTTTCTAGCGGTTCCGGTGCGCTAGAGTTTTTTTTTATCAAATCAGGTTGTCTATTACAACAAATTATGGCTGTTTACTCGCAAAATGCTGTCAAGCTTTACTTTGTTATGTAAGCATAATATTGGTTTTTTAACCCTACTAATGTACCGGAGAGTAAGGTAACAGACTCACGTCGGCGTGATTTGTAGACATTGAGTCCACTAAGCACAGTAAGGACTGAACTTTGACTAGCTAGAAACCGAACTATTTAGTTATGTTAAAATGATGTTTGAGCTATTGTTCCAATAGTTTCTAAATTGCAATCACCACCACTTCATCAAAACTATCATTATAATTAACTATTTATATCATACTTTTTATTACTATTATTATTATTATTAATTATAATTAAATTATTATTATAGTTAATAAAAGCTTCATTAAAATTATTGTCGTCCCAGTTAATGCCGCAACTCTAGTATCGCTCAAAACTTACATTGCTATGATTATTGTATAGTTTTAAATATTCTGTGCATACACAAACACATACACATATAATTCTCACATTTCACTACTCACCACACTACTTGATATCAAACACACTACACAAAAATTTGTTAATCAACTAGGCTAAGAAAAAAAATGTTGTTTTGAAGTTTATGAAAAAAGAAAGGAAGAAAAACGATTGTCAATTGGTGTAATTAGCTTTTTGAATTTGTTATCGTTATAAAAACATATATTGTTAAAATAAAATTTACTTAACATCCCATAATACAATTTATAAATCAATACGATTGTTGCTAATGATATTTTATTAAATTTTAGTATTTGACATAAGAAATATTGAAACCAAAATGGTAACCCCGATAAGCGCACGCCTTAGAAGAGGTTAAATAAAAATTTATATCAATCTCGTCACTACCACCCTCCTGTTTTGGTGTATTCTGGCACAATTCGCTGAGCCGAAGAAAGAAGAATTGTGTGGAGGATCTATAGAACGAGAAAGAATAGGACAACAATCATTTTAATTACTTCCATAACGAGAAAAACGAGGCCGACAATCATTCTAATCATTTCCATGACGAGAAAGAAGAAGCCAACAACCATTTTAATCATTTCCATAACGACAAAAAAGAAGCCAACAATCATTCTAATCATTTCCAAAACGAGAGAGAAGAAGCCAACAATTATTACAATAATTTCCATAGCGAGAAAGAAGAAGCAAACAATCAATCTAATCATTTCCATCCAGTGGTAACTCTCAGAAGATTCTCAACAAACGGATCGTCACAAACAGCAAACGCAGCTACTACTAGCTAGGTTAAATCACTCTCTTGACATAATTTCGCGTTGGAGTCGTGAGTGCGGCTTGAATGTGAGTCCTAATAAAACGGAACTAGTGCTGTTTACAAGGAGGTACAAAGTTCCTGATTTTGAGTTACCCAAATTGAATGGGGTCTCCATTAACTTGAGCCAGAAGGTCAAATACTTAGGGCTGATCCTTGACTCGAAGTTACTATGAACGTACAATGTGGCAGAAAGAGCTCGGAAGGCTTTCAACGCACTTTACTGCTGCAAAAGGGCCATAGGGGCGAGTTGGGGAATGCAGCCTCGTACTGTTGCTTGGCTTTTCACTGCTGTGGTGGAACCAATTCTGTTGTTTGGGGTGGCATTCTGGTGGCAGGCTGCTCTTAAGGCTACCTGCAAACGGCAGCTTGAAAAAGTGCGAAGAATGGCTGCACTACTGGTAACTGGAGCGCTCCGCTCCACCCCTACTTAGGCACTGTTTGTGCTGCTACATTGGCTGCCAACCAACCTACTGATCTCACAGCAAGCTAATCTTGCAGCTGTGAGACTAAATTGTATCTTAGCCAGTGCTGCCAACTCTAGCTAAAAGTAAGTATATCTACTTACTTTTGCCCTTCATAACAAACCTACTTACTATGCTTCTCGATCTACTTACTTTTTCCTGCTATAATCTATCTACTTACTAATCTACTTATATTTGCTCTAAGTGAGTTACTTTTGTTTTGGTGAAAGAAACAAACTTTTGTTGTTTGTTTCTTTCCTCTATGTATTTGCTACAAAACAGTTAGTGAAAGTTAAATTTATGATCTCTAATTCTAACTCAAATTTTCAATACAAATATGTAGCTCAAAGCTTTAAAGCTTTCGCACAACACGACTCTAAAAAGAAGAACAAGACACAGAGTTGCATAGCATGAGGAGCATGAGAAATATAAAGTAAAATAAATCCTGTGTTCTCCGGGAACCACCGTTTTGGATATAGACATTTAACATTATGACAAACCTAGTTGATCAGTATGTGTTTAAAAAAACCAAAGAAAACTCTTTCTTGAATTGACAGTGTCTAGATGGAACGTTATATTTCTCGAATAACCAGGTCGTCGTCAACTGTTGCGTGTGCTATTGGAAACCACAGGGAGTCGCCTAGCTCAGCAACATATAATCAAAGACAAAAGACAAAGGTATGAGCAGAACTATCGGGATCAGTGAGAGAGGTAGTTTTCTGTTGTGTGTCAAAAAGTACAAAAGGTAATTCATATGCTCTTTGCAAAATTTGCTTGTATCATCTATATATTGCCAAAACGGGACAAACGGCACTTCACAAGCACGAAAAAACGCATTCACATATAGTACGTAGTAGTACAGTATGGAAACAACTTACGGTGAAGGAACCACTTTCAAATGGAAAACGGTATGCAAGCAAAAGTTTGTTCTGTTCTCTTTTTGGCAGAGCACAATTTGTCATTTACTTTGATGGAGTATTTTCCGCGGTTTCTAAGTGCAATGCCATTGGACTCTGAAATTCTTAAACGATTTACATATGTGTGATCGTACGAAGTTTACTGTTACTCTGATGAATGTTTTGGGGGCAAATTACGTAGAAAAATTGGCTGGAATTTTAAATAAGTCTAATTTTTCACTCATTATAGATGAGGCTCCTGATATTTCAATACAAGAAAATGTGTCGGGCACTGTTTCCATCTCTGTGCTTTTTAAGCATGTGAAAAGCTACCAGGATATATGGAAAATTTGGCGAGAGACCTATGTAATTATCTGAGAAGTTCCAAGCGCCTTTCGAACTTCAAGTCATTGCAAACACTTTTTGATATGAAACTACTTCGATTTCTCTTCCCTTCGCAAACAGGATGGCTTTCACTAGAATGTGTTGTATCCAGTTTAGTTGACGAATTCAATTCACTTTAGTTCCGGATTATTACAATATCTTAATGTAATTGTTCTTTAGAAGAAAGTGATTGGAATTCAGAGAACACAGAAGAATTTTGGACTCATATAAAGTCAATTACAATAGTTGATCAGGGTGCATTTGATGCATTGTGTGCTTTTATATTCAATATTTTAATGCTTCCACTCTTTTTTGCTTGCACTGAGCTAATATTTTCTCATGACAGTCTAATTAAAACGAAAACTAGAAATTCTTTTTGTAATGAAATAATTAGAGGCTGCCTGCAAGTAAAAGCTCTGTTGAAAATGAATAATTCAAACTGTTATGAATTTAAAGTAACGCCTGATATAATTGAGAAATTTTTCCGAAATATGTATACTTTTAAAAAATAATAATAAATCAAATGTGTCTGATTTTTTTTAATACAAAAATCATGCCCGATATTTAAAGAAAATGAAAACTATTTTTCTACTTACCGTTTTTGCTGTTCTACTTACTTTTCTGTGGGAAATCTACTTACTCACCGGATTTTTAGTTGGCAGCACTGATCTCAGCATGGAATAGGACAGAGTTCGGTCATGCGAGGGTCTTGGCCGAGGGAGTACCCGCACCAGCGGTTGTTGACTACATCGCCCCACAATGCATACTGGATTTGGAGTTTACAACTCGCATTCCATGCAAGGAGGAATGGTGTGATGGTATCACCCTTGATAATGGGCTTATCCATGTGTACACTGATGGCTCAAAGCTAAACAATAGAGTTGGGAGTGGTGTATACTCAGATGAGCTGAATCTCAAGCTGACCCTCCGTCTACCAGACCACTGTAGTGTCTTTTTCCTCCGACAGAAGTCATCGGCATCGCACCAGGCAGCTTTTAGGCTTAACTCGAAGCGCCCTTCGTTGCACTGTGAGCGTTCTAACGGACCACTGCCTTATAGGACGGCATGCGCAACGTTTGGGCGTAGAGTTTAATGACTTCTGTCGGAGCTGTGGCTCTGAGGATGAGGAGGAAACTGTCCTTCACCTCATGTGCCAGTGTCCGGCTTTGGCAAGGAGAAGACTGGCGGCACTTGGTGCACCTTTTCTCTCAAACCTAATGGAACTCTCCCTAGTAAAGCTAAAGGGGATAGTCCGGTTTCTCAAAGGAAGCAAATGGTTTCCTGACTTTAGTGAGTAGAGAGGGTCACTAAAATTTTGTGGTATCACAACGGGCCTCTCCTGTGCCTATGTGTGCTGGTCGTTGGGCCTCTGAGGATCGGCAGCCACGTTAACCTAACCTTTACCTACTACCACAGGCCAAACGAACGAATAATTGTACAGGTCTTGTGAGTAGTTTGATTTTATAAATTTCGTAGATTTTAAACAATGTTAGAATACATGCATCTGTAAAAAAATGTATCAGTGTGTGGCGTCGTATTGTTCAGAAAAACAAAATACGAACAATAAGAAGATAAAATGAAAGCATCATCATTTTGTCAACATAAAATAGTATTCACTAAATAATCAAGATAACGTCTATATTAATTCTCTTAAAGCAAATCAGCCTATTCTGGCATCTTTCGATAGCTTTTATGCTCCTGTTTCTAACCAGGTTGCTAAAAGTAGTTTATTCAATCTTGGTTCAAGCGATTTATCATCATCAATACCACGAAAGTTTTACTCACCTGCTGAAGTTCCTGCTTTGCTATCAGAAATAAATTAAATTGCAAACTGAAACTTTATTTATAATTACACATTATTTATCAATATATCAATACATATACCTATAAAATTTTCAGCCACCTTATTTTCCTGCCACGTTTCGTCCGTCCCGTCGCGTTTTCGAAATTGAAATGTCGTTGGACAATAAGGATGTGGTTCCCTCAGGTGCGTCTTCCGGCCCTGAAATTAACGCCACACGTCCATCAAACCACCCGCATTCTGGCAAGTAGAGATAGCTTTGTGATTCTCTTAATTAGAGAGCCAGTTCGCTAACGCACACATAAAGTATCAGTACGCGATTTCCTCGCTGGGCTCAGAGCAGCTAAAGGTGGTCAGAGACGTGGTTGCGAGCCCTGACACTGATACATCTTATGAAGTCCTCAAGAGGTCGCTCATGTTGCGACTTTCAGCCAGTGATTCTACCCAACTGAGGCACCTCTTGATATTTATTTATTTATTAATGTATATTCAACAGACAAATCCAATTACTGAATATTATAACAAAAATCATAATAATATAATAAAAAAACAGAAAAATAAAAAACCCTAGCGCATCAGAACCGCTAGAAACACAAATGTTTGAAGAATAGTAGAGGATTTGTGCAGATTTTGTGCGTGTATTCTACCACTACTTACTTTTCTTACTTAAAACTAATACACCCTAAGTTCCTGTCACAATTCTTTCAATATTTTTACTTGTGCTAAGATATATGTTACCCTTGTTCGTTCCAAACTTGAATACTGCTCTCTAGTTTGGTCTTCTCGTTTTGCTTATCTTTCCGATGCCATTGAATCTGTTCAACGGAGGTTTAGTCGCACCCTACTCTTTAAATATAATCTTCCTTACATGCCTTATGATCAGGGCCGTACCGTGAACCAAATTTTTTGAGCATGCTGAGCATCCAGTACAAAAATGGTTCAAAATACGGACCTGAATATAATGAATAAAGAAATAATTATATATCGATATCAGTATACTTAATGTCGCGTCGTGATTTGAGCATTCATAAGCATAAATGAAATGAACGAAAAAAATTCACACAGCTCAGCATTTTCAATTTAGGCATTGATACAATGATCAAGAACGATGTATGTAAACACTTCATTTTTATTTCGAGCAATAAATGTGTTTACAGTAATTTGTCAACGGGAAGTATTTGTATAAATAAAGATTCGGTACAATAATAAATGAATGGGTACAATAAATGGCGGACTGCTCTCACTGAAGGAAAAGGATTTTCAAGAAACGATGCATCTACCGCACATGTTGATGCTGCCTTACAACAACATGAAAAAGAAAAACGAATGCGTGAGGGAATATCTGTATCAGCGCTTGTGAACAGTACAGTTTTAGAAAAAGTCGATACGATTGTAAAACGATTGTTGATATAATCATATTTTTGACTAGTAATCTTTTAGCTTTACGTGGCGATTGGAATGAAGAAGAAAAATCTGAAGGAGGGTTATTTAACAGTTTATTTGAATTTACGCTAACAAGAGATTCAGAACTTGCTGCGTGTCAAAAGTAAATGCCACCCAATGTCACCTACAAATCGTCCAACATTCAAAATGAATTTATTGAAATTTTGGCTGATTTAGTAAGTAATGCTGTTGTCGATGAAATTAAAAGATCCGATGCTGACGCGTTTACAATTTTATTTGATGGTACCAAAGATAAAAACGTCGACGAATGCCTTTCAATAGCTGCAAGATTTGTTGCAAATGGCAAAACAAAAAAAAAAGCTCTTATTTTCTTTGAAACAAGCAAAGCTTTGGATGCAGATGCGTTCTCTCAATTGCTTTTACAATCACTGAATGATTATGGTTTGGACACGAAGAAAATATTGAGTCAGTGTAATGATGGAGCACCAGTAATGAGCGGTCATATATCAGGTGTAGCAAAACGACTTCAAGAATTGTTAGGTAAAATTATACCGTGCGTACATTGTTTTAACCACCGTCTGCATTTGGTTATTATTGCCATTGTCAAGCAAATCCCATGTGTTAAGCAATTTTTTGATCAATTAGAACTATTATATACATTTTTCAAAAAACCAAAAGTAAAAAATACATATGAGGGGGGATCGCTAGCAAGATTAGTTGATACACGTGATACACGGTGGGCGGGTCATTTTTACTAATGTTCGAAGAACAATAGTATTAAACTCGTTTCGCCGAAAATTCATATTTCTTTATATATATATATATATATATATATATATATATATATATATATATATATATATATATATATATATATATATATATATATATATATATATATATATATATATATATATATATATCAGCAAAATGATTAAGGGAGATAATCTCTGGAGTGGCCGATTCGATTGAGCTGAAATTTTCGCAGAACGTAGATGTATATAGTAGGTAGGTCCACAATTTTCTCAAATTCAGATATTCTAAACCTTTTGGCGGCGGCGAGCGTTTTAGTGAATTTTGAGGTACTCCTATATTTCCAAGCAGTGTAAAGTTTTGTTAAAGAAAAGTATTGGGAATGAAAATTAATTATGTTTTTAACTCGTTTATGATAAAAAATAGGAAATTGTGAGCCGTGTGTGGGTGCAGGGTGCCTAAAAGTAGGCAAGGATATTTTTCCAAATTTTGATTTGTCATTACTTCTAAGGAAAACAATGGATCATCGTGAAATTTGCAGAGCGTATTAATGTTGACTAAGATTTAGCACATGTGGATTTTTAAGATAGTGCGGGTAACCCTGTAGCTACGGTAGGCTCCTGAATAAAAAACCTTCAAATCATTGACCTTCCTGAAAAATTTTTGATTTTTGACAAAAAAATCAGATCACTGATAAATCTTAACCTTTGTCCATCATGTCAAATTAAAATTTTCAAAATTCCGATTTGCACAAGAACGGCAACCCATCACCAAATTACCTCTATTTTCAGCACTCGAAAGTTCTGTTCACGAGAACTGACGACCGGATTATCCGATCATAGTGAAACTTACAAGACATGTTGGTATAAGCTAGGACCAGGTCTAATAGAAGTGATTTTGAAATGCGGGCAACAATGTGCCAGTGGTACCATCTTGAAAAATCACCCAGAAAAAAAACCGGTTTTTGGCCTATAACTTCCGATTCAGCCATCAGATTTTGACAAGATTCATATAATACTTGGATCTTACTTTATGTAACATTTGGTGAAAATTTGGCTGAAAAATTAGAATAGAGTTGCCAGCTATAATGATTTTTGTCTCCTAAATCTTGCAAATTTGCTCAGCAAAATAAAGCTTTTTTCCCTATAACTTCCGGTCCAGTGTAAAAATCAGAACGAAGTTCACACAGTTAATGGACTTTATTGTGAACCAAATGTCATAGAAATTTCGTACCAAAATCATGAAAGAACTGCCAGCTATGACCATTTTTGAAATTTGGTTTAATTTCTTTACTGAGCCATTATGTCATTAGATTTCCAAATGGAAATGATCCTGCAATGAAAATTAACAACAAATATTAACACTTTAAAAATTTGATAAGTTTTGAGGATAGTAACCCTAAAATTCTTTTCACCCGTATAACTTCCAGCGCAGTGATTCAATCGAAATGAAATTTAATGGTTGGGTTTAACTTAACGTGAAGCAGAATTGGTATCTAACCAGCATTAGCCATTTCCGTAAATATTGCACCAACAGATGCTTCAAACAACGTTCTCATACGCAAAGCATTTGCAATAAAAATAAGGAATTCTTTTTTAAATTTTTCGAGTTTTGAACATTTTTCGCATGGCAGCCTCAAACAACGTTTAACCGCTGAAACCTTCGCTGAAATCCTGCGAAGAGAACGAAATTCAAAGGATACGTTGATTTGACTATGAGCTTGTTATGGTAAACTTATTGCTGCTTCGTTCAGAAAGTATTGCCAGCACTGAATTATATGTGTTACAGTTGAGTTTTGTTGCTTTGGATAAGGAATGGTTGATATGATTCTAAAAAACAGTGTATTACGTCTTTCCACACTTTTTTGTCACTCAAAGACAATTTCTTCGAAAATTTGTTTTCTAGCGGTTCAGGTGCGCTAGAGTTTTATTTATTTTTTCATAACAACGTAAAATGTACGTTCAAATTATTCTGGGATTTGTGCAACACTTGATCAAGCTAAAGATTCTAAAAGCAATTAAGATGGAGAACAAATTGCTACGGCAATTGGTCTATCAAATATCATAAAGCAAAAAAAGTTTACTTTTTTATTGGTATTTATGAATGATTTTCTACAAACTTTTGAGCCAATTGATCGCCTGCTTCAAAACCGTGACATTAACTTTAGTCGAGCTAAGTCTATGATCGAACATCTTCAGTCTACCGTTACTAAATATAGAACTGATGAAAATTACAATAAGTTCATGAAATTGGTCGATGAATTACTTCCAGAATCTTCAGCAACAATTCCTTCACGGAATCGGCGAAAGTTAACACTTTTAGAAGATTTCGTGGTGGGAAAAACTATTGGACAACAGCCAAATAAAAATGACGACATGAAATCCAAATATTTCGAAATAATCGTGAATAAAGAATTAAATGAACGTTTCACTGAGAGTAATGACCTATTAATTGCTTTGTCTAACGCTAATAGTATGGATATTAATTATTTGAAAACACTTGAAACGTAAGGTTTGAAAATTCCAGCCGAGCATGAACTGAAAACAGCAAAAAATTACATTGAAATCCGAAGAAAAGAATTTTTACAAACAAAAGAAAAAGAAAGAGAGCGAAAAAGCAAAGAAAATAAACAAACAGGAAAAGAACAAAAAAGTAAAGTAATAGAAACTGAGAAAGAAGATGATGCCCAAAAAACTCCGAATCAATTCAATATTTTAAATTCACTCTATGAAATCCGTCAAGTTGTTCCAGTTGTATACAAGATTTATGCATCAATAGAAACATTTGCTTGCAGCACTGCAGTATGCGAAGCGTCTTTCTCTGCGTTGACTGCTATTAACATGAATTCAATAATAAAAAACTCTAGCGCACCTGAACCGCTAGAAAACTAATTTTCGAAGAAATTGTCTTTGAGTGACAAAAAAGTATGGTCAGACGTAATACACTGTTTTTTAGAATCATATCAACCATTCCTTATCCAAAGCAACAAAACTCAACTATAACACATATAATTCAGTGCTGGCAACACTTTCCGAACGAAGCAGCAATAAGTTTACCATAACAAGCTCATACTCAAATCAACGTATCCTTTGAATTTCGTTCTCTTCGCAGGATTTCATCGAACCTTTCAGCGGTTAAACGTTGTTTGAGGTTGCCATCGGAAAAATGTTCAAAACTCGAAAAATTTAAAAAAGAATTCCATATTTTTATTGCAAATGCTTTGCATGTGCATACGTAATTTGAGGCATCTGTTGGTTACGAAGATGGCTAATGCTGGTTACCCTGTGTCAGCAGCAGAGCAAAATATATACCAATTCTGCTTCACGTTAAGTTAAACCCAACCAGTAAATTTCGTTTCGATTGAAACACTGCGCTGGAAGTTATACGGGTGAAAAGAATTTTAGGGTAAGTATCCTCAAAACTTATCAAATTTTTAAAGCGTTAATATTTGTTGTTAATTTTCATTGCAGGATCATTTCCATTTGGAAATCTAATGACATAATCGCTCAGTAAAGAAATTAAACAAAATTACAAAAATGGTCATAGCTGGCAGCCCTTTCATCATTTTGGTACGAAATTTCTATGACATGTGGTTCACAATAAAATCCATTTACTGCGTGAACTTCGTTCTGATTTTTGCACTGGACCGGAAGTTATAGGGAAAAAAGCTTTATTTTGCTGAGCAAATTTGCAAGATTTAGGAGAGAAAAATCTCCATAGCTGGCAACTCTATTCTAATTTTTCAGCCATATTTTTATCAAATGTTACATAGAGTAAGGTTCAAATACTGTGTGAATCTTGTCAAAATCTGAAGGCTGAATCGGAAGTTATAGGTAAAAACCGGTTTTTTTTCTGGGTGATTTTTCAAGATGATACCACTGGCACAGGGTTGCCCGCATTTCAAAATCACTTCTATCAGACCTGATCCTAGCTAATACCAACATGTCCTGTAAATTTCATTATGATCGGATAATCCGGTCGTCAGTTCTCGTGAACAGAACTTTGGAGTGCTGAAAATAGAGGTAATTTGGTGATGGGTTGCCGTTCTTGTGCAAATCGGAATTAGGAAAATTTTAATTTGACATGATGGACAAAGGTTAAAATTTATCAGCGATCTGATTTTTTTGTCGAAAATCAAAAAATTTTCAGGAAGGTCAATGATTTGAAGTTTCTTTATTCAGGAGCCTGCCGTAGCTACAGGGTTACCCGCACTATCTTAAAAATCCACATGTGCTAAATCTTAGTCAACATTAATACGCTCTGCAAATTTCACGATGATGCATTGTTCTTCTTAGAAGAAATAACAAATCAAAATTTAAAAAAAAATCCTTGCCTACTTTTAGGCACCCTGCACCCACACACGGCTCACAATTTCCAATCTTTTATCATAAACGAGCTAAGAACATAATGAGTTTTCATTTCCAATACTTTTCTTTAACAAAACTTTTCACTGCTTGGAAATATAGGAGTACTTCAAAATTCACTAAAACGCTCGCCGCCGCCAAAAGGTTTAAAACATCTGAATTTGAGAAAGTCGTGGACCTACCTACTATATACATCTAAGTTCTGCGAAAATTTTAGCTCAATTGAATCAGCCACTCCAGAGATTATCTCCCTTAATCATTTTGCTGATATATATATATATATATATATATATATATATATATATATATATATATATATATATATATATATATATATATATATATATATATATATATATATATATATATATATATATATATATATATATATATATATATATATATATATATATATATATATATATATATATATATATATAAAGAAATATGAATTTTCGGCGAAACGAGTTTAATACTATTGTTCTTCGAACATTAGTAAAAAGAACGAAGAATTCAATTATATTAAATTAAGTTTGAAATAAAAAATAAGCTTGAAATAAAATGAAAACAAAATCAATTAAACAAAAATGTTTGATGTTTTTTGTGTTTATTTACATTTTATGCATATTTTTCTATTTATTGGCTTTTTTCAGAGCAAGAGCGTATTTGAATTTTTTTTTGAACATACAGCATTTTTCAGAGTATGCGCAGCCTTTCTCAGAGCATGCTGAGCATGCTCAAGCACCAGGGTAAATACGGGCCTGCTTACGATGAACGCTTATCGCTCCTTAATCTCCCTCTCCTCGCAAAGCGCAGAGTTTACTTTGATGAATGCTTTCTTTTCAAAATTCGCCGAGGCAATCTGAACTCATCTATTGCATCGTTTGTCTTTGATGTACCATTTGCCCGTACTGAAACTTACTTTCATTCTCCTGTATTGCGCCTTTTACGTTCCCATAATGGCCTCCAACTAGGTCTTATTCCACACTCTATTGCCACCTTCAAAATAAATGTTCGCAACACAATTTTTGCTGATGTTTAATCTTATTTATCTTTTTACTAATGTTCGAAGAAGAACATTAGTATTAAAATCACTTTGGCCAAAAATTCATATTTCTATATATATATATATATATATATATATATATATATATATATATATATATATATATATATATATATATATATATATATATATATATATATATATATATATATATATATATATATATATATATATATATATATATATATATATATATATATATATATATCATAAAAAAATTTCAGTGAAAAAATCTCAGGAACGCGCCATCCGATTGAGCTGAAATTTTCAAAACACATTGATGTATTTGCAGAATAGTGGCAGGTCTCTTAAAAAGTAAATAATCTTTCACCCTTTTGCGCCGGCGGCCATTTTAGTGATTTTTTTAATATACCTATTATTCCGTACACAAATAATTTTTGCAAAAATAAAGTTGACGACATAAATTTTGAACAAGTTTTACATGTGAATCGGATAATGTTTTGGAATTTTTTTAACCCCATGTGTGCGCTGGGTATCTAAAAAGAGAACGGGAAAATTTGAAAATTTTTAAATTGCGATAGCTTTTGACAGAGCTATTCCATGATTACGAAATGTTCAGGACATGTTTGTTTTATTTAGTTGTAGATCAATGTACGTTTTAATGAGCGTGCTGGCAGCCCTGTAGCTAGGGCAGGCACTGAAAGTGAAAACCTCCAAATCATCGTCTCTTATGGAAAAATGTCGTTTCTTAAAAAACAAGCCACTCATATGCAAACTTTTTGCTTTGTTTACATAAACAAAGAAAAAAATTTGATATGGTATAACGGGCACGCCTGGTAACCCTTGCCCAAGTTACCTATATTTTTAGCATCAAAAACTTCTGTTCACGGAAACTCACGATCCGATGAACAGAATTTATTGAAATTTGCAGAATGTATTGGTCTTAAATAGAACCAGGTCTGATAGAAGTGATTTTGAATTGCGAGTGATTCTGTGCCAGTGGTGCCATCTTGAAAAATCACTAAAAAAAATAACTGCTCTTAGCCTTATAAATTCTGATTGAATCGTTCGATTTAGACGAAATTTACACCGTAGCTGCACCTTACCTCAAACCACGTTTAGTAGAAATTTGGTTGAAAAATTCGGTTGGACCTGCCAGCTATGATAATTTTGGTGTCTTGAATTTGAAAAAATAAAAATTTGGAAGTGAAAACATTCAAACCATCGAATATCCTAAAAAATGTCCGTTTCTACAATAAAACCAATCTGTATACAAATCTTATGCTTAATCTACACAGTCAAAGTGAAACTTTGGAAATTTCATGTCGGACAAGAACGGTAACCCTTTCTCAGTTAACCTATATTTTTAGCATCAAAAACTTCTGTTCACGGGAACTCACGAATCAATCATCAGATAGAATTGAAATTTACAGAATACATTGGACTTAAGTAGGGCCAGGTCTGATAGAAGCGATTTTGAATTGTAGGCAACCGTGTTCCAGTAGTGAAAAATTACAAAGAAAAAAAAATGCTTTTTGCCCTATGAAATGTGAATAAGTTACCAGATTTTCATGAAATTGACACAGTAGCTGAACCTTACTCTAAACTCTGTTTGGTAGAAATTTGGTTGAAAATTTCGATTGGTGCTGCCAGCTATGGTAATTTTTGTGTCTTTGGTTTTGAAAATTCGCTCAGGAAAATAAAACTCTTTGCCCTATAACTTTCAGTGCAGTCATTAACTCAATACGAATTTCATACAATTACTGGAACATATTATAAACATTATTCAAGCCAAATTTGGTTGAGAAGCCATGATAGAGTTGCGAGCTATTGTTGGTTTTGTGTTTGTTTGCAAAATCTTTATTAAGCGGTTTTATCGTAGAATTTTCAATTGGCTATGATATTGTAGTGACAATAAACAGCAAATATTAAGCTTTCGATTATTTGAAAAAACTCTGCAGGTAACCCTAAATTTCTTTATACTCCTATAACTTCAAATGTTATATAACAACGTGAAGCAGATGTGATATATTCTTGGCTTTGATGCTGACGAAAGGTTGCCAGCACGAGTCAGTTGTGCTACTTTTGTATCAATAAAAGTTTACAGTTAGTATTCATACCGGAAACATTTACAATGAAAATAAATAACCGATGTTTCAATTCCCAAAGTTCTGCAAATTTTTTGGATCGCAGCCCCAAACTCCAACTTCAGTTACAGTGCTGTAGGCACTGAGCATTTTCTTCATTGATATTATATGAGATGTTGCATTCAAAATTTTGTGAAATAAGCAACTGATAACGAATATAATTAACCCGTGTTTTGCTCTCATAAACGTTGAAATTCATGCCAGTGGTAATATCCGAAACCTTGTACCATATGAGTTATAATGCATTCTTGAGACAAAAGTAAAACGTGGCATTTGAAACAATTTGGCCGTAATAAGCAGCGCATGTGGTGGAATATGCACTCAAAACCTGCACGATTCTTCTACTGTTCTTCGAACATTAGTGTTTCTAGCGGTTCAGGTGCGCTAGAGTTTTTATCATTAGATTCTTGTTTTTCATATCTTAATTTTCTCAATTTTTTAGTACTAAGCTTTTATATTTGTAATTTTGCTTTTTGCCTCTTAACGGATTACCTAAATAAAGAAATAAATAAATAATAGAATCTAAGCTTATTTTAATTTCGGTTATAGCGATAGAAACATGTTTAGGGTTGTCATCCGAAATATATGCAGATATTGGAAAATTTAAAAATTGTTTAATTATTTTCATTGCCCAATGAACGGTATTCGCTGCGATGAAAATGCTTAATGCAAGCATTTATTGGAACTAAAATAATAAGAAAGCCTAGTGCTGGCAGCCCTTTGCTAGCACCGAAGCAAAAAATATGTCGCATCTGCCTGACGTTGAAGTCAGTAGTAATAATACCACTTTCATTGATTTTTGCACTATGTCCGATAGGGACAGACTACGGCCTATACAAGCATAAAGTGGGATACTTTCTGGAGGCTAGAGATGCTGAAAGTGGGTTCAAGAGGATGAAAGTGGGCTAGAAAATCAGCTATTTTTGTCCCGGGAGCCGGTTTGGCGGCTGACGGTCGATTTTTGCACTAGCGTGGGTGTGTGTGGAGATAGGCTGGAGGCTTGGAGCAGCTTTCGGTAGGCACTGATTGGTATGAGGTGAAGGGAACTGATTGGTCGGGAGTTGGTTGTGACATGCGATGAGGAGCTGAAAGTAAGGAGTTCGAGTATTGTGTTTGGATAGAGGTAAATATACGTGTGTATGTTGAACGTGTCGTACAGGATAAGCGAACCCCATGTGTTTACATTCAAAGTGTATCAGTAAAATCACTATAAAAAGCATGTGTTCGCGAGAATAAAAATAACAAGACTGGTGTATTTCTGGTCTCATAACTGACCTGTGTCGGGTATGCATGAATAGGTTAACGAGGGATTTTACTTTTGTTATTCTTGTTTATCATTTCACTCGCCATGTGCGTTTCAGGTTTCAAACTCAATCATTGCATTTGGTTGATAGTACCTTGAATTGGTTATACCTGTATCGCAAGCATGTGCAGATGCAATGTCTTGTTTTCTTGTTTTATCTTTCCTCGTTCGCAATGTGCAATTCTGGTCTCAAACACGATCAATGGATTAAGCGTATCGTATGCATGTGCGATATATTGATAATGATGGATCTGAGTAATTTGGTCTGTCGTAAATACAAGATGTAGACCAGTTGTACGAACCTGGTGTGTCATAACTGATCTATGCTAAGTGTGGATGAATGGTGATTTTACGCGCTGCAGAGATTATGTCATAACTGGATGAATGATTTTATGATGTTTCCGAGTGGCTATATTTAGATGAAAACAGAGACGTTATTCGCTGATTGGAGAAGAGTAGGTCAATGTTCAGGTGTTGTATTTTCTTTGTGGTAATTAGATGGTACGTGGAGCTGGGAATTTTAGGTAAATAAAAACATTTGTTTGTATAAGTGGTAATAAGCTTTATTGGCTTGTTATTTATACAAATTTATATTGAAATAAAATTGTTGATATTTTACTTGGAAAAATAATTGTATATTGAAACAGCTTCACATATAAATCCACCAACAAAAAATCCAAGACCAACACATTTTAATAGATTGTAGAGGCAGTGTTCTGTTCTGGAATATTTTTTTGTTGTAATTGGTGTATTGTAAGGTCCACAGACGTCTTTTCCGTTGGCGTAGAAACATTCGGTTGACAATCGCAAGTGCTCTCTCTCGACATCGGTAGGCGCGTTGAATGCATCCATGGTGACCGAGCAGAAGTAACATCTGACCTGGTCTTTTATGTTTGTGTAAAAAAATCCACTACCCGCAAGCTTAAGTATTTTTCTTTCATTAATTTTTAGAATGGCAAACGTCTTGACGCGATCATATTCTCGCTTTAACCACAACATCTCGAATGAATGTTGTTCACTTTTAGAGCACGTCTTTTATATTTATCCAAGAATTATGATGAGAAGGAAAACCAAGCCATTTGACAAAAACACGATTTCCCCTTCTTCTGATAATTTTTTCAACAAGGTATGAGTCGGGGTATTTAACTGGAGCTAGCTCCGGTTCATAAAATGCTTCTTGAATTAAATTTCTTTCATAATCTTCCAATGTGTACGTACGGGGCTGTGTTTTTCTGACTTCTTTTATTTTAAATATTTCCGTAGACCAGTTAGGGGTGTAACCCTTTTCAAAAATCTTCTTATGCTTACTTATGCGCACATGCTCACCAACTTTAAATTTGGGTTGTGATGTTACCTTAACGTTCGATGTATTAACATCTATTGGGCGCATATTAATAGCTCGATGTTTTGTTTTGTTGCATCGGGCAACTAGCTTATGTAAAGAATCGAACCAGCGGTAATTTCCATTCATGCTAAAGTTCTTCCACATAATACCCTTTAGAGTTCTGTTGAAGCGCTCTACAATCGATGCTTTCAATGCACTAAATGTTGAATAGTGGTTAATTTCATACTTTTTCATAGTATGTTGAAATCTTTTATTGAAAAATTCCTTTGCGTCAGTGGCGGCTTCTCAGAGGAGGCAAGGGAGGCAGTGCCTCCTCGGTAAAATTTACAAAATATTTGTTCTAAATTAATCAATATATCCACCATAAATTTAAATTCATAGCAAAATCAGCATTTTGCTCCCAAGTCTCCACTATTTTTGAAATTGTGCATATGTAAACATTTAAACCGTTTGAGACCAGTGCCTCTACACAAGCAGCCAAAAAAACGCGAAATCAATCCTGAACCCAGACCAGAGCACTGCCTCAGCGCAAAAAAAGTAAAAAAATGCACCAAAAAAGAACACCGAAATCAATTTTGTACCCAGAGTATTGCCTCAGTGTGAAAAATAAAAAAAAATATCCATCAATCCTAGCCGCCATATACCACGTCGATTTCGAGCACAACGAAAACGAAGGTAGAGAAATGAAAATGAGGCAGTTTCACATCTGCCTCATCTATTGCATTTTTATCAATGA
Source organism: Nemotelus nigrinus (assembly GCA_947369275.1). Classification (NCBI taxonomy): domain Eukaryota; kingdom Metazoa; phylum Arthropoda; class Insecta; order Diptera; family Stratiomyidae; genus Nemotelus; species Nemotelus nigrinus. Next base: position 110,571,998 of record OX376373.1, read on the forward strand.
AAACGTTGTAGTTTGTATTTTCCCGTCATTCATGAATTATCAAATTTTTGAGTATTCAATATGGCAATAGTGAATTCAAAGAGGCAAGCCTCAAAAGCAGCATTGTATGTGATTTGTTGTTGTTTAGCGAAAGGTAATTATTTTAGGGTAAAGGAGGAAAGTAGTGGACAAATTAAGAGCTATCGAAATTAATAAGTCAAGTGCTTTGTATTTTTATTTCGTCTATTTGGTTAATGAAACATTTACAAACTACCAAATAGAACGATAAAGAATTGATGTATGAAGAGAATGAATAATTATTTCATATGTATTTCCGAAAGAACCCTTAGAAATTATTTGTTTGTGCTTTGAGGAAACAGTATTTTTTTTTGTATGCATGCGCTAAATTTAGATTTCGTAACATAGGTGATCTGTGAAATTTAGTTCACTACCAGTGTAAAACTAGTATGTACATGTAAAAGTGTTCGAAGTATTTTATCGTGCATTTTAAGTAGCATTGAAGAATTTTTCTTAAAAGCTACAACTATTTTCTTATTATTGATTTCAATTATTGTCATGTAAATCAATTGTATATATAATAATACTCAAAATGAATTTTATGATTACTTACAAGTTACTTACAATAAACTTATCCGGAACATTAAAATTTAAAGAAAATAGAAAGCCCGCCCCAGAGTTAAAAATCATTATAAAAAAATTTTCTGGTAGTTTGACCGATTAGAAACTTCTCATGTGATTCGAATTTCAGTAACAATGTGTGGTCAAAGCAACGTTTTAATGATTTAGAAAATCTAAATGGCACCCTATTAAACGTAATTAAACTCACTCAACGAATCGAAAACCAGGTGAATGAACGATGTGATATAAAAAATAAAAAAAAATGGTTTATTGACTTAACGTTACTTTAACCACGTCTGGACTTGCCATTTAGAGGTCACAATGAAGCAGAGGCGTGAAATGTATATGGCTAGATGCAAAAAATCGGTTAGATGAATTTCACAAAATGAACTTTTGAGCCTCATGGATATAACTCAGTCTCTCATTATTCCAAATATGCTTCATCAACTCTCGTTTGAGTGCGTGCTGTCCATTTATGGTCTATTCCTCAACCGAAAAACCTTACAAGTAAGTTCTTTGTTCTGTACGCTACTAAAAGTTACTATAATAGATAACCATAAATAATAAAGTTAACTATAAATTAACCATAAATAATAAAGTCAAATTTTAGCATTCTGGCCACTTCAGTAATTTTTGAGATGCCATTAATTGATTTAATGCGTTGAAAAGAATTAAGACTCGTTTTCGAAATATCGTGAGTCTACACGATTATTGGAGCTACCGCTGCGAAATATTGAAAAACATTTGTTCAAAAAATTGGAGGATTAACACAGCTGTATGACAATTTGGTTCAACATTTTGTCAAAATAGATCCAAATATACATTGCTCTCAAATAAAATGTTTCTACGGTATAGTTTACATCGTATTTCATTTCCTCACCACAAAGTCCCACAATATGAATTTGATATTATATTATTATAATATTGTTGCATGCACGCCAAACAAACCGTATGACGTTTTGGCGGCACCGGAAAAAGCTAGAAACGGCGAGGAAATACTCGACATACATCTTATACATGTATTTCCTACATGTATTTCATACATGTATTCAACAACGAATACAATCCATAGATAAAACGTAGAATAACCCTCTAGAAAATAAAAAGGGAACATTCCAGAGCCCCAAACCCATGAGTAAGATCTCGCATGGCAACGGAAATTCCCATGAGTCATCTTCCACACAGTCAAGATCTTTAAATAGCCCATAGAGCCCTCTAGAAAGCAAAAGCAGAGCATTCGAGAATCCGAAACACATTTGGCATGACTATAAATACCACCACGAGAGGTACTAGCAATCACTCAGTAGATGGCGAAGACAGCGAAAAGGCTGTTACTGTGAAAAGCGATACAGCAGTTTAGTGTATCCGGGCGCGATTAATTAAAAGCAATAAAGTGCGAGTAATTATAGTGCGATAATTAAATTGTAACGCGAAATTATAATAGTGCGATCAGTAAAGTGTAAACGAATAAGTGTTTATAATTATTTGTGTGTTAATAAAAGTGTAATTAGTGTTTTAAAAGAAACTGTTTTATTTCACGAATGTGAAGAATATCGAACCCACGAAAGGTGTTTAACGGTAGAATACAACAATATTATTTAGCTTTCTTAATGATTCCTAAATTCACTGCCTCCCCGTTTCTAAATTTCACGAGCCGCCACTGCTTTCCGTCATCTGTTTGCAGATTTCTGGGAATATGTCTTTGTTCGAGAATTGTTTCCATTGCCTTCGCCACTTCATTAGCGCTTTTATTTTTGACTGGTAATGCCCAAGCGTACTTGGAAAAAGCGTCAATTATTGTGAGAAGAAATTTGTAACCGCTATTCTCTGATGAGTATGCACTCATATCAATCAAATCCGCCTGCCATAAATCATCAATACCTCTGATAGTGACCCGACGTCGTTTCAAATTTTTACGAGCAGGTATGTGTAACTCGTTGACAATTTGCCTTCTTTTCATAACGATTAAATGTATGTTAAAATCTGTGAAAATTTGCAAAAATGACGCACTTTATTCACCCCTTCACAATGATGGTTGCCGGTCCATCTGGATGTGGCAAGACGAATTTTATAGAGACACTTCTTAGAAATTACTCTATGATACAGCCTCGGGTGAAGAAGGTTATTTGGTGTAATGCTGAAACTCAAGCTGTTCCCACAAAAGCAGGTTTTAAAAATATCGAATACTTAAGTACGATTCCAGAAGAGTTTGTGAATAATGCGAATGAACCAACACTGATTGTTTTGGACGATATGATGTTAAATGCGTTTTTAAGACAAGTTTGCGAGCTTTTTACCAAAGGATCACATTATAGGAATTTTTCGGTTATATTAGTAACACAAAATGTATTTCATCATGGCAAATTTTGCCGTTTGTTTTTTGAACTGCAAATATCTGGTATGCTTCAAGAATCCGCGTGATAAAAGTCAATTTCATGATCTTGCTAAACAAATTTACCCTGCAAATAGCAAGGAGCTTGTGAGAATATATAAAGAAACCACTCAGGCGCCACACAGCTATTTATAAAAAGACCTGACTCAGAATACAAATGATATATTATGTTTCCGTACTGATTTATTTAACAAAAACTTTGTAACGTGTTATTGCTCAAAGGATAGCTTAAAGCAAGAGAATGGTGTCACGAATGAAACGATTAAAGGACAACAAGCATATGTTATACGTGCTTAGACATGCTCGACCGGGTTTGAGAAACGCTATACTTAAGAATGCCGACACAGAGGTAATTAAAACACTTTGCGAAATCACCTTGAATACGCTGAATGGAAACCACAGACCTCGTGGAAAGTTAAATAACTGGCTCTGTAAGTATAAAAAGTGTATGCGTAAGCTTGTCGATGCCAAACGGTCAGTTCCGCGACAACGTAAAGTATTAATTCAACAAGGCGAATTTTTACCCATACTGCTGGGAAGTGTACTTTCAGGGGTGATTGGTTTACTAATTCAGAAATATGTATAGGAACAGTAATCTGAATAAAATGCTTCTTTTGTCTCCTGAAGTATATGCAAATTTGAAAGACACTATTGAAAGTTCTAATAGCCAGAGCTTGTTCGATAAGGCAATGAATAAGATGTTGAAAAGTGAAAAATTCTGCGATAAAGACAAATGGTATCATTATCAAAACGAACTTATAAAATTTTTAAACACCCGTCGTAGAAAAAAAGGATTTCTAGAAAGAAAAACTCAATTGCCTTCATCGAGCGAGCATGTACGCAAGCAACAGAAAAGCTTGCGAGACAACGCTACACAAACTAAATATGTTTTTAGAGATGAGAAACCTACGCAAACTACACCTGTACGAGTGGAAAAATTGTTTGAATCATTAGGTGATATCACATCTTCAAGGAATGTATTATCGGCTGCAGCTAAGCGTCGTCGATTGGCAAGTGGAATAGCGAAAAGTCTGAAGCCACCATCGAAATTTAGGAAAAATTCAACTGACAAAGATTATAGGATAATAACTGGTGATGATGGAATAACACAATACACAGTACCAGCTGATCTGAGCCATGATGATGTAGAAGACGTTTTAGGTGAAATAGATAATATTGATGATGAGGTTTATAATGTCTTTAAAATGGAGAAAGAAGGTGAAGAAGATTCTGAAAGTATTGCGGATGTGGAAATGCAGGAGTTGCCTAGTCACTCTAAATTAAGGCCCACTCGGTTCGATCCTAATCAATACACGTCTGCTCAACCTGTCAGAAAACATCCTGTTCGACAGAGTGAGAGACTAAAAGAAAAAAAAGTGCGTAGCTCGAGTGTACCAGATCTGGCTTGGGAAAGAATTTGAAATGCCTGTAACAGTAACAGATGATGAATTCTACGTATGCCTTTTAAGCAATAGTTCCCTGAAAACACACTATCATCTTTCGAAAATAAACTGCCAACGTCCTGCAAGCTTGAAAGTGGCTGGCGTGTTGGAATAACAGAGATAATGTTACCAAAGCGGGGAAGAGAAAAACCTGTGTCAACCAGCAGTGTTTTTAAACGTTCCATGGGCAGTACCGAAGAAAAAACTAGTATGATGAAAAGAAGTCCACGATCAACTGCAGCAGAATCCAGCAAGCCTGAAGTGACAGAAATAGTTGTAAAAATCATGTCTTTGAAAAAAAAATCTTGTTCTCTTAAAATGGAGTGATGCTACTTTACGGAGACTTTGCTATGAAAAAAGCGATGTCAATTTTTCAACATTCCTATCGTCACTTTTCTTGGTTATTAAACCTGACCGGATATCGAAAAAGATCGAGATGAAAGACGTATTTCCGACATCAGTGATTCTAAGAAGATTGAAGATTTCTGCTTACATGTTTACCAAGGCGAGAAAATCGCAAAAAAAGTTTATTTAAAATCAAACAAAAAGTTTAACTCGCTTCAGGACTTTATTGATTATATAAATGGACAGATTCCGAGATCGAAAAGAAATCATGTAGAGCTATTAAGAATGATTGACGAATACATATATCCTGCACATAGCTTAAGACGAGAGCGGGAAAGAAAAGCGGGGATCAAGCCTACCTCGCATACGTTTCATCTAAAAGACTATGGTGTGGAAATAAATGTGGAACTGTCAATACCTTCGCCGATTAACATTACGGATTTTGTTTCACTTTTGCTCAGTGGAATCGAGTTTTCAGACGAAGATTTAAAAAAGACAGCTGAAATTTCCGGTAGAACATTGTACCAGGTACGAAAACAATTATTTTACCGAATTGGTCAATCAATTCGTCAATTCATAAGTGCTGCGGCTTAAGAATCCGGTAACGATATATTACCTGATGAATGGGCAAAAACTGAATCAGATACAATACCAAACATTCCATACAAAAGGAGTGATGGAACAACGAGTACAACACCATTACCGATTGAAGTGTCTAAAACTGAAAATATTGCTGACCTTTTCATTGATGCATTTTTAAAAACACCTGTTGATAAACGCGATCTAGATCTGATTGATGTCTCGATAAAAGAATCTTTCGATAGGTCAATATTTCTTGATAGTCTAAGTCGGTTGGAAAACAACGTACATGAGCTTGATGAAAGAACACGTCGTGCTACGACATCCAAGACCGTTAGCGATTGTGAAAGCCCCAATTTAATTCACGTTTACACAGACATTATCCATCCTAGAATATTAGCTGATAAATTTGTGCGAAATCTTTGTACGATTCTTTTGCCAGATTGCGACAGTATTTTCAGATTCAAACATGCAGAGTGCTGTGCTGTGGAAAAAACTTTTTTCGAAAGCATTTATATTAAAGTCATAGATCAGCAAGGTGAACCAGTAGACTTTGAACCAAGCTTTACTCCCACATATATAATGCTTCACTTTAAGCGCCGGTAGGAAAAACTATAAAGATTCACAAACATCGATCTAAAGGTAATAGTGTTTATATTCAATACCGATGTCAAAGACATGAACTAACACTACACACGATTTTATTTGGTCCAGAGTGGTGGAAATTTATCAGATATTGGGGATTTCTATCGAGCACCAATTATCTATCAGTGCGGTAGAGGTATAGGAAGTTTTTTCAGTGGCCTACTACGTTATCTAAAACCTTTGGCTTCGTCAAGTGTAAAAGCTATAAAACGACAAGTGGTCAAGACTGGAAAGGCTTTTATACAGGAAGTTGGTAATAAACCTCTTAAAGAACTCTTAAGAGAACACGGACAAACTGCCGCACAGGAGTTAGCTCAGAAAGGTATAAACAAACTTTTTGATAAGATGGATGGAGCAGGTAATTAAATGACTATAAAAAGAGCTAACCCGTTCACAACAATTCAATTCAAGTCTTCTTCTAAGCGACGTAAAGCTGGAAAATTGAAAAAAAAGTGTAAAAAGTGTGTCACGTAAAAAGATTAAAAGGGTGAAAAGTAAACGAAAAGCTATGAAGAAGCATGTCTTGGACATATTTGATAAGTAATTAACATGTCCTCCTACAAAGAATGCATGAAATCCGAATTGGACATTTTCTCTACATCACCGATTCAAAGCAACATTTTAAAAACCGAAGAAGTTGCATACAAGCCGATAGCTTCATTGGATAACTCATCTGTACTGAAATTCATCTCTCTCGGCCATGGTGATACCTATCGTAATTTATCCAGCATATATCTACGGTTCAAAGTGCAGATGGTTAAAATAAAGGATGGTAAAGAGGAGTTATTCACAGGGACTGAAACAATTAAAGGTGCTGATGGAAGAGAAGTCGAAGTTGATCCAATCGGCGTCGCAAATAATTTGATGCATTCACTTTTTAGGGAGTGTACAGTTCAGTTGAATGGAAAGAATATAGCTCAAACAGATTACAACTACCAGTATAGGGCATTTATTGAAAATCTATTGAATTACGGGAAAGATGCAGCAACAACTCATCTCGAATCGGTTGGATGGTATCTTGACCAGAATGATATGGAAATGATTGAAGGCGCTGGTCCAAAGTCTGAGAATAAAGGTTATCTTAGTAGATCAGCGCTATTAGAGAAAAGTTATGTCGTCGAGTTAATTGGAAAGATCCATAGCGACATATTTAACCGAGAGAAACTATTGATTAATGGTGTGGATTTGCGTGTCATAGCTTCATTAGAGAAACCTGAATTTTACCTGTAATCGAAAGATGATAACGTCCCGCCTCGAATTAAAATACTGGAAACAATAATGTACATGAATCACGTAAGCGTCAATTTCAATATTCTCCTGGCACATGAAACAGTACTGACACGTTCAAATGCAGTATACCCGTACAAACGCGTCGAAGTGAAAACATACATGTTGCCAACAAATACATTCACACTATCGCTCGGCAATATAGTGGTTGATCAAATACCGAACTTGCTCATTTTCGGGATGGTAGACAACGACGCCCATACCGGAAAACGTACTAGAAATCCATATAACTTCAAACACAATAACATTACGAGATTTAATTTGCCAGTTAATGGCGTACAAGTACCAAATCAACCTATAAAATTCGATTATTCAAAAGAAAAAACGCTGAGCACCCGGGGGTACTTGAGCCTTTTTAAGGGTACTGGTATCAACTATTTCGATAAAGGCCATCAGATATCTAAACAATTCTTCGACAATGGTTGCTTTTTGCTAGCATTTGACTTGACAGCGGATAATTCATACGAATCAACTTGTGGCAGTTTATTGCATCAAGGTGTTGTGCGAACCGAGGATAGATTCAAAGAGGCCTTAAAGAATAGTGTGACAAGCATTGTATATGCAGAGTACAATACGAATATTGAAATCGATAAAAATCGAAATGTTTACTCGAGTCTTTAAAAAGTATATAAAGAGGTTCAACACTTCTGTATTTATTATTTATCTGTGCTTTGGCTGGAGATAACTACAGTAACATGACTCCCTGTCTAGTAAATACCGAGTATTATTCAGAAGGGCGCTTTAGCTTGTTTAAAAAAATTGCATTTGCAGGCTTTATTTCACCAGATAAAGTGTATACAAAATAGATCGTTTACAAATCATACTACAGATCATACTGGTGTGTCTGGAAACCTTGAACTTAAGCGTCTGGATGAGGATCTTATAAAAACCCTCGCAAAGTTTTCAACTATTTTCGTACATGGGGAGCCAACAGAGGAATTCCTCCAGAGCTACGTTACACCTCGTACTAGGATCATTAACCTTGAAACAGTCACCTCAAAAGAACAGGAATGAACACGATCGAAGTTGGTAGTTCTTTGAATCGAAATCAAGTGACTAAAAGATTTTTCAAGGGCGTTTTTCCGTGCGATCACTTACCCCGTCAAATAAAAAAACCTGCTTGTATTATTGCAAACACAGATCCAGCTCACAAAAGTGGAACGCATTGGGTCGCCTTTTACATTCCTAGAAAAGGTCCAATCGAGTACTTTGACTCTTTCGGTAAATATCCTACTAACAAGTACTTCAAAAGATTTCTTCGGCAAAATGGTAAAGTTTTCGTAAATAATAAGCTGAGGTTACAGAGTGCGTTCTCAACCACATGCGGACAGTATTGCGGTGTTTTTTTTTATTTTCGCTGCAGGAGCTTCAAAACATTTCTGAACCGGTTCTCCTCTACAGATTATAATTTCAATGATGGTGAAATAGTTGATTTATTCCAGAAAATTTATATGAAGACCTCTTTGCAAAATGGTGGGGAGTGTTTCAATCAGACTTGTAGACAGGAGATCGGAGATATCAAAGCAGCGTGATCAAGCCATCGGAACCATAGTTGGGTCTTTAACAATTTAAAAGGATGTCGTCAGTTGCTGAAAAGCCCGCTTATAAGCAAACATAAACCTCTCGTCCGCGTTGTTCAGAAGAAAAAATAAGTTGTGAAATCATCCCAAGTCAAACCTTCTAGCAGCTTTGAGAACATCATATCAAACTGCAAGGAAAAGAAGTCAAGGACGAAAACGATTCCCAAATCCCAAGTTCCGTGCAATGAAGACGCCTTACTGAACTACACTTACTACCTAGATGGTTGCCATAACCGTAGGGTCACACTTGGATTTGACCCGCAGACATTTCAGGCGAAGGTAATCTTCCTCACTACCATGGACGTTTCCCACTGGCAATTGACTACAGTCAATGGATTTCACTCTACAATTACCTCAACGATTTGAAAACTTCAGCAGGCGATGAATATCCGGAAAATCAATTGGGTCTTTTAAAGCGGTATCAGATTCCTGTAGGCAATGGCAACATAACACTCAAACATCTGGAGCTATTCAAACTGTTTGGCATGATGGAATTTTTAATATTGTCATGCACCACAACAATTTGGCTTCGGAATATGTGAAGGAATATTACAAGCAGTACTGTAATAGATGCAGGGAGAAAGATCTATTGAAGCTGAAAAATGAGGTCTTTTTTATACCACCTCGTACATCTTAAATGCGTATTAATTATTCTAGGCTTTTTTATGATATTTCAATACTGTGAAGCTGTAACCTTATTTTTAATGTAATTAAATAAATTGACGTAATAAGACAAAAACAAGTTTTTATTTCAATAATAATTAGTATTCATTAGAAAATACATGTAAAGATTTATACAATTTTGCGCAGCACATTGTACCTCCGGAAGTGCATCATGCATTTTACAAATGGTCTTGAAATTCTTGAGATCTCGTAGTTTCGGTATCTCCAGACGAACTATGTTTGCGGAAGGTAGATACCTCTTTAGAAATTTGACTTTTTCATCGCCTTTTACGTAAATCGTCGATTCGCTGAATGGCTTTAGAATGTTTCGAAGATTGTTGCTAACCTTCCCGTCATCCCATCGCAAGTCGTTGAAGTTCTTTGCTTCGAACACGTTTTGCCTCCGTGCCTTTCTGCTCAACTCCTGGTAAGGATAAGGAAGTCTAAAGTAGTAAATTGTAGGTACAGTCGAATCGTACGGGAGTATGGCTAGCTCTTTCGCAAAATAGTGCCCCTGATTTTCAGAAACGAATTGGATGTCAAAAATGAACTCGGACATGCTTTCAGCAAGTCTGATGGTGGAGGGGTTCTCGTTGGCATTCACGAATCTCTCGCTTGTTCCGGTTGCAGCGATTTTACTACTTCTTCCTCAGTGGAATGTATTTTAGTGCGTGTTTCTTTAGCTCCTACTTCATTGTTATTGGTTGCTTCAATCTATATCCCCTGTAATAGCCCTTCCACACTTTACGAACTTTTCTTTTCTGAGCTATCATCCTATCTTCTATGTCGTTTTCCATCCGACCACTTAATGTTATGTGGTGATTTCAATATGCCCTCAATCGAGTGGAACACCTCCTTTTCAACCATTACTTCTAGTAATAAGCTTTCCTTAATCCTGTCTTCCTTCATTTCTTTATGCTCCCTTTCTCAATTAAACTCGTTACCTAATACCAATAGAAAAATACTAGATCTTATCTTTTCTAATCTTCCAATGTCTTCCGTTTACTTAGATTCCGCTGTTTTACCGTATGTCCCTCCCGATCCCCATCACCCTCCTTTGCTTTTAGAACTTTCTTTAAATTTTCCCTCTAGATCTAAAGTCCCTTGCTATTCCCAGTTCAATTTCTTTAAAGCCAACTTCGCCGGAATGGCGAACGAAATCAACCATGTTAATTGGTACGCATTTCATCGCTGTTTAGACGTTGACGAGGCTCTTCATAGACTTTACGTCTTCTTTACAAACCTCATTCATCGCTTTACTCCCACATGTCGTTCCAGAAGGCCTAACGATGCTCCATGGTTTACCACCGAAGTTGCTGCTGCCCTTAGGGCAAAGGATGTTGCACGTAACAAATACAGACGTTTTTTTCTGCTTGTTGATCTTGTTGATCTTCTTGAATTCAAAAAACGACGCTGTCATGCCAAAAGGGTCGCTAAAGAAGCCATGTGTGCCTACGTTGCCAGAGTTGAGGCTTCGATCTGTTCCAACAATTCTAAACCCTTCTGGTCATTCATTCACTCCCTGAAAAAATCCCCCGTTATCCCTTAAAGCATGTTTCTTCACGAAAATTCTGCTGCCACAACTGAAGAGACCTGTGAGCTCTTCGCTCGTTTTTTTCGTCGTTTTCAACCCCGCAAAACTCTCTTTCTCCTCCACATGTTTCTTTTTCAACTCCTTCGTCGTATCGTGATAGCCTGAAAGCGCTCTCTTCTTTCCATACAAACCCTTTAGAAGTTGAGAACTTAATGAGTTGTCTCGATTCTAGCTCTAGTTGTGGCTCTGACGGTATTCCAAACATACTAGCCAAGTCACTATCTTCTTCACTTTGTGTACCCTTGTCGATAATATTTAACCTCAGCATCGCAACTGGCGTTTTTCTTTTCTTATGGAAATCTGCCAATATTTTCCCTATACTTAAAACCGGTGACCCCGCTTGCATCTCGAATTACCGCCCAATATCGCTTTTGCCTTGCTTCAGTAAACTACTGGAAAGAGTTGTCTACCACAGAGTATATCCTCTATTTGTGCCTTTCCTCGCCACCGAGCAACATGGATTTGTCAAAGGCAAATTTACTGTTACTAATTTGCTATCGTTCACCAACACTGTTGCCTCCGCCATTGATCAGCAAAGACAGGTGGATGTATTTTACACAGATTTCTCCAAGGCGTTTGACTCTATCAACCATGAGCTTCTTCTGTTGAAATTAGAGAAATATGGTTTTCATGGTCCGCTGCTTTCCTGGTTTTCTACTTACATTCACGAGCATACTTGTATAGTTACGGTGAACTCCTGTTCATCCACTCCCTTCTATCCCTCCTCAGGTGTTCCACAGGGTTCGATCCTTGGCCCCTTATTATTCTTAATTTTCATAAATGATCTCCCGGGTCTGCTAAACTCTTTTTCTCTTCTATACGCAGACGATCTAAAAATATTCAGAGTAATCAATACATTCGAAGATTGCTTGCAGCTTCAGAATGACCTGCTCACTCTTATCAACTGGTGTAATGCAAATCATCTTACTTTGAATGTTTTAAAATGTCGCCAAATGTCATTCACGCGTAAAACTTACCCACTAGTATTTTATTACTACGTTTCTGGAGCCTCTCTCGAAGTCGTTTTAAATTTTAAAGACCTCGGGGTAATTTTTGACTCCAAACTATTATTTGATAAACATATCTTGCACATAACCTCCAAAGCGTCCAGACTTTCGGGTTTTATACTGAGATCTTCTAAATATTTTACCGATATCTCTACTTGTGTACACTTGTTTGTCTCCTTTGTCCGCAGTATCCTCGAATACTGTTGTCAAATTTGGTGTCCACATTTTCAATATTTGATTGATGCGGTTGAATCTGTACAACGCAGGTTCACCCGCTCTCTTCTTTACAAATTCAATTTTGATTACTGTGGGTATAATGCGAGACTCACCATGCTGCAAATACCATCCCTGAAATCTCGCAGACTTTTTCTCGATGAATGCCTTCTGTTCAAACTGCACCATCAACTTGTCCCATCTGACCTCTGCAACCAGGTTTCCGTTCGTGTTACGGATCGGTCAAATAGATCCACGTTAACGTTTAACGTTCCTTTTGCGCGGACTGACACGTTCTACTTTTCACCGCTGTTACGCATACCTAGGCAGCATAATGCACTCGGACTAGGTTCTCTGCCACCAACCTTGTCACGGTTCAAAACTATTTTAAAGGATAAAGTCGTTACTTTTTCTGTTTAATACGTTTTTATCTTTTTTCCTTGCTCATATGATACATGAATTTTAATTTTGATTTTCTTATTTCTATATTCTGTTTCTTCTATATATATGCTTAAATTTTTTTTTCTCTCTTTTTCATTGTAGTTTTTTTTTCTTCTTTCTTATTTTTCTTAATTTTGAATTTATTCATTTGCACCTTTACTTTGTTTATGATATTTGATCTTTTTATTATTATTATTTTGTGCTCTCTATTTTTCATTCATTCATTAGTAGATTCTTTGTATATATTATATGTTTCTATATTCAGTTATTGGATTTTTATCTGTTGAATATGTAATTAAATAAATAAATAAATTAAATAAATAAAGATGATTAGTGATGAAATAAGAAACATTATCCGTTTTAACTGACATTTATATTTTTTCTATCTGTTACAAAAGTAGCTTATAATTATTTTACTATGTTATATTTGCAATGTATTTTAAAAGTTCTTAAAGTAGTTTTGAATACTTTACAGGTATATTGTGTGTATCTTATTTTCCCAATTTAATTTTTTTGAATCCATAAGGACGGGATGAATAATCGTCTTCCACAATTCTCTTATCGTAAGTAAATCGATATGTTTTTTTTTCTGGTGCAGAAATAACAGCCCCTGGTTGTTTCCGCTTAATTTTTCTTTCATTCTTTACATAAATTTTATCGTCTTCTGTACCCTTGGTAGCCATTGATACAAAACGTTCAAAATTAATTAGCTGAGAATTTGCAAAATTTATGGTTATACCTTTACAATTGGTAATATACTCGTATTTATCTCTAGTCTTAATTTTTTTACTATAACTCTTCGGGGCTGTGCTCGCAAACATTGTTATGAAAACATCAGGACCATAACCTTCAAACTCGTTAGTCAAATCACCTAGAAAATTTGATATTGTGAACGGGGTAGGAGATGTTTTATCATCTACAAAAATCAAACTGTCAGTGTAATAAAGTATAAAGTGATCTTCTACCGAGTCTTTCTAAAGCGTCATACAGTTTAAGTCTGGCGTATGCTGTAGTGTAGGCCGCTATTGGTATGTTTACGTGTGGCAGCAAATTTAAATTTTCTTCTATATTTTTCCAAGTGATCCACAAGGTATCTTTAGAAACTGGTAATAAGAAGCAGATCTCTATACCGGGTGCATGTATAAAATTACAAAAATCTTTGAAATTATTTACCACCTTGTGCTAGTGCGATTTTCTCTCTGTGCAAATTTGCCTCAAAGGGAATTAAGACATATTTTTGCAGTGTTACGTCTACCAGGATTTGCATGGATTTCTTTTTTGTCTAAAAGTATGTCCTCCTTAATGTGATATGACTTTATAAAATCATCTTTTTCTAGTTCTGTTACACATTCACTACCCCCACCACTAGCTTCCTGCTTAATCTTCAAGAATGTGTTCACGTATTCCGCAAATAAGCCACCTGTATTTGAACCGGGGTCGTACACGGTATGATTATATTTCCAAACCTCATACACGATTTTAACTTCATACCCTTTCTTTACAGCTAAGGCTACCTCAGGTATAACCCATGTACCCGTAATTTCCCGCCCACTGTCATGATGTTGACATCCTGATACTTTATTTTCAGATGCACAAGTTCTGCATAGTGCAAAGTACAGTTTGTGATTTTTCTTTAAGGGTAATACGGGTAGAAATAAATTATTTGGGGGTAATGTGGTGCAGGTGATAAAACCATGCATTGAGAGTATTTCTGCGTTTGCGGGTATGTTCTTATTTCTATATATTTGCGGGTGGCCGATGGGGTATGGAGCATATTTATTAATGTAGCGGTATAGACTTGTAAAGTCAAGATATCTTATTAATTCATTTTCTCTGCAATTATGGAATAATTTAAACACTTCTGTACATCCGCCAAAAATGGCATCACGTGCGTTTAGTGGTTTTGTGATGTAGTAAGTTTTGTGACTAGTAAGTCTTTCTAATTCCTTTTGTACTTCTGGATGTGACTTTAAAAAATTGTTGAATTCCCACTCCCACATGTAAATCAAATGATATCCATTACGTCTGATCATATATGCTGAAGCTATAGTTAAGGCTTCTGTAAAAGGATTTACATTAGTAATGCTAAAAAATTCCCTCATGAAACGAACGCATCCCAAACGTAAAATATTGACATCGCTCACACAATACCTTAACATCTCCTTTCGGTTATCGAAAATTCCTGATGAATTTGCATTATACCAGTCGAAGAACTTGTCTTTTTCTTCCTTCTTCATTGCTGTATACCCATACAAATCCGGTGATGGAAAATTATATTAAAGTAATATGGATAGTAGCCCTTTGCAGGATCTTTAATTCCGAAAATCTTCGGGAAATGTGCAAGTGGTAATGCCAGAAAATTTAAAGAGTCAATAAAAGATACTCTGTCGCAGGTTAGTTTCATTATCTTGGTACCATTCATTATAGGTTCTATATTCATCTTTCTACTCATTAACTCTGAAATTATAAAATGCCCGTCATAGCCCTGCAAATTATGTGCTATACAGAATATGTTTGAGATAGAGGCTCGAGCTCTAAAACAGTAATCTAGAAACTTTCCTACGACGTTTCATTTTCTTGATATTGGAAAATATGATTCCTCACACCACAAACACTGCATTCTTCCAATATATCGGAATTTTCGTAGCAATTATAGCAGACCTGCTGGGCGACAATTAAATTGACAACATGAAAAAAAACTTTTGAACTATTGCCGTAGGAAGTATCCTGAGTATTTTCACAGTCAAAGAATATTATCATAAATTTGGAATTAGATTTTCTCTTCGGAGCCTTAATATAACAAAGATGATCTGACGGCATAATTTTCCAGCAGTTCTGACAAACAAATTCATTGCAGGTATGATTACCACTTCGCCTTTTGTCGAGGACTATAAACTATCCACAATGCTCACATATTCTCAAGCTTTCACATATATTTCTTTTTTCATATTTATTTGTTAAATGGTTTGCAAAATAAATGTCACCTCTGAACATGCGATTACAGTCTCCACATTCCCTAACATTTTTTACAAAGGTACATGGTGGAAATGAAAGACAGTATGGACATTTTCGATCACATTTGTGTTGCTTCGAATGCAGCACTTTATCGCAAAGAGTGCATGCGCATTTCCTGTTGAAAAAGCCGGTAAGGGACTTTATCACATAAAAGTGTTCCAATTCTTTGGAATAGTAAGAGTACAGTTTTTTTACAGAGTTGTCTTCGTACGGATGGTTAAACATAAAAGATTCTGAGTTTTTCGGATCATCAAAAACAACTATCTTATAATCTTTTAAAAACTTTTGAAATTTGTAGAGATCGGGTAGAATACAGCCTTTTTCGCCCACCACCACTTTTGCATCTTGACATAGCTTCTTCAACATTTTGTCTAGAGCTTTGAAAATCGCAGCCTGACCTTTATCCATGAGTCTTCCCGAAACCATCTCAATAGTGTAACATAAACTTCTAGGGAGACAGTGAAAATCATTGTCTTTCCCAACATCCACCACACTATACTTCCTAGCCAGAATCGTCTTTTCTGACAAAAATCTGGAATTTACCCTACCTCCGACAAAAGGAAAATTTACAATATCTGCTTTTATCTGCATAGCCCCATCAGAGAGAAAAGCTGTATTGGATTGATTTACATTCGAAATTAATCCAATAATATCAGACCCATTCAGCTCACTTACAGGTCTTAAACTAGCCCAAATGGGTTTAACTTGAGGGGAATTTGGAAGTTCGATAGCTAAGCTTATTTTACTTCCCTGCGCAGAACTGAAAACTAACTCCTTTATCACCCTATCAAACATGCTCTCAAGCTCTTTGACAGGGTTCTCTGCATTTTCTCTGAAACCTTTTAGGCGGAAGACCATCTTAACGCCTTTAAGTTTGAATTTTTCGTAAAAGGTTTCCCTTCTTGAAAAGATTTCAATCTTACCACCACCAGTCTGAGCTGGACCTTCATTCTGCGCTATCTCTTGTAAAATTCCGCCGTTTGTATCTGCAGCTCTGCCTGCCAAATTTTTAGAGAGAGCTTTTTCTGCTTCAAGTTCTGGGATGTGGGAGTTACTTGGTCCCTGTTGATCATTTAGGAAAAAAACTGCCACTTTTAATGTCTCGTCTGAAAAAGAAACACTATGTATGGCTGAGAATTGCGTTCAAAGTTCGAAGAATTGAACTTTTTCTGAAAGGCTGAAAATGGTTCCTCTTTTTTTCATCTCCTTCACCAAAATACTTAAAGTAGTAACAAATAAATTATATCCTAAACTTAGAGAACTTCTTAAATGGCTAATTACATTTAAACTATTCATTTTTGCTTTTGTTTTTGAAAAATTAAAAAATAAAATGCAGCGGTTAATATTAATTTTAATGCTTCTTTTTCAAAAATTCGCTGGGGAGCATGCAGGGACTAATTGGGTGAACTCTCACCTTCTTCCTTTTTTTTTACGATGGACCCACAAGCCCGCTTTGCAACGCTGCCTGTCTGCTTTTTACATGGAGTCCCGACAATAGACTGCTCGAGCTCTTCTGCTTTTCCCTGTGAGGTTGTCTCCAACAACTTGGAAATAGGTTGCTCGAGCTCTTCTGCTTTTCCCTGTGAGGTTTTCTCCAACAACTTGGAAATAGGCAGCTCGATCTCTTCTGCTTTTCCCTGTGAGGTAGTCTCCAACAACTTGGAAATAGGCTGCTCGAGCTCTTCTGCTTTTCCCTGTGAGGTTGTCTCCAACAACTTGGAAATAGGCTGCTCGAGCTCTTCTGCTTTTTCTTGTGAGCTTATCTTCAACAACTTGGAAAAAGGTTGCTCGAGCTCTTCTGCTTTTCCCTGTGAGCTTGTCTCCAACAACTTGGAAATAAGCTGCTCGAGCTCTTCTGCTTTCCCCTGTGAGGTTGTCTCCAACAACTTGGAAATTGCGGCTACATTTTGGCATATCCTTCTTAATGCCTTTAAGATGACGATGTTATCTCTGTAGTCTGAAAAAGATAAAACGGTATTTTTAATGGTTATATCTTATTTCGTCTTTTTACCGTAACCATAAAAATTTTTCTGCAGCAAAGCGACCTCCTTCAGAGCACTTGTCTGAAATTCTAATGTCTCTACCATCTTTAAATGGGGCTTTTACACTTATTATCAAGGTTATTTCGACGATTTTCCTTACCTGTCTTCCTTTCAGATCTTTCCGGCTTACGAGAGAACTGTCAAAAATCATCGTAATGATATTGACATCATATCATGCAAATCGCGCACCTGCATGGTTGCATATTCCTGCTTTAAGCTAAGATAAGTGATCTCTATAACAACATAGCATCTGATTTTTCTATGAGACGGATTTAACATGGCATGAAATATGTATACAGGTTCTAGTTTTAGTAACTTTGTCATATTTTCCCATCTTAAGTGAAGATTGATGATCTCTACAAGAAATAATTCAACATATCATCGGATTTTTCTGAATAAGATCTGACTTATCATAAAACACGTATGCTGCTCTCTATTTTTTTGAAACTTTGTATTAGTTGGAAAATAGTCTTGAATTTCTGTGCTGATAGCTGATATGTATAATGTGTAAAACATTTATACTCTCTACCGTTAGCAACTTTGTATGATATTAAATTATAAAAAGACTTAAACTTGAGTTTTGGCAATTGCTATGTATATTTTTTCCTCTGTAGATCCTGTCTTTTGAAAAATGTACGTTTCGTTAATACTTTGCATTTCAAGTGTCATACTATCTGACACTTAGACATTTTTGTATGATTACCTTTAATGATGTAATTTTCCAAGGCTTCAACTTGAGTTCTGGTAATTGATATGTATATTTTTCTTTTGTAGAGCCTATCTTTTGAAAAATGTGTGTTTCGTTAATACTTTGCATTTCAAGTGTCATACTATCGTACACTAAGACATTTTTGTATGATTACCTTTACTGGTGTAATTTTCCAAGCCTTGAATTTGAGTTCTGTTAATTGATGTGTATATTTTTATTTTGTAGAGCCGATCTTTTGAAAAATGTGTGTTTCACTAGAACTTTGCATTTCTAGTGTTATACTATCTAACACTTAGAAATCTTTCGATGATTGAATTTTATGGTGTAATTTTCTCATCACCTTGTAATTTTCTCATCACCCGAAGACATGGCTGCAAACAACGCTGCGAATGATCCCCCTGAAAAATCGAAAACCAAGGCAAAAGTTCCACCGATCGTCGTTCCTAACCTGGATCGCAGCTCAATTCTTGCTATTTTTAACACTATACAAGTGTCAAACTTTAAAATCCAGTTTACCAGTACCGGCAAGAAAATAATAATACCCAACCAAGAAGACTACGATAAGTTTCATTCTCATCTTATCTCGAAAAAAGTTCATTTCTACACATTTTCTCGTGCCGATGAACGACCGCTGAAATTCATTATGAGTGGCTTTTACAATATGGAATGCTCGGACCTGAAGAGACTTTTGCTTGAAGAACACAAGTTCGCATGCTCTGATATCAAAAAAATTACTGTTCCTGACGAATCACGCCGACATAAAGACGAAGTACTGTTTCTGCTATATTTTCCTCACGGCTCTGTAAAGCTCTCTGAGTTAAACAAGATTGACGCTATCGATCACGTAAAGGTGAAATGGAGCTACCAACGCAAAAGGGCAGTGCAACCAACGCACTGCAGGAACTGTCAAGCTTATGGCCACGGTACCTCATTTTGCCATATGCCAGCAAAATGCTTGATTTGTGGCAAGCAACACAGTAAAACCGAATGCCCAACTCAAATTTTGCTTCTTTTTCAAAAATTCGCTGCACCCCGCTCAAATTTTGTGCACTCTATGCTCTGGCGATCAGTTAAGCAACAGTTCTCTCTGCCCTAAACGCGAGGAGTATCTGACCATCCGCAAACGATAAACTCAACGGCTCTCACGCGACAAAGTTCAAAGCAGAAGTATACCTCGACCTTCGCCTGCATTAAGTCAAACAAATTTCCCGTCACTGCCTAATGGAAAAACTCTAATTAATACTCATCCTACTACACAAGACTGCTAACAACTCATACAGCGCAGTATTGCGTCGTCATATGGATATGAATAGCACTCCCCATACGGTTGGTAATGTGCCGTCGTCTGCCAATGACCTTTTTTCTGCTACCGAACTAATTAACTTAGCCCGAGAATTCATAACCAAGTTGTCTGTTTGCAATTCACGCCAAGACCAGTTTAATGTAATTGTAGAGCTTGCCACCAAGTTTGTTTACAAGTAAAGTTCATATAAATTGCTTATTTTTGCTCAAAGGATACGTAATAAGCAATTTCAAACATTCAACTTCCTGTCTGAAAAGAAAATAGACTTATTTTCTTAAGCGAATCTTGGCTGAAAGATGGTGACAAGCTTGTAAATTCTAGTTTTAAAATTTTGAGATGTGATCGGAAGGAAGCGCCGGGGGGTGGTGTTGCGATCTTTATCAAAAAAGGCATTAAGTTCGTGAGACTTAGTAATCTTCGTACTCAGATTATCGAATCAGTCGCAGTTTAAATTGATGAATTAAATGCTACAATGATTGTTGTTTACTTCAGTGGGACAAAGCTTAATTCTAGTAAACTTAAATTATTTGAAGATGACTTACAGCTGCTCTTTAGTCTGAATAGTAACTGGATTGTCTGCGGTGACCTAAATGCATGACACTACCACTGGAACTGCCTCAAAGCCAACAAAGCCGGGAAGATTCTCTTTGATTTATCCCTGAGAAAAAATGTTTTTGTTCACTCGTCAGGCAGTCCGACTTGCTTCCCTCCCAATGGCAATCCATCAACGCTAGATATTGTAATCACCAACGGTCAACTCCCTTTAACTTCCCCAATCGTTATCAATGATCGGTCATCCATTCACCTGCCTGTTTTATTCGAAATAAATAGTACTATCTCTCTGATCAGACACTCTTTCTTTAGATATGGAGCAACGTCCTGGGATAAATACCGTGACCATCTAAATGCAGTGCTTAGCCTTCAAAACTTGAATTTCCAGTGCTTCGTCGACGAGAGTCAAATAGACACTCTCCTCTCCAATCTATTAAAAAACATCCAAGCAGCCCGCAAGGTTGCTACTCCTAGAACTTATACCATCCCCCGTTCACCTCCTCTTGATGCTGCTACTACTGCACTTATTAAGCACCGTAACAACATCCGCCATAAATGGCAAAGATTGCGGGATCCAACTTTGAAGCCTCACTTAAATCTACTTAATGCACAAATACGCGCAGTTTTCCTCGGAATTCGCAATGCCCGCTGGAACAACATTCTTTCTGAACAAATGAAAGGCTCCCGAAAGCTCTGGAGCATACATAAGCACCTCAAAAACAGATCACGCGCGATCCCTGCTTTAAAAATCAGAGATAATATGTTAACGTTTGCTGAAAAAGACAAGGCTAATCTTCTTGCCTCCCAATTCTTTAAATCACACACACTAACTCTGCATAAAGATGATCCTGGAACTAGAAAAATAGTTGCCGATGAAATTCTTAAGCTTGCCTGGTGCCCGTACGACTTTCAACCTCTGTGTTTTTGCTCCCCTGCTGAGCTGCGTTCCCTTCTCAAAGGCTTAAAAGTTAAGTCATCTGCAGGATCTGATGGATTACCTAACATCCTTTTAAAAAACTTTCCAAGGAAAGCAGTTGTCTTACTTTCTTTCACTTTCAACTGTTGCTTGAAGCTAGGTTATTTCCCTAGCATGTGGAAAAATGCTACCATTATTCCTATTTTGAAACCAGGTAAGAATCCTCAGTTACCTAACAGCTACTGTAGGAAATTTAATCCACGATCTTCAAATATTGATCTACACGTTTCAGTTTCTGAGTTAAGACTAGTTTATTAGCATAAAAATAATTCACAGCGTCATACTAATACATGTACATAATAAAGTGATAATACAATGCAAATTAAGAAAGCTCTTAGATATAAACAGTGTTCTCATTTTTCAACATCCTCCCGGGCAGAAGGTTTGGTTACTTCCATGGGATAAATCAACTGAATTGGCCGTTTGAGTTTGGTTCCGTTCCCTAGCTTCAGTTGACAGGAGCGAATTTTGCCATCTCGTCCGGGAAAGACTTCTTCCACAATAGCTAATTTCCATAGGATTCGCAGAGCTGAGCTATCTTTTACTAGCACTACGTCATTCTTCTCTAATTTCGTCGACACTTTTGAAGGTGTATGATGAAGTGAACGAAGCTGCAAAAAATATTCCGTCTTCCAGCGGTTCCAAAAAAAGGTTAAAAGCTTCACGCGGTTGTGCCATTGTTGACGAATTTGATCACCTGCCGATGATATTTCCGTGACTGTTTCTGATGAAATCGTAGTAGTGTAACCACCAAGCAAAAAATGCAAGGGAGTTAATGGTGAAAGATCTCTTGAATCACTTGAAACATTGGTCAATGGTCTTGAATTCACGACATATTCGGCTTCAGCTAAGAATGTTTGTAATTCCTCGGAGTTTAACGTTGATCGTGCTATCGTTATCTTCAAAACATCCTTAACACTGCGCACTAGTCGCTCATAAAATCCACCCCACCAAGGCGCTCTTTCAACAATAAATTTCCATTTAATTCTTTCATTACTCAAAAAGGCTTGTATGACTTCATTTTTTATAATTGTATTTAACAATTGCAGTTCTTTGGCTGCCCGTTTAAATGTCTTTGCATTGTCGGAGTAAATTATTTCAGGTTTACCTCGTCTTAAAAAAAACCTTCTGATTGCCAGTAAGCAACACTCGGTCGTTAAATCTTGTACGAGTTCTAAGTGTACCGCCCGTACAGTAGCGCAAGTGCATAGTAATATGTAAACCTTTTTTGTTGCATCATCGTGCTTTGTTTGATTTTTTACAAATAATGGTCCCGCGAAGTCAACCCCTGTTGTACTAAACGGACGTACGATTTGAGCTCGATCTGATGGCAAAGGGGCGTAGGGTTGTGATCCTGGCTTGCCTTTCATTCGTTTGCATATGGTACACCGATGTATGATAGATTTGACTAGCTGTCTCGCTCTGATAATCCAAAATTTCTGCCTAAGCTCTGCTGCAACTGCATTCGTTCCACTGTGCAACATGGATTGATGTAAGTTCTTTACAATCAGCTCACCGTTTGGGAAGAAGATCGATCGAAGAATCGACCGTTTGGGAAGAAGAATTGGATGAGCGTTAAAAAAATCAAATCCCTTTTCTGGGATGCGCGTATTCAGCCTTAATACTTCGTCACTGTCTAGCACAGGGTTCAATCCTAAAATTTTTGATTTTTTTCCCACGGGCATTCCATTACGTAAAGCAGTAATCTCTTCAAGGTACTCAGAACATTGAGCATATTTAATCCAATACTTTTCCGCTTCGTCTAATTCTTCAGCCAAAATAACGATAGTTGTAGGCCGAACCCGTTTCTTGACACCATTTATAAAACGGAAACAATAAGCCGTCACACGTAACATCCTTTTCAAGCTACTATAGTTTTCAGCTTGAAATATAGCCTTCCTCGCAACAACATTATCTGTAGCAATAGATAATTTTAGAGTTGTCACTGAATGTATTGCATCTATGCTGATAGATTCATCTCTTGGCCAATCCTTTTTATCATTAACTAGCCAATCCGGACCATGCTGCCAGACTTCAGAAGTTAAAAGGCGCTTTGCGGATATGCCTCTCATCAATAGGTCTGCTGCGTTTTCTTTTCCGGGGCATTATCTCCATTCACAGTTCCTTGTTAAGGCCTTGATTTCCTTAACCCGATTTACGATATAAGGTTTCCATCTGCTTTGCTCACCACGAATCCAATATAGCGCGATTTTCGAATCTGACCATAAAACAATATGCCTAAACGACCTTTTGCAATTTTTGCAAATGTATGTTTGCAATCGAGCAGCAATCAATGCAGCCGTAAGCTCCAACTTAGGCAATGTCAATTCCTTGGAGCCATCCATCTTTAGAGGCGCGACTCTATTTTTGGCACATAAAAGATTTACAGAAACTTGACCAGCATCAATTGCTTTTATATAAGCAACAGTTCCATATGCGTTCATGCTGGCATCAGCGAATAAATGCAATTCAAGATATTCAGGTGATAAGCGATTCCACACGCACCTGGTTAAAGCCAAAGATTTAAGTATGGCAACATCTTTTCGGTATGAGTGCCAAGTAACTAAAAGCTCATCCTTTAAAGTTTCATCCCAATTTCACTTTTGCCTCCAAATTTGTTGAAACAATATCCTTAACGCTATAGTGAACGGACCAAGGAACCCAAGCGGATCGAAAAATCTTGATATTATTTGCAAAACCGTACGTTTTGAAGCGCTAGGGTTCGTTGCTAGGAACTGTTCAACTAAACCGATATCTACTGCATGTTCATCAGACTTAAGGAACCACCAGATTCCTAAAACCTTTTGGCTATCTGGTAAACTATAATGATGCTCGATAATGTCTCTTACAGCTGAACAGTTAGTATTCCACTTACGCAAATTCATTGAGGCGCCCTTGAGAATGTTCCGTGCTTCGGTAACAATTCGTTTTGCGTTTTCCACGTCATCACTGCTGCATACTAAATCATCCATATAAAAAGATCTCATCAATACGTCGGCTGTTGTTGGATAAGAAGACTTTTCACTTTGAAAGTGTTTCTTTAGTGTTGCACTTAAGAGAAAAGGACTTGATGTAACACCAAAAGTTACCCGAGTCATCCTGTAAATTTCAATTGGTGGCAAGTGTTCCAAATCATCCAACTGGTGCGCAAACCAAAAGAATCTGTGGACATCCCTTTCCGATTTGTTTAGTAAAATTTGTAGAAACGCCTTTTCGATATCAGCCACAATACCGACACGCCCGAAGCGAAAATCAATTAGAATCTTTAGAATATCGGGCAATAAGTTTGCTCCAGCTAAAAGCAGATCGTTAATGGATTGACAGCCTTCAGCATGTGCAGAAGCATCGAACACTATGCGCACTTTTGTTGTTGATTTATCTTCGCGATATACCGCACGATGCGGCATGTAGTATATGCGATTCGAACACTGATCTACTGGAACCCTTTCTGCGATGCCCTCCGAAATCAGACTAGAAATAGCTTTGTTGTACTCAAACAACTTTAAGGGATCTCTCAAGAGACGTTTCGTTAAATGTCTAAGTCTTCTGAGCGCAACCTCCTCATTCGTGTCCAGCGAATACTCGCCATCCTTCCAGGGCAATTGCACTTCGTAATAATCTCCCTTTTTTTGGATACAATCATTTATGAAATTTCCGGTGAAGCAATTTGATTCGACCGTTTCAGGCTTTATTCCCAGCGCTTCGAGATTCCATAAAGATTCAAACGATGCATCGGACTCTAGGACGCTTGCCTGCAACGCAGTCACATGTAAAACACCTGTTTTTAAATTATTCGCTCTTGGCACAGGCCCATGTAAAGTCCATCCGAAGACCGTATTTACTGCGGTCAAACTGTCTGAATTGCGCTCAAATTCACCCGTAAGAATTCGCCAATAGTTGTCAGCACCAATCAGTAAACTTAATCCATGGTGATGGTCTGACTCAAGACCGCGAGCATCTGCTAGCGCGAACTTTTCCAGCATGGGACTATAAGGTTCGGGAATCGGTAGAGTATCCAAACATATTTCAGGAACAACAATCGCTTCCATTTCAACAACATTCTCACTGTGCTGACTCTTTAATGTCACTTTCACACAGCGACACTTTCTTGTCGGAGCTTGTTTACTGCTCCCAAAAGGTATAATGCTAATTTGCTTTGTACGTATTGTAGGCAGATCTAACGATTTCGCCAAACTCTCTTTGATAAAAGTGAGCTGACTACCACCATCCAAAATCAAACGTACATACATCGTTTTCCATTTCTCACTAACTGCGATTACTGAGGCGGTTTGCAGGTAAACTTCCCGCACACATTCAATTGTATTTGGCACGTAAAGCGTCGTGTGCGAATGACTCTTATCTTCTGAAACTTCTGTTGCTGATAGCGATAAAGCTCTTTTCGTTTCAGTGAACGTTTTTCGATAACTGGGATCGCATACAGCCGATGCATGTCGACCTTTGCATGCCTTGCACTTTAAGTGTTTATTGTAGCAGCGTTTTGAGAAGTGGCCACGGTCAGTACATCGAAAACACCTGCTATCGCGCTGTAAAAGCTGCTTTCGTTGCTCCAATGTTTGAGTGCTATCGCAGTCCCTAGTTTGGTGTTGTATAGATTTACAGAAGAAGCATGTGTTGTTTGCACTTGTTGCTAATAGCCCAGCTGCAGTTGTATGGGTTTTCGACTTACGTGATTCTCGTCCTCCACTAGCACTTTCGAGGGACTCAGCTTCTCTTTTAATGAATTTCAATAGTTTTTTAATATGTTTATCGCCATCGACGATAATCTGTGACTCACTTCCATCATTTTCCATGGAATTTTCCATCGTACTATCGCTCGTTTCACCGACTGCACTATCAACGATCGAATTAAATCTGAAGAAATCAATTCTTAAATCAGTCGGTAAACATTGCATGAGCTTCGATTTTAGCATGATGGAGTAATGACTGGAAGGGATGCCCAAAGCATTTAAAGATCGAATGCATGTCATTACAGCTGTGTATAGGTGACGAAGTCCCTTAGAATCAAATTTCGAATTAACAACAGCTAATCCCATTAGTTGCTGCATATTTTTATCGACAAGTTTGTCAATACTGCCGAACTCTTCTTGCAAAAGCGCAATAGCACCATCGTAGTTTGCCGAGGTTGGTGAAAAGCCTGCAATAGTGTCAGCAGCTCTCCCCTTTAAAGAGGAAACGAGATAAGCAAATTTATCAGATTTTGTTAAACCGGCGTTTTCGTGAACCATTGTGCGGAATTGCTCCCAATATGGATGCCAA
Organism: Nemotelus nigrinus; assembly: GCA_947369275.1. NCBI lineage: Eukaryota > Metazoa > Arthropoda > Insecta > Diptera > Stratiomyidae > Nemotelus > Nemotelus nigrinus. Next base: position 110,598,678 of record OX376373.1, read on the forward strand.
TCTTTATGGTCACCAGAAAATGTCTTCAAATATAATTTAGGCAGTTTTATGGCCGGGTATTTATCCTGCCCAATCTTACTTGAAGCCAGAATAGCGTCCGATGTTTGCGGATTCAAGAAACGATTGACCTTATCTAAACGAGATGTCAATCTTGAAATCGCTCCAACTGCTCTGTCTTCATACTCTGCAATGGTTTCACATTCCTTCGCCATATCTTCTGCCTTTATAAGACCACGTGCTTCGATATTGGCCTTTTGAAGACTTTCGTAGGCCGTTTTAATCCTCTGCAGATAGACCGATAGTTCTTCTGCTATATCTTCCCATTGGTCAGCATTTTCAGGAGTCGGTTTCGAATTGGACGATTGTAAATAATCATTCGCGGCGTTAGCGATTCGCGTTACCTGTCCTCTATAGGTTGACCGGTTTGCGATTTCCATTATGCTTCGATTCGTTTATAGCTAAGCTATCGTTATATGCGAGTCAAAACTTCCGACTTATCGTTATTACTTTGGAAAAAATTTAGATCAATATTTCGCGTTACGGTATTTTCTCCGGAATGAACTTTTTCGCATTCCCGGGTTTCGGCACCAAAATGTAGGAAATTTAATCCACGATCTTCAAATATTGATCTACACGTTTCAGTTTCTAAGTTAAGACTAGTTTATTAGCATAAAAATAATTCACAGCGTCATACTAATACATGTACATAATAAAGTGATAATACAATGCAAATTAAGAAAGCTCTTAGATATAAACAGTGTTCTCATTTTTCAACAGCTACAGACCAATTAGTTTGCTACCAACATTGAGTAAACTTTTCGAAAGAGTAATTCTCTTTTGGGTCCAGCAGCATCTTCAAAATTTTGCAGTCTTCCCAGACTTTCAGTTTGGATTCAGGCCTGGCATTTCGACAGCTCATCAGTTGTTCAGAGTCGTCAAACACATTCAAGGTAACTTTTCTATGAAAAAATCCACTGGACTAATTGCTTTGGATATAAAAAAAGGCTTTTGACACGGTCTGGCACGATGGTCTTATTTATAAGCTAATCAAGCTCTCATTCCCCGTCTATCTTTGCAAGATTATAAACTCATTTTTATCGTCTAGATCTTACTCTGTAAAGCTACAGTCTTTCTCAAACAAACACGAAATTCCTGCTGGAGTCCCTCAGGGATCAGTTTTAAGTCCTACCCTCTTCAACTTATTCATGTCCGATCTGAACAAACTTCCCCTCTGCAATATTGCTATGTACGCTGATGACACCGCCATATTCTCTAGCAGCAGCAATCCAGATTACATAGTCAATAACCTGCAGCTTCAGCTTCAACACATAAGCAACTTCTGCAACAAGTGGAAAATTCAAATCAATTCTGAAAAAACCCAGGCTATATTTTTTTCTAAAAAACGTGCGGCTAAGAATCTTCCAAACCCGCAGCTGAATATCTTAGGGTCCAATATCTCGTGGTCGAAAGACATAAAATACCTTGGTTTGCATCTTGATTCCAAATTAACATTCAACAAAAACACGGAAATGATTAAATCTAAAATATTGAAGTGCATTTTGTCAAACTACCCACTGATAAACAGAAAATCGAAACTTTCAACTGAAAATAAACTACTTATTTACAAGCAAGTCTTCCTACCAATAATTCTTTACGGCTGCCCAGCCTGGTATAAATGTGCTAACACTCACAAGCATAAACTTCAGATCATCCAACATAAGTGTCTTAAAATAATCCCCAAAAAACCTTTTTACTATTCTACATATATGCTCCACAAGATGGCTAAACTTAGAACAATTCGTCAAATGATTCAGACTTGTGCCTCAAAATTTTTAACAAGGTGTAACACTTCTTCTAACCCCCTGGTGTCCTCCTTATGCTCCAATCATTTGGTCAGTTAATCTTAAGGCTAGTTTTAAGCAATAGTCTTAAGTTTATTTAGATTAGGCTAAGCACGTCATTAGGTTTTAAGCTAATTTTTCCTAAAACCCCCTAACGCACTATTGTAAATTTTCATACTTCATTTTGTATAAAATCCATAACTTAGCTGTAAAGACTCTGTCTAAACACTAGAATATGCATGTTGTGAATCTCAAGACCTCAATAAAGCATCTATTATTATTATTATTATTATTATTATTAGAAAGTAAGGAGTCTTTTGTAACCCATTAGTGGAACAATAAAGAACTAGGGTCTAACCCTTAGAATTATATTTTTTTACAAATAAATCTATTTTATTTGTTAACTTGTATTGTTTGGTCATTTTACTAAAAATATTGGGTGATTATCGTGTTCGGGTGTTATCAGTAGATTCTTTGTGGTTCTATAGCGTGCACGTTTCAAGTTTGTTTACGTTTATTTGGTGTAAGATCACGTGCATTTTTGAGTCAACGTGTTGTACGGAGTGTTTTGCGACAATTGTGGTTGTTATTGTTTGAGGATGTAGTTGGTTTGGGAAAAAAACGTTTGTTTGGTAAGTAGTTTTATAAGAGGGGCCGGTAGCTCTGCTCGCTAAGGCGTCGGGCTGAAAAGCGGCGTGCTACAGGGTTCGAACCCCGCCAGTGCCAAGGCTGTAAGTGTTAATGCGTGTGATTGATAATGAGGGTGGCAAATGGGCCCAAACTGGTGGCTGATGCCGGCAGCCCTCTTCACTTACCTTAATCTAAACCTAAGTAGTTCTAAAAAATGGTTGGTTTGATAAGCATTTAATTGCGGTTACGATTTTCATATAAAAACTACAGCAAGAGTTTCTTGACACAAGTTTGTATTCGGCTTCTGGTGAATTTAAACGGTTCCAGTGATTGAAATTCGATTGTTTTTTTGAATAAATTTATTAACAGTTTTGGTTATTTCAATTTAATCCAGTGATTGAATTGGTTGAACAAAGCACAGTGAGTAGGTGGAAAGCAAGCAAAAACAGTTTAAATCTGGTGAGTAACTTTAAATTATATTTTGCAAATATGAATATTGTTTCTGTGTGACATTCGCTCTAATTTTATATGTATTACTTATCACGATTTTCCGTTTATTCTTTCTTTATTCAGGTTGTGAAAGGTGAGAGTGAAAAAAATAAACTCTAAGAAAACTTTGACATTGTATAGTGAATATATATATATAATCAATAGACAATTTTCGGTGTTTAACCATTTGACATTATTTTCGAAGACAATATTTATTGTGAAATTTGTAAAATCGAAGTGCAAAACACTTTATGGGTGAGCCATTTGTGGACCAATTTCCGCAAACAAAACTGTACAGAGTCCGTAAATGGGCGTTTCAAGAGGGAGAAAGGGTGTTTCAACAACCGGATTGAGACCCTTATCTTTGTAAACAAAGATGAAGGTTTGTTGTACCCCGAAGAATTTTTAAGAGAATGGAAGGTCTATTAATGGAATACCTTATTAAGACTGTGGACAAACGCGGCGCGATCAAATTTAACATTGAGCTTTTTGGATAATATATTAAAATGGATGCGAACAATGATGATAATGTTAATAGTGAATTCATAGTGAAAGTAAAATCATTTAATATGAAAATGATTGTGATAGCAAATTAGTGCGAATTGAACTCCGCATTCAAGGACATGTGTATTCAAATTAGAGTGAAAATGGAAGAGTTCCAAGAAGGAGACAGTGGATGGACTCTACTTAGAATCGTGCATATTGAGTTGAACGTTAATGAACATAAACCGCTGAGATATTCAAGCTACATCCCCACTCCTTAATATTTGTACGCGAAAAAAGCATGTGTGAACGCAAAAAAATAAGACAGTTTTTGCTTCAAGTGGAGCATAATTTCCGCTTTATACCCAGCAGAAAGTGAATCAGATCGAGCTTTCTCATACAAAATCGATAATATCACTAGCACAGCAATACGATTGAAAAATGGGCTCGTTTTTATTTTTGGGGACTTGAGTTTACGTTAAACGTGGAAGATATTCACAATTTTGAGTAGATGAATCACACCATAAGCATCAATCTATTTGGCTACGATACAGAATTAAAAAAGTGGTTGGATCCTTCCATGTTACAAAGGAGGAAAAGGAACATCACATTAACTTGCTGTTATTGCAAGTCGAGGAGTAGTGTCACTTTATTTGGATTAAAGATATTTCAAGGTATGATTATTATTCGAAAGAATAAATGTTTCATTGCAAAATATATTGTTTTTATTACAGGTTCATTCGCTCTCAACAAACGTCACAAACTACGGTTATTCACGTATGTAACAAGTGTCTGCAATATTTTACCACCGTTGAAAAGCACAAAGCACACAAAACCGAATGCAGTCGTATAGTAACGAAAATGGTGGCGCTGGAGAATTCAACGCTGCAGTATAAAAATTACGAGCGGTAACTGGATGTACCGTTCGTCATCTACGCGGACTTTGAGTGCCATGTGCTGGACATTGACAGTAGTGAACTCGATCCAGAGGAATCATCAACAAGGCAAATTCAGGAGCATATACCTTGTGCTTTTGCCTATTACATTAAGTGTTCGTATGATCGACGTTTAGATAAGTTTAGAATGTATAAAGGACCTGACTCGCCCAAACACTTCGTTGATTCAATTGTTAATGACATTAAATTCCTTTACTTCAAGTATGTCAGGAAACCAAAGTCAATGAATCCCCTTATATTGGAAGAGGAAGTAGAGTTTCAAAATTTGAATAATTGTCAAATTTGTCAAAAAGAGCTTGAGAGTGACAGGGTGCGTGATCATTATCATTTCACTGGCAATTATAGAGGTCCCGCTCATAACGCGTGTAATTTTTTGTTTCGAGTTCCAAAATTCTTCCCAATACTCCGGCTACGATTGCCATTTATTCACTAAAGAATTGGATAGAGTTGATAGGGGAATATCAGTAATTCCCTTGAATAAGGAGCTGCACGTCTCACTCTCTAAACGCATTAAAGTCGGCCAGATTTATGCAGAGCAGTTTGGATGCTCTTGTAAAAATTTATCCAAAGAAGATCTGAAAACGGTATATTCGGCGTATGGAGAGGATGAGAAAGTTCAGCTACTTACTCGAAAAGGTGTATTTCTTTATGACTATATTAATTCTTGGGATCGATTGAATGACGTTTGCCTACCACCACGCGAGAAGTTTTTCAACAAAATGACAAATAGCGAGTACAAAGAGAACGATTACCAACATGTGCAAAATGTTTGGAAAGAGTTCAATTGTACAGTGAAGAGATAGTTTTATAACCATTCACCCCAATATTCATATCCCTCTTAAATAATATGTCTCAAAGGAAGTTAATACCCTCGAGATAAGAACAAACCACCTTAATCAACAGCAGGCTTCTAAATTAAACTCAATTATTCGAAACCATTCAGGCTTACTCTCAGACCCAGATGAAAAACTTACTTATACTATCAACGTTAAAGGTGAAATTCGAACAACGACAAACGATCCTGTATATTCACGTTCATATCCTTACCCAATAGCGCTAAAAGGAGAAGTAGAAAAGCAGGTAAGAAAATTACTGGACGATGGGATAATAAAACCTTCTAGATCACCGTACAGCTCTCCGGTCTGGATCGTCCCGAAAAAAATTGAACGCATCAGGAGAAAGGAAGTTCAGAATGGTAAAAGACTATCGCAAACTTAACTCACTAACCATTCCAGATAAATACCCTATTCTCGAGATTAACGCAGCTCTCGTGAATCTCGGTCGAAATGAATGGTTTTCGGTGATTGATCTAAAAAGCGGCATTCACCAGATTCCTTTAAAGGAATAAATAACGGAAAATACGAGTTCACACGGTTATTATTTGGGCTGAAAAACGCCCCCTCAATTTTTCAACGGGCTCTCGACGACATCCTTCGTGAGCACATAGGGAAAAGATGTCATGTATACATTGATGACATCATCATTTTCAGCAAAATCGAGGCAGAACATTTCGAAAACCTCGACATCGTTTTCCAAACGCTAAAATCTGCCAACGTGAAAATACAGCTCGATGAATGCGAGTTTTTAAAGAGTGAAGTTGAGTTTTTAGGTAATGTCGTCAGCAGGGATGGAATACGAACAAACCCCAAAAAAGTACAAGCCATTCTTGACTTTCCTGTTCCGAAACCCCTCAGAAATCTACGATCATTTTTAGGAATGTCAGGGTACTATCGGCGATTTATACAAGATTATGCCAAAATCGCGAAACCCCTGACAGCCCTTCTTAGAGGGGAAGATGGGCAAGTGCCCAAAATTTTTTCAAAAAATTAAATTATCAACTTGGATTCCGAGGCACTTAGTGCATTTAATAAATTAAGAAATTGTCTCGCTTCCAAGGAAGTCGTTTTTGCACACCCAAACTTTGACAAGGAATTTGAGCTCACGACAGACGCTTCTGAATACGCTCTAGGAGCCGTTCTTTCGCAGGATGGCAGACCTATCACCTATCTCTCACGAACACTTAGAAACGCAGAAGAAGGGTACGCAACAAACGAAAGGGAAATGCTTGCCATCATATGGGCTTTGGACTCGTTGAGAAACTACCTCTATGGGTCACGCAAACTGAAGATCTACACTAACCACCAACCACTTACATTCGCTCTTAGCAATCAAAATACTAATAACAAGATGAAAAGGTGGAAAGCGGCCCTAGAAGAATCCAACTACGAATTAAAATACAAGCCAGGAAAAGCAAATTTTGTTGCAAATTCTCTGTCCCGACCTGCTCGAACTCAAATACATTCAATGACACCTACCATTCACAGTGATGAAAGCTCTGCTCATAATCTCATCCCGACCGCCGAGACCCCAGTTAATGTCTTTCGAAATCAGCTTATTCTCAAAACTCGCAACAAAGATAGCTATCAGCTTCTACATCCTTTCGAAAATTACACCCGACACATAATAATAAAACCAGACTACTCGGACACAGATTTCATAAACATATTCAAACGTTACTTAAATCCAAACACTGTAAACGGACTTTGCACTACTGAAGATATTATGGGGAAAATACAACTGATATATCCACAGCACTTTAGAGACTATCGCATTCAGTTTGCTCAAAAAAATTTTGAAGAATTTCCTAACGAGGTTGAACAAGAAGAAAGAATCCTTCAGGTTCACCAAAGAGCCCATCGGAACGCCGAGGAGAATAGATTACAAATTCTCGAAAACTTCTATTTTCCTAGAATGGCAGCCAAAATTAAAGCCATTGTCAATCGCTGCCGAATATGCAAGGAAAACAAATATGATAGGCATCCTAACAAACCGTTTTTAAATCCTACTCCCATTCCAACTTATCCCGGCCACACTGTTCATATCGACATTTTCTCAACAGAAAGAAAGCTCGTCTTAACAGCGGTGGACAAATTTTCTAAACTCGCTCAAGTCAAAGTCATTGCATCAAGATCTATAGAAGACATAAAACAGCCTCAAATGGATATCGTATACTACTTCTGCATTCCCGAAAATGTCGTGATCGACAATGAAGGATCACTGACGTCCGTTTCAATAACTGCCTTAATGGAAGATGACCTGCAAATTAAGGTATTTAAAACTCCACGATACAAAAGCGAAGTAAATGGACAAGTCGAGCGATGGCATTCGACTCTGATCGAGATTATGAGATGCCTCAGGAAGGAAAGTCCTTCACGCCCATTTGACGAACTGCTGCAACGAGCAGTAAACGAATATAATCATACCATACATTCAACAACTGGAAAAAAACCAGTAGAACTCTATCTTGGCAGAAACCTTGACTCAGACGAACGAGAGAGAGAGCACGACAAAGAAACATAGATGGACTCAAACAAAAACAAGAGACAGACATACGAAACCACAATAAAAAGAAACAACCCACTAAAAACTACGACATAGGAGAAATTATTTACGTGAAACAAAATAAGCGGAAAGGTTCTAAATTAACACCCAAATATAAGCAAGAAAATGTAAAAGAAAATAATAATTCGACCGTTTTAACAGAATCCGGAAAAATAGTTCATATAAGTAATATCAAAAATTAATTCTACTGTTCAGGCTCACCATTCGAACTTCCGTGGCTAGGGTTTAAATTTTAGACTACTCTAGCTCGTAGATAGTCTCCTTTCACACAGGACTGACCAAAATACAAGACGGAAACTTTAAAACCATTCACATCATCAACATAGACAAGTACGAAGACTGCGTATCACATATCGACCCGATCCTCAACTTTCCAGAAATTCGACAACATTCTCTAGCTCCTTTCCTATCCCAAGAACTGCATCAAATTAGAGATTTGATCCAAAATCTGAAGCCACAAAGGATAAAACGATCCCTTAACTTTCTCGGTAGTACTTGGAAATGGATTGCAGGCAATCCTGACCATTAAGATTTTATCACCATAAAAGAAAAAAACTCTAGCGCACCTGAATCACTAGAATGCATTCAAGCCAAATTTGGTTGAGAAGTCATGATAGGGCTGCCAGCTGGTCTTGTTTTGTGTTTGTTTGCAATATCTTTATTAAGCGGTTTTATCGTAGAATTTTCAATTGGCTATGATATTGTAGTGACAATAAACAGCAAATATTAAGCTTTCGATTATTTGAAAAAACTCGCTGCAGTTAACCCTAAATTTCTTTATAATCCTTTAACTTCGAATGTAATTAAACAACGTGAAGCAGATTTGATATATTCTTGGCTTTGATACTGGCGAAAGGTTGCCAGCACGAGTCGGTTGTACTACTTTTGTATCAATAAATGCTTACAGTTAGTATACATACCGGAAACATTTACAATGAAAATAAATAACCGATGTTACAATTCGCAAAGTTTTGCAAATTTTTCGGATCGCAGCCTCAAACACCAACTTCAGTTACAGTGCTGCAGGCACTGAGCATTTTCTTCATTGATATTATATGAGATGCTGCTTTCAAAATTATGTGAAATAAGCAACTGATAACGAATATAATTAACCCGTGTTTTGCTCTCATAAACGTTGAAATTCATGCCAGTGGTAATATCTGAAACCTTCCACCATATGAGTTATAATGCATTCTTAAGACGAAAGTAAAACGTGGCATTTGAAACAGTTTGGCCGTAATAGGCAGCACATGTGGTGGAATATGCACTCAAAACCTGCACGATTCTTCTACTGTTCTTCGAACATTAGTGTTTCTAGCGGTTCAGGTGAGCTAGAGTTTTTTTTTCTTTGTAATTTTTCAAGATGGCACCACTGGAACATAGTTGCATACAATTCAAAATCGCTTCTATCAGACCTGGCCCTACTTAAGTCCAATGCATTCTGTAAATTTCAATTCTATCTGATGATTGATTCGTGAGTTCCCGTGAACAGAAGTTTTTGAAGCTAAAATATAGGTTAACTGAGAGAGGGTTACCGTTCTTGTCCGACCTTAAATTTCCAAAGTTTTACTTTGACTGTGTAGATTAAGCATAAGATTTGTAATAAGATTGGTTTTATTGTAGAAACGGACATTTTTTAGGATATTCGATGGTTTGAATGTTTTCACTTCCAAATTTTTATTTTTTCAAATTCAAGACACCAAAATTATCATAGCTGGCAGCTTCAACCGACTTTTTCAACCAAACTTCTACCAAACGTGGTTTAAAGTAAGGTCGTGCTACTGTGTGAGTTTCATCAAAATCGAACGATTCAATCAGAATTTATAGGGCTAAAAGCAGTTATCTTTTTTAGTGGTTTTTCAAGATGGCACCACTGGCACAGAATCACTCGCAATTCAAAATCACTTCTGTCAGACCTGGTCCTATTTAAGACCAATACATTCTGCAAATTTCAATAAATTCTGTTCATCGGATCGTGAGTTTCCGTGAACAGAAGTTTTTGATGCTAAAAATATAGGTAACTTGGGCAAGGGTTACCAGGCGTGCCCGTTATACCATATCAAATTTTTTTCTTTGTTTATGTAAACAAAGCACAAAATTTACATACGAGTGGCTTTTTTTTTAAGAAACGAAATTTTTTCAAGAGAGACGATGATTTGGAGGCTTTCACTTTCAGTGCCTGCCCTAGCTACAGGGTTGCCAGCACGCTCATTAAAACGTACATTGATCTACAACTTAATAAAACAAACATTTCCTGAAAATTTCGTAATCATGGAATAGCTCTGTCAAAAGTTATCGCAATTTAAAATTTTTTAAATTTTTCCGTTCTCTTTTTAGGCACCCAGCGCACACATGGGGTTAAAAAATTTCAAAACATTATCCGATTCACATGTCAAACTTGTTCGAAATTTATGTCGTCAACTTTATTTTTGCAAAAGTTATTTGTGTACGGAATAATAGGTATATTAAAAAAATCACTTAAATGGCCGCCGGCGCCAAAGGGTTAAAGATTATTTACTTTTTTTTGAGACTTGGCACTATTCTGCATATACACCAATGTGTCCTGAAAATTTCAGCTCAATCAGATGGCGCGTTCCTGAGATTTTTTCACTGAAATTTTTTGATGATATATATATAAATATATATATATATATATATATTTATAGAAATATGAATTTTTGGCCAAAGTGATTTTAATACTAATGTTCTTCTTCGAACATTAGTAAAAATCACAGATGTGCTACAAAATAACAACAGACAGGTTTTAATAAACCAACTCTACAATGATAGAATAAATAATACAACGAGAATGGCAAACGAGATACATAAATTATTCAAGGAAAATAATCAGATAAATAGTAACAAAATATTTGATGTACACTTTATGCTAAGGATAATTGCAGAAGAACTAAAAAATATTAACCATGCTATACATTGGGCTAAACTAGGTATTGTGAATTCTCTAATACTATCCAAAGACGAAATTAAACTTGCAGCTAACGTATTGGACAAAAAAATGTTACCTTATACAAATATAGAAGAAGCATTGGACTTCGCAGAAGTAAAGATTGTAACCAACAGCTCTTCATTACTTTATATTGTTAATATTCCTATAACAACCCGCAAAATTTATCAGAACATGTTCATTAAGCCCATCAAAAGAAAGCATTTGATCAATGAAATTGTATTTAACAACATTTTGATATATGAAGAAGAAATTTATGGCATCAATGGAAATTGTAAAACTTTAAACCAAAAAAAACTCTAGCGCACCTGAACCGCTAGAAACACTAATGTTCGAAGAACAGTAGAAGAATCGTGCAGGTTTTGAGTGCATATTCCACCACATGAGCTGCTTATTACGGCCAAACTGTTTCAAATGCCACGTTTTACTTTGGCCTCAAGAATGCATTATAACTCATATGGTAGAAGGTTTCAGATATTACCACTGGCATGGGTTTCAAAGTTTATGAAAGAAAAACACTTGTTAATTATATTCGTTATCAGTTGCTTATTTCACCAAACTTTGAAAGCAGCATCTCATATAACATCAATGAAGAAAATGCTCAGTGCCTGCAGCACTGTAACTGAAGTTGGTGTTTGGATTCGAAGTTATAGGAGTATAAACAAATTTAGGGTTACCTGCAGCGAGTTTTTTCAAATAATCGAAAA
>OX376373.1:110612650-110707650 GCA_947369275.1 Nemotelus nigrinus
CACGGAAACCCCGGAATCATCAGCATCAGCAATGGGAGCACCAACCGCAATGCCACAATCATGTGCCCCACACCTACGGTTCAACGATCTCCCCTATTTCTAGCGATCAGGGACGATCGCATTTAAGCGCGGAGGAGTTAACATCAAACACATGCTCATCATGTTGGCTCACACCTGAGCTAGCAAATTTAGACGGCGCATCTATGCATCGATGCATCGAATAATCGATGCAAATCAGCAAATTGATCAGCAGTAATTAAGCATATAAGCACATGTATTAGATAGTAAGGAGTAACCCATTAGTGGAACAATAAAGAACTAAGGTCTAACCCTTAGAATTATATTTTTTTACAAATAAATCTATTTTATTTGTTAACTTGTATTGCTTGGTCATTTTATTAAAAATATTGGGTGATTATCGTGTTTGGGTGTTATCGCTGTATTACTTTGTGGTTCTATAGCGTGCACGTTTCAAGTTTGTTTACGTTTATTTGGTGTAAAATCACGTGCATGTTTGAGTCAACGTGTTGTACGGAGTGTTTTGCGACAATTGTGGTTGTTATTGTTTGAGGATGTAGTTGGTTTGCTAACGTTTGTTTGGTAAGTAGTTTTATAAGAGGGGCCGGTAGCTCTGCTCGCTAAGGCGTCGGGCTGAAAAGCGGCGTGCTACAGGGTTCGAACCCCGCCAGTGCCAAGGCTGTAAGTGTTCATGCGTGTGATTGATTATGAGGGTGGCAAATGAGCCCAAACTGGTGGCTGATGCTGGCTGCGTTCCCGGCAGCCCTCTTCACTTACCTTAATCTAAACCTAAGTAGTTTTAAAAAATGGTTGGTTTGATAAGCATTTAATTGCGGTTACGATTTTCATATAAAAACTACAGCAAGAGTTTCTTGACACAAGTTTGTATTCGGCTTCTGGTGAATTTAGACGGTTCCAGTGATTGAAATTCGATTGTTTTTTTGAATAAATTTATTATCAGTTTTGGTTATTTCAATTTAATCCAGTGATTGAATTGGTTGAACATAGCACAGTGAGTAGGTGGAAAGCAAGCAAAAACAGTTTAAATCTGGTGAGTAACTTTAAATTATATTTTGTAAATATGAATATTGTTTCTGTGTGACATTCGCTCTAATTTTATATGTATTACTTATCACGATTTTCCGTTTATTCTTTCTTTATTCAGGTTGTGAAAGGTGAGAGTGAAAAAAATAAACTCTAAGAAAACTTTGACATTGTATAGTGAATATATATATAATCAATAGACAAATTTCGGTGTTTAACCAAGTGACATTATTTTCGAAGACAATATTTATTGTGAAATTTGTAAAATCGAAGTGCAAAACACTTTATGGGTGAGCCATTTGTGGACCGATTTCCGCAAACAAAACTGTACAGAGTCCGTAAATGGGCGTTTCAAGAGGGTGAAAGGGTGTTTCAACAACCGGATTGAGACCCTTATCTTTGTAAACAAAGATGAAGGTTTGTTGTACCCCGAAGAATTTTCTAAGAGAATGGAAGGTCTATTAATACCTTATTAAAACTGCGGACAAACGCGGCGCGATCAAATTTAACATTGAGCTTTTTGGATAATATATTAAAATGGATCCGAACAATGATGTTAATGTTAATAGTGAATTCATAGTGAAAGTAAAATCATTTAATATGAAAATGATTGTGATAGCAAATAAGTGCGAATTGAACTCCGCATTCAAGGACATGTGTATTCAAATTAGAGTGAAAATGGAAGAGTTCCAAGAAGGAGACAGTGGATGGACTCTACTTAGAATCGTGCATTGTGAGTTGAACGTTAATGAATATAAACCGCTGAGATGTTCAAGCTACATCCCCACTCCTAAATATTTGTACGCGAAAAAAGCATATGTGAACGCAAAAAATAAAGACAGTTTTTGCTTCAAATGGAGCATAATTTCCGCTTTATACCCAGCAGAAAGTGAATCAGATCGAGCTTTCTCATACAAAATCGATAATATCACTAGCACAGCAATACGATTGAAAAATGGGCTCGTTTTTATTTTTGGGGACTTGAGTTTACGTTAAACGTGGAAGATATTCACAATTTTGAGTAGATGAATCACACCATAAGCATCAATCTATTTGGCTACGATACAGAATTAAAAAAGTGGTTGGATCCTTCCATGTTACAAAGGAGGAAAAGGAACATCACATTAACTTGCTGTTATTGCAAGTCGAGGAGTAGTGTCACTTTATTTGGATTAAAGATATTTCAAGGTATGATTATTATTCGAAAGAATAAATGTTTCATTGTAAAATTTATTGTTTTTTTTCATTCGCTCTCAACAAACGTCACAAGTTACGGTTATTCACGTATGTAACAAGTGTCTGCAATATTTAACCACCGTTGAAAAGCACAAAGCACACAAAACCGAAAGCAGTCGTATAGTAACGAAAATGGTGGCGCTGGAGAAGTCAACGCTGCAGTATAAAAATTACGAGCGGTAACTGGATGTACCGTTCGTCATCTACGCGGACTTTGAGTGCCATGTGCCGGACATTGACAGTAGTGAACTCGATCCAGAGGAATCATCAACAAGGAAATTCAGGAGCATATACCTTGTGCTTTTGCCTATTACATTAAGTGTTCGTAAGATAGACGTTTAGATAAGTTTAGAATGTATGAAGGACCTGACTCGCCCAAAAACTTCGTTGATTCAATTGTCAATGACATTAAATTCCTTTACTTCAATTATGTCAGGAAACCAAAGGCAATGAATCCCCTTATATTGGAAGAGGAAGTAGAGTTTCAAAATTTGAATAATTGTCAAATTTGTCATAAAGAGCTTGAGAGTGACAGGGTGCGTGATCATTATCATTTCACTGGCAATTATAGAGGTCCCGCTCATAACGCGTGTAATTTTTTGTTTCGAGTTCCAAAATTCTTCCCAATACTCCGGCTACGATTGCCATTTATTTACTAAAGAATTGGATAGAGTTGATGGCGGAATATCAGTAATTCCCTTGAATAAGGAGCTGCACGTCTCACTCTCTAAACGCATTAAAGTCGGCCAGATTTATGCAGAGCAGTTTGGATGCTCTTGTGAAAATTTATCCAAAGAAGATCTGAAAACGGTATATTCGGCGTATGGAGAGGATGAGAAAGTTCAGCTACTTACTAGAAAAGGTGTATTTCTTTATGACTATATTTATTCTTGGGATCGATTGAATGACGTTTGCCTACCACCACGCGAGAAGTTTTTCAACAAAATGACAAATAGCGAGTACAAAGAGAACGATTACCAACATGTGCAAAATGTTTGGAAAGAGTTCAATTGTACAGTGAAGAGATAGTTTTGTAACCATTCACCCCAATATTCATATCCCTCTTAAATAATATGTCTCAAAGGAAGTTAATACCCTGGAGATAAGAACAAACCACCTTAATCAACAGCAGGCTTCTAAATTAAACTCAATTATTCGAAACCATTCAGGCTTACTCTCAGACCCAGATGAAAAACTTACTTATACTATCAACGTTAAAGGTGAAATTCGAACAACGACAAACGATCCTGTATATTCACGTTCATATCCTTACCCAATAGCGCTAAAAGGAGAAGTAGAAAAGCAGGTAAGAAAATTACTGGACGACGGGATAATAAAACATTCTAGATCACCGTACAGCTCTCCGGTCTGGATCGTCCCGAAAAAAATTGAACGCATCAGGAGAAAGGAAGTTCAGAATGGTAATAGACTATCGCAAACTTAACTCACTAACCATTCCAGATAAATACCCTATTCTCGAGATTAACGCAGTTCTCGCGAATCTCGGTCGAAATGAATGGTTTTCGGTGATTGATCTAAAAAGCGGCATTCACCAGATTCCTTTAAAGGAATAAATAACGAAAAATACGAGTTCACACGGTTACCATTTGGGCTGAAAAACGCCCCCTCAATTTTTCAACGGGCTCTCGACGACATCCTTCGTGAGCACATAGGGAAAAGATGTCATGTATACATTGATGACATCATCATTTTCGGACAAAACGAGGCAGAACATTTCGAAAACCTCGACATCGTTTTCCAAACGCTAAAATCTGCCAACATGAAAATACATACTAATTGTCGAAGAAAAATTCCCAAGCGTTTTTGAGAATAAAAACATGAATTGTTGAGTCTCGAAAAATGACTGTTTATTCCAATCTAATATACACAATGTTTATCGCGACGAACGGCCGAACAAATACATGTGGAACAACTTCAATGAATTCACCGTCGTCACGAGATAACTTGTTCGACAAAGCGTAAGATTTGACTCCCTGGTACAGACTAAACTCAATATCAGTATTAACGATTAATTCTATTGTTCTTGCTACGTATGTATGTAGCTGTGCGAAATGCTAATATTGAGATTAGCTTATACCTGTTTTACGAGAAATGAATTTTACTGTTACAATTTGTGTACAAGTAATTAGAAAATAAAAAAACTCTAGCGCACCTGAACCGCTAGAAACACTAATGTTCGAAGAACAGTAGAAGAATTGTGCAGGAGCTGCTTATTACGGCCAAACTGTTTCAAACGCCACGTTCTACTTTGGTCTCAAGAATGCATTATACCTCATATGGTGGAAGGTTTCAGATATTACTACTGGCATGAATTTCAACGTTTATGAGAGCAAAACACAGGTTAATTATATTCGTTATCAGTTGCTTATATCAGAAAATTTTGAAAGCAGCATCTCATATAACATCAATGAAGAAAATGCTCAGTGCCTGCAGCACTGTTACTGAAGTTGGTGTTTGGGGCTGCGATCCGAAAAATTTGCAGAACTTTGGGAATTGAAACATCGGTTATTTCTTTTCATTGTAAATGTTTCCGGTATGAATACTAACTGTAAGCATTTATTCATACAAAAGTAGCACAATTGAAAATTCTACGATAAAACCGCTTAATAAAGATATTGCAAACAAA
Source organism: Nemotelus nigrinus (assembly GCA_947369275.1). Taxonomy (NCBI): domain Eukaryota; kingdom Metazoa; phylum Arthropoda; class Insecta; order Diptera; family Stratiomyidae; genus Nemotelus; species Nemotelus nigrinus. The sequence goes on from OX376373.1 coordinate 110,617,596, forward strand.
CACAAAACCAACAATAGCTGGCAACTCTATAGTGGCTTTTCAACCAAATTTGGCTTGAATAATGTTTATAGTAGGTTCCATTAATTGTACGAAATTCGTATTGATTTCATGACTGCACTGGAAGTTATAGGGCAAAAAGTTTTATTTTCCTGAGCGAATTTTCAAATCCAAAGACACAAAAATTACCATAGCTGGCAGCACCAATCGAATTTTTCAACCAAATTTCCACCAAACAGAGTTTAAAATAAGGTTCAGCTACTGCTACTTTATGAAAATCTGGTTACTTATTCAAATTTCATAGGGCAAAAAGCATTTTTTTTCTTTGTAATGTTTCAAGATGGAGCCACTGGCACAGAGCTGCCCACAATTCAAAATCGCTTCTATCAGAACTGGTCCTACTTAAGTCCAATGCATTCTGTAAATTTCAATGGTATCTGATGATTGATTCGTGAGTTCCCGTGAACAGAAGTTTTTGATGCTAAAAATATAGGTTGACTGGGAAAGAATTACCGTTCTTGTCCGACATGAAATTTCCAAAATTTTTCTTTGAACGTGTAGATAAAGCATAAGATTTGTAAACAGATTGGTTTTATTGTAAGAAACGGACAGCTTTTGGAAATTCGATGGTTTAATGTTTTCACTTCCAAATTTTTATTTTTTTCAAATTTAATTCACCAAAAATTATCATAGCTGGCAGCTCCAACCGAATTGTTCAACCGAATTTCTACCAAGCGTAGTTTTAAATAAGTTTCAGCTACTGTGTGAATTTCGTTAAAATCGAACGATTCGATCAGAATTTATAGGCCTAAAAGCAGTTATCTTTTTTAGTGATTTTTCAAGATGGCACCAAGAATCACCCGCATTTCAAAATCACTTCTATCAGACCTGGTCCTATATAGGACCAATACATTCTGCAAATTTCAATAAATTCTGCTCATTGGATCGTGAGTTTCCGTGAACAGAAGTTTTTGATGCTAAAAATATAGGTAAATTGGGCAATGGTTACCAGGCGTGCTCGTTATACCATATCAAATTTTTTTTTTGTTTATGTAAACAAAGCACAAGATTTACATATGAGTGGCTTTTTTTTGAAGAAGCGGCAGTTTTTCAAGAGAGACGATGATTTGGAGGTTTTCACTTTCAGTGCCTGCTCTATCTACAGGGTTGCCAGCACGCTCATCAGAAGCTACATAAATTTACAACTAAATAATACCAATATGTCCTAAAAATTTCGTAATGATTGAATAACTCTGTCAAAAGTTATCGCAATTTAAAAATTTCCAAGTTTTCCTGTTCTGTTTTGAGGCACTCAGCGCAAGCATAGGGTTAAAAAAATTCCAAAACATTATCCGATTCACATGTAAAACACGTTCAAAATTTATTTCGTCAACTTTATTTTTGCAAAACTTATTTGTGTACGGAATAATAGGTATATTAAAAATATCACTAAAATGGCCGCCGGCGCCAAAGGGTTAAAGATTTTTAACTTTTTGTGAGACCTGGCACTATTCTGCACATACATCAATATGTTCTGAAAATTTCAGCTCAATCGCATGGCGCGTTCCTGAGATTTTTTCACTGAAATTTTTTGATGATATATATATATATATATATATATATATATATATATATATATATATATATATATATATATATATATATATATATATATATATATATATATATATATATATATATATATATATATATATATATATATATATATATATATATATATATATATATATATATATATATATATATATATATAGATATATGAATTTTTGGCCAAAGTGATTTTAATACTAATGTTCTTCTTCGAACATTAGTAAAAATAGAATTTGCGACAACTAAACATCCTCCCCGCCATGAAAATTTGAGTTTTCATCTGTTGAACCAAATGGCAAAGGGCAAAGTTTAACAATAGCTCGTTTGAAAACACCTGATGCTGTGCGTTCCGTAGCAACTCGTACCTTGCCATCTTCTCCTGATGTTACTTCTATAATTCGGACGGACAAGAGGCCATTTCATTGGAGGAAGATTTTCATCTTTCATTAGCACTAGTTGATTGACTCTTACATTAGGATGATTCGAAGTCCACTTATTGCGAGATTGTAGCAGATGCAGATACTCGTTGCGCCATCTATTCCAAAAGGTCTGTTGAAGGAAGGATATGCAACTGCTTCAGCTTGGCAGATTACCGTCAGCATTTGTTCATGATTGAAAGATGCGTTAGCCACCACTCGAGTAAGATGAAACTTGGCTCTTTTTACTGCCGCCTCCCATAAGCCTCCGAAATGTGGGGAGCGCGGCGGAATAAAACACCATTCGATCCCTTGTTCAAGGCATGCGTGATTTACTTCGTTGATGTGGGATTGAGTCGCAAATAGTCTTCTTAGCTCTTGAAGCTTGTTATTGGCACCTATGAAATTGGTAGCATTATCCGAGTATATCTTGCTTCACTTCCCCCTACGAGCAATGAAGCGTTTTAGACATAAAATGAAGGCGGCCGTCGATAAATCTGAAACTAGCTCAAAATGTACAGCCTTTGTAACGAAACATATAAAAATTGACAAATAACCCTTGATTGGAGCTCTTCTTCGAAGTTGAGCACGCATGAAGAACGGTCCACAAAAGTCAATCCCTGTGATGGAGAAAGGATGCGATGCCACTAGCCTATCATGTGGAAGGTTTCCCATGATGTGCTGAAAAAAATGGGGCTTCACTCGAAAGCATATGATGCACTGGTGGATAACTCGTCTGGCCACTGACTTTGCGTTGATTAACCAAAACTTCTGTCGAAATATGTTTACAGGTGTATGGCATCCCGCATGAGAATTATTTACGTGAAGAAACGTTAACACTGCATAAGTAAATGGGTGATGGTTTGGAAGAATCATCTGATGTTTCGCATCAAATGGTAAGTCCGATTTCGTAATTCGTCCACCGACCCGAATAACCGCATTGCTATCTAAAAAGGGCCGTAGAGACAACATTCGGCTTTTAGAGTTCACAGAAGCATTTTTCAAGAATTCATTATAGTCCGTTTTGAAATAAACCCGTTGTAAACAGCGAACGATTAGTATCACTGCTTCATCCAATTCTTTGACTGTTAATGCTGATGACAAAAGTTTAGGTCCCGAAGCATGTATACGCGACACCGACGCTTTGATGGAGCGATTGACGTAGCCGAACACTCGAACGGTTTTCATATAAGAGCTAGCATACCTTGTTCCCCTTATTAAATCTTCTACCTTATAGGACGTTAGAGTCGTGAAGTATTGTTTGCGCTTTTCTGGAATATTCGTTTCATCCAGAAATCCGACGTTACACGGCCACTGGGACTCTGCCGTAGATAAAAATTCTGGACCATGTAGCCACATTGTAGATGTTTGAAGCTTTTCTGGTTTAGCTCCACGAGAAATTAAGTCTGCAGGGTTGTGGTGCGTTGGAACGTAATGCCAGATACTAGGTGTGGCTGATTGAATTTTTGACACGTGGTTTGCGACGAAAGAAGACCATTGATAAGAAGGAGAGTTCAACCAAGCGAGCACGATTTGTGAATCGCTGCAACAAAATAGGTCAGCAAGTTCACGAAAAATAATTTTCTGGATTCGCTGCAAGTGTTCACAAAGCAATAGCGCAGCACAAAGTTCAAGACGCAGAATTGTTGTAGGTTTTAATGGAGCGATGCGTGATTTAGAACATAATAGTCTTGTCGATATAATTCCGTCTGGAGTTTCACTTCAGATGTATATGCAGGCACCATATGCGCGTAGACTAGCATCTGCAAACCCATGAATCTGAAGCTTGGCATTTACTGTAATGACATGTCGCGGTATGGTGAAGTTCTTGACCCTTGCGATGGTCTTACGGAAATATTGCCATCTTGTGTGCATTTCTACAGGTAAGCTTTCATCCCAGTTGATCTTTAACTTCCAAAGCTCTTGCAAAAATAGTTTAGCTGTGACAATAATTGGACTAAGCAACCCTACCGGATCAAAGAATCGATTCGAATCGACACCATTCTCTTGGTTATAGAGTTTATGACTTCCGGCAATCTATAAGTGATTATGAATTCGTCATCAATCGGATTCCATGCTAAGCCAAGAGTTTTGACTATATCATTGCCACCAAGTCGCGTCAAAATATCTTGGTTGTCCTTCTTTATGCCTAACAGCAGCCTTGGTTCATTTGAGCACCATTTTTTAAGTGTGAAGCCTGCTCCTTGCAGGATTTTTACAATTTGGGCCTGAACATTGACAACATCATCAAAGGTATCACCTCCAGTTAACAGATTATCGACAAAGAAGTCCTGGTTGATAATTGAGGCTCCTATCGGAAAATGATCTTAAGCATAATCTACAGCTTTTCGAAGAGCTTGTATTGCCAGAAACGGTGCTGCTGCAGTGCCATAAGTACCTGTGATCAATCGAAAGAATTTCACAGGCTCATTCACAGTTTCACGAAAAAGTATGAGCTGAAGATGTCTGTCGCTTGGATGCACTAACACTTGCAGGTACATTTTTCTATATCGGCTGATAGTACATATCGATGTAATCGAAATCGTAATAAAATAGCGAATAAGTCATCTTGAACTGTAGGGCCCACCATGAGAATATCGTTCAAAGATATGTTACTTGATGATTTAGAAGAACCGTCGAAAACAACGCGTAGTTTTGTACTAGTACTGTCACTTTTCAAAACGTAATGATGAGGAAGAATGTAATGGGGGCGCTGTAAAACACGATCTTGTTCAACAACCTCAGACATATGCCCTAGTGATACATATTCTTTCATAAAAGCATGGTAACCGGCATGTAATTCACGAGACTTGCTAAGTTTCCTTTCAATGCTATACAGTCGTTTTAATGCGATTTCATAAGATTTACCGAGCACTGAAGGATTTTGTCTTAGCGGTAACTTTACAATGAATCGGCCACTTGCGTCACGAACTGTATTGGCTTCAAAATGTTGTTCACAATATATTTCTTCCACTGACCTTTTGCTAGTGTCATTTTCTTGTTGATCGAGCTCCCAAAATTTAACGACAAGATCATTTAAGTTTTCTTGCTTTTGCTCACTATCATCTTTGTGGTGAAAATTTGCACTAAGTGAGGTACGCAAACTGGTGGACGGTCCAGAAACCACCCACCCAAAAAGAGTTTTTTGTATTATTGGGCAATTAGCACCCAAGTCAATCTGCCCGATGGCGAGCAGTTTATAAAACAGTGCCGCTCCGATCAAAATATCAACCTTTCTTGGTAGATGAAACTGCGCATCTGCGAGAGGAATATTTTTGGGAATGTGCCAGTGATCAATATTTATTTTCTCTAATGGCTGAGGCCCTGTGAATTTAGGTACTATATAAAATTCCAACAGGGAGTTAAAGTCATAATGCAATGATTGTATATTGACAGATGTTTTAGACACACACCTTGACGTTGTCATACAAATTCCACTAATGGCTACGTCTGTTTGCTCTCTTCGTAAAGGCAATTGCTGTGCTAGTCTTTCTGTCATGAAATGCAACTGCGAACCACTATCCAGTATTGCTCTGCAGTTGACTGCAATCCCATCAGGCGATTTCACTGTAATTATTGCAGTACCAAGAATCACATTAGCAAAACCAGTTTGAGACTGGTCTGTAGAAGTAGTTAACTGAGTTCTGTTAGATGCCTGGCCAATTAACGATGATTGAGTTCTGTGCGCTCTTTCAACTGCCGTCGGATCGTGAGAAATTTGAGGAAGAGCTTGGTTGGCCTTAACATTTCCATGCAGAAGAGTGTGTTGACTCCGGTGGCATTTGTGGCACTTACTCGATAGACATGCCTTTAATGAATGTCCCTTACGCAGACAATTAAAGCACAAGTTGAGCTGTTTGGCCCTGGAGTATATTTGATCAGGGGACATGTCTTTCAATGCAGTGCAGTCGAACACTGTATGCTCATTGCGTGCGTCACAAAAATGGCATTTTGATCTAGCATCGAAGTTACTAGCAAAGAAACTTGACCGTTTAGGTTTAGTACTTACTGTTGAATTTGATTTGTCGCTGCATTTAGTTTCGCCAACAAATTCTAATGCAGAGCATTGTTGGTCCAAAAAGTCCGTGAAATGTTCCCATGTTGGGTAAATGTTCTCATTTTTCGCCAATTTTTCTGCTCGAGAAAGATAAGTGCAAGACTCTTGCCATTTGACGCGAGATTCAGTGTCGAGCTTGGACACTAGGATGTGTAGCAAAAATCCATCAGCAATGTTTTCTTTCATCCCAAGGCTTAGTAAGCATCGCATATGCTTATTTATTGCATCACCAATTTGACGAAGATCTTTCGTTGATGGGTTCCGAATTGATTGCACTTGGAAGAGATCGTTGATGTGTGAAGCGAAAATATACAGCTTGTTATCAAAGCGTTTCTTCAAAAGGTCCTTCGCTTTTGAATAATTTTCTTCAATTAATTCGATTCCTTGTTATCAAAGTGTTTCTTCAAAAGCTTCTTCGCTTTTGAATAATTTTCTTCAATTAATTCGATTCCTTCTTTTACCGATGCAGCAGTGCCTGTCAGTAAAAAACGAAGATATTGAAACTTTTCTAATGATGATAAGTGGCTGTTTGAGTCTATTAATTTTTCAAACATCCCGAAAAAACCCATCCATTCACTGTACAAACCAGAAAATTTGGTCAGATTTAGTTTCTGTAAATGAAGCTTTGACGAAGTAGCTTCAGAAGCGAAAGTGGAGCTCAAAATGGCGGATGCATCAACTGATCTTCTCGGACGAAGTTTTTCGATGATGGCTAATAATTTGGCTTTCAGTTGGCAGTATGAATCTTCATACAAAACCTTTTTTCCTGATAATGGTTCATCTGTATCTAATACCTCTAGTTGCCGTTGAACCACTTCGAAATTTTTGAATTGCGATTCTAAAAGTCCTAGCTTACTTTCGGCCTCAAATATGGTGAGATCCAACTTGCCTTCGAGTAGCGTTTTCATTCGGGTTTGCTGGCCTAAGTTCACACCACGCTGGATTCGTAGCTCTGATATCGCTCTTGCACTTGAAGTGACCTTCGAGTCTAGTTTCACTTCATCATCTCCAGCCATTTTGAGTCCCTGGTATACTGGTATACTGGGCACGTGGTAATTTTCACAAAGGGGTTTTAAACGTAATCCTTACACGAATGGAATTGGTGATGTGACAAATCGCACCGAAATGTAACTGATCGAACAGATGTTCACTGATGAATTTAATAATTCCGAAAACAAATACCGAAAAAGCGAGATCCGGTTCGAAGGACCATGAAAAATTCCCAAGCGTTTTTGAGAATAAAAACATGAATTGTTGAGTCTCGAAAAATGACTGTTTATTCCAATCTAATATACACAATGTTTATCGCGACGAACGGCCGAAAAAATACATGTGAAACAATTTCAATGAATTCACCGTCGTCACGAGATAGCTTGTTCGACAAAGCGTAAGATTGGACTCCCTGGTACAGACTAAACTCAATATCAGTATTAGCGATTAATTCTATTGTTCTTGGTACGTATGTATGTAGCTGTGCGAGATGCTAATATTGAGATTAGCTTATACCTGTTTTACGAGAAATGAATTTTACTGTTACAATTTGTCTACAAGTAATTAGAAAATAAAAAATAGAATTTGCGACAACTAAACAACTTTCCTAACGAGGTTGAACAAGAAGAAAGAATCCTTCAGGTTCACCGAAGAGCCCATTGGAACGCCGAGGAGAATAGATTACAAATTCTCGAAAACTTCTATTTTCTTAGAATGACAGCCAAAATTAAAGCCATTGTCAATCGCTGCCGAATATGCAAGGAAAACAAATATGATAGGCATCCTAACAAACCGTTTTTAAATCCTACTCCCATTCCAACTTATCCCGGCCACACTGTTCATATCGACATTTTCTCAACAGAAAGAAAGCTCGTCTTAACAGCGGCGGACAAATTTTCTAAACTCGCTCAAGCCAAAGTCATTGCTTCAAGATCTATAGAAGACATAAAACAGCCTCTAATGGATATCCTATACTACTTCTGCATTCCCGAAAATGTCGTGATCGACAATGAAGGATCACTGACGTCCGTTTCAATAACTGCCTTAATGGAAGATGACCTGCAAATTAAGGTATTTAAAACTCCACGATACAAAAGCGAAGTAAATGGACAGGTCGAGCGATGGCATTCGACTCTGATCGAGATTATGAGATGCCTCAGGAAGGAAAGTCCTTCACGCCCATTTGACGAACTGCTGCAACGAGCAGTAAACGAATATAATCATACCATACATTCAGCAACTGGAAAAAAAACCAGTAGAACTCTATCTTGGCAGAAACCTTGACTCAGACGAACGAGAGAGAGCACGACAAAGAAACATAGACAGACTCAAACAAAAACAAGAGACAGACATACGAAACCACAATAAAAAGAAACAACCCACTAAAAACTACGACATAGGAGAAATTATTTACGTGAAACAAAATAAGTGGAAAGGTTCCATATGAACACCCAAATATAAGTAGGAAACTGTAAAAGAAAATAATAATTCGACTGTTTTAACAGAATCCGGAAAAATAGTTCATAAAAGTAATATCAAAAATTAATTCTACTGTTCAGGCTCACCATTCGAACTTCCGTGGCTAGAGTACAAATTTTAGACTACTCTAGCTCGCTTTCACACAGGACTGACCAAAATACAAGACGGAAACTTTAAAATCATTCACATCATCAACATAGACAAGTACGAAGACTGCGTATCACATATCGAGCCAATCCTCAACTTTCCAGAAATTCGACAACATTCTCTAGCTCCTTTCCTATCCCAAGAACTGCATCAAATTAGGGACTTGATCCAAAATCTGAAGCCACAAAGGATAAAGCGATCCCTTAACTTTCTCGGTAGTACTTGGAAATGGATTGCAGGGAATCCTGACCATGATTGATTTGATTGATTGAAGAAGATTTTTATTTCATTTTAGTTGTACATTCTTAGCCTAGCTTAAAGTATAATTAGCAATAATAATTTTAAGCCTAGCGGCTATACTATTTTGGCCTGCTGGTTCCTATGGTTTTTTTATACAAATATTTTTTCTTAAACACTTTTTATCTTACACACTAATAATACTACCCAGCTTGTACTGGGATTACCTGGGCAATACTTGACTTAAAATCTGCCTTACACTACAATTAAGCTCTAACCTATACCTAATTATAACTAACCTAACCTAATTAGACCTAAAACTTAACCTAGGTCTTACACTTAGCCTCTTCTGTTCGACGGAAGGCCTACATAGCTAAATAGCGCAGCCATGAGCTGGCGCTCATAAACTGATTTCGCGGCTCATTAGAGCCACCTGTACACCCTATTGACCGAATTAGTCCGTTTTCATGTCCGTCAGTTTCTCCGTAGAATCTTGTCGTTAATTCCACAACCCGGTCCCTAAGTGGCTTCAGACCCGACTCCTGATAGAGGAGAAGGTTCTTTGGCCACTTTTTAGTTACCGGATTGTAGAACCTACCAGTGCAGAAGCGGAGGATTCTTCTTTCGAATATCTCCGCTTCTGCCATTACAGTCTTTGAACATGTAATCCAGGATGGGGAAGCATAAGTCAGGATAGGCCGGATCAGGGTCTGATAGCAAATGGATTTAGCTTTGGTGGTCATACCCATCTTTTTGGCGAAAAGATGTCTGATGCGTTGAAATGCGAATTTGGCAGCTTTGATTTTACGCCGCACGTAAGGATTAAATTTGAGAAATTCGTGAAAACCAACACCGAGGTACTTTAGAGATGAGCTAGGAGTAATCTTAGAAGTTCCGAACGAGACAGCGAGTTTTTTGGTCTTGTTGCGAATAGTTTGCGATCCGCGATACTTAGAAGGATTGCGAAATACACTAAGCTGTGTCTTACTGCTATTTGGTTTGATGCCCCATTCGTCAAAATAAAGACTTAATTCTGCCAAGTAGTATTCCAGGCTCCTCGCTGCTTTGAGCGGATCTTGGCTCGACGCGAATAAGAGCGTGTCATCGGCATATTGAAGAATTTTGACTTGAGGTTGGCCCACGGGAATGGGAAGGTCAGCGGTGAATATAGTATAAAGAATTGGGGCAGTAACAGAACCTTGTGGCACTCCTGATGTCACAGGTCCTTTGGGAGAATTTGCTCCATTAACGCTGGCATAGTATTGCCTGTTGGTAAGAACGCTCGCTGCGAGTCTTATCACCTCTTCCGGGAATCCAAACTTGATCAACTTAAACAGAAGACCTTCGTGCCATACGGAATCGAAAGCCTTTTCGATATCTAAAGTACACACTACTGTTGGAATGTTTTGCTAATTCAAGTGAGACACGATTTGATCGTGCAGGTATGAGATGGCGTGCTGCGTCCCGTGCCTGCGCCTAAAGCCAAATTGGTGATCAGGAACCACCTGCATGCGCTTACAATGTTCTTTTATCTTCTCCAGCCAAATTCTCTCAAAAATTTTCCCCAGATTAGGGAGGAGAGAAATTGGGCGGAAATTGCTGGTCGCTTTACTTTTGACCTTCTTATGGATGGAAATAATCTTGGCTACTTTCCATGAGTCGGGAAAATAACCATTGTTCAGCGTATTATTAAATACAATTGAGAGAATTCTGAGCATAGAGAGTGGTAGATGTTTAATAATGAAATTAGACATTCCATCATGCCCAGAAGACTTTTTGCTTTTTACTCCGCGCAGCAGTTGCACCAAGTATTCACTATTAACAAAGTGGAACTGGTCATTTGCACCTTGCGGGTTGTCTGAAGGATTTTCGGATGAAAATGTGGCCAGTGGCTCGTGGTGTGTATCTAGGAAGCGGCTGACTTCTTCTCTTACCATTTGGCGGTTAGGAGCAGAACTGTCAGGCGGAACAGCATTTAACTGAGATTGGAATGTTGATGCAAACAACTCAGCCTGATGACTAGGGCTGCTCACAACAACATCGTCAATCGTCACCACCATCTCGTGGCTGTTATATTTACCAGAAAGCAAGTTTATTTCCTTAAACATGTCGGGGCCTGGTCGAATGTCTCCCAGCCGCTGCACAAGCCGCTCACTGCGAAATTTACCAACCATTTCAGCAATTATTTTGCTGAGACAGTTGGTATTCGAAAGTAGCGACCTGTACAACGAGTGATCCCTGCCATGTCTGTGGAAAATTCGCTTTAACTTGCAGCGCCAAATGTGTCTCACTTTCATGTGCTTAACAATTTCCGGCGGCAGTGCATGATTCTGATACTTATTAAGAGTGATCAAGCGTGTATTCCGGACAACGGTTTCATTTATAATGTCATTGATGGACTCTATAAGATTATCAACCTGACGGTTTGCTAAGTTTTCCGTCACCCAAACATCAAGATTTCTTACCGCATCGTCTATGTCCCGTTGAAAATTGCCCCAATCGATATTTTTAAAAGACCTAGTTGTCTTTGGGGGTCTTTTCATGAAGCTGAAAAATGAGCGAAACAGAAGTCGGAGCTTCACGGCAATGTGATCAGACATACCTGCATGCGTCCAACAGTGTGGGAGATCAATACTGTTGAGCAGGTCGTCTGACAGGAGAAAAAAATTTATTGTCGAGTTACTACTTGGCCTGGTTGGCGAGTTCGGAGCAACTATTTGCAAGGAAACGGGAGAACTGCTTAGCTGCAGCCATTCGAGCAACACCCTGCCGTTTCCGTTCGTTACGGAATCTCCCCAGGTTGGGTGTCTCGAGTTCAAATCGCCACCGATAAGCGAATATTTGTATTGACTAGTGATTGAGTTAATGACTCCGAAATCGTGCAATAGACTTGACTTTGACGAACTGCATCGAACGTACAGAGATACAACGAGGATTCGCCTGTGATCAGTAGTTTTGATCACCGCTGCAGCAATGGCGCAGCATTTAAGATCGGGAACCGCGACGGGTTTCATGTCCAGATTACTCCTAACTAAGAGTGCAGAGCCACCATTTTGATTGTCAAAGACACTAGTGAACCCTTTAAAGCTAACCCTGTGGAATTTTTAGAGTCTGGTTTCTGTTATCATTACGATATCGGATTTCAATGCATCAAGGAGATGTTGAGCAGACGCTCTTTGCGCCATCGAGATGAGCGAAGCGCTATTGAATGTGGCCACCTCAACCAACTTACTTAAGAAGGGTAGTCAGCAGTTTAAGAGTGGCAACCAACCCTTCAGCATCAGTTCCCGCTGCCAATACTTGGGTGATAAAGTTATTTATCAGTCCAAGATTGGCATTGGCTGGAGATGATCCCGTGGAGGTTGGAGCTCGTTGAGCACCAGAATCAGGAGAAGAAGTATTTCCTACTGCCTGTGCGTATGAAATACCACTTCGCCTGTAATTCGAAACGCTCTGCGTCACAAACTGCTGACGTTCCTTGCGAGCCTGATCACGGCGAATATTCTTCGCTTCAATTCTGGCCGCCATTTCTTTATATGCCGGGCATCCACGATAGTTGGCTGGGTGACCATTTAGACCACAGTTGACGCATGCAGGCTGTGCGTCTTTCATTTTTTTACAGTCGCCGCGTGGGTGCCTCTCCAGGCACTTTACGCAGCGGTGGACAATGGTGCAGTTGCCTGCAACATGGCCGAAATTCTGGCAGTTATAACACTGCAGCCTCTCTTTGTTCCGTATTTTCTCCCAAGACACTCTCTGCCAGAGGATGGACCGTATTTCAAATACAGCAGCTAGCTCCTGGGAAGGCTCGAACTGCGCAATGAATAGGCCGGACTGGGGTCTGAAGTCTTCAGCCGCTACCGACTTACTGAGTTCCCGGTCTTTGCGGGTGAGGAAGTACGATACCGACTTCACCTTCAGATCAGGGTACTGCGCCACTAGCTCAGAGTGTATATCCGCAGGTTGAACGCCCTTGTGCAGGCCGCGAATGATAAGTGACTTAGGTTTTTCTGTAGCTGCAGTGTAAGTGGTTGCATTTCGACCAGTGGTTTTAATTAGTTCGAAGACCTTTTTGTGGTCTTCTAGGGAGGCACAGAGAATCAGTGATCTATCACTCGAGATATTTTTAATATTCACCCTGACTCCTTGAGCGTGAAGCTCTGTGATGAGCTTTGGAATATCCATCTTATAAGCCGTTATAGCGGGAACCTTAGGGGTTTTCGTGGGAGGGATAAGAGGGGAGGTCGTTAATAGGTTTTGGGAAGAAAATATTACCTGTTCCGTTGTTTTTGTCTTTCGTCGCGTGACCAGGTTGAAATCCTGCCTGTATTGATCGAATTGGGCTGATGTTGCTGCAGTTGGAACTACTGATTTTGGCGCGCTTGTCTGCTCATGGATGGCTGGTTTGGCATTCGCGTTAAGTGCTGCTATTGGTGGTTTTCTTGCTGCATGAAACTTTTCAGTTTGTTCTTAATTGCTGACCAGGAATGACGTCATCTGCCGACATTAATCATCTATTTCCCTCCGCAGAGCACAATTTTCCTTCTCGAGTATAGCAACCTTCTCCATCGCTTTTTTATTTCCTATCTCATCATCTAGGTCCGATGTTTCTTGAGCTTTAATTTTTTTTCTTTTTCCCATCACACTTTACGGGATAAGGCCAAACTTCAACACACTGTGCAAAAATGTAACGTGCACCTGCTCTTTTTCGAGCCCGTCACTTATTTTAATTTTATTTTCTGTATTCAGTATTTTATTAATATTACGATGCAATGCTCACTGCAATCGAGTTAACGGCAATTCACTCGAACACAACACCCAAATCACAGATCTTAGCAACGATACAAGTCACTTGTCAAATTTCACCGTTACGTACGTTTGTTTGTGTATCGCGATACGCACAAGACGATTTCTTAACACAACCTATCGGCTTCGATGTTCGCAGTGAACTCCAATCCTGACCATGAAGATTTTATCACCATTAAAGAAAACAATCACAGATGTGCTACAAAATAACAACAGACAGGTTGTAATAAACCAACTCTGCAATGATAGAATAAATAATATAACGAGAATGGCAAACGAGATACATAAATTATTCAAGGAAAATAATCAGATAAATAGAAACAAAATATTTGATGTATACTTTATGCTAAGGATAATTGCAGAAGAACTAAAAAATATTAACCATGCTATACATTGGGCTAAACTAGGTATTGTGAATTCTCTAATACTATCCAAAGACGAAATTAAACTTGCAACTAACGTATTGGACAAAGAAATGTTACCTTATACAACAATAGAAGAAGCATTGGACTTCGCAGAAGTAAAGATTGTAACCAACAGCTCTTCATTACTTTATATTGTTAATATTCTTATAACAACCCGCAAAATTTATCAGAACATGTTCATTAAGCCCATCAAAAGAAAGCATTTGATCAATGAAATTGTATTTAACAACATTTTGATATATGAAGAAGAAATTTATGGCATCAATGAAAATTGTAAAACTTTAAACCAAAAAAAAAAACTCTAGCGCACCTGAACTGCTAGAAACACTAATGTTCGAAGAACAGTAGAAGAAACGTGCAGGTTTTGAGTGCGTATTCCGCCACATGAGCTACTTATTACGGCCAAACTGTTTCAAATGCCACGTTTGACTTTGGTGTCAAGAATGCATTATAACTCCTATGGTAGAAGGTTTCAGATATTACCACTGGCATGAATTTCAACGTTTATGAGACCAAAACACGGGTTAATTATATTCGTTATCAGTTGCTTATTTCACAAAATTTTGAAAGCAGCATCTCATATAACATCAATGAAGAAAATGCTCAGTGCCTGCAGCACTGTAACTGAAGTTGGTGTTTGGGGCTGCGATCCGAAAAATTTGCAGAGCTTTGGGAATTGAAACCTCGGTTATTTATTTTCATTGTAAATGTTTCCGGTATGAATACTAACTGTAAGCATTTATTGACACAAAAGTAGCACAACCGACTCGTGCTGGCAACCTTTCGCCAGTATCAAAGCCAAGAATATATCGCATCTGCTTCACGTTGTTTTATTACATTCGAAGTTATAGGAGTATAAAAAATGTAGGGTTACCTGCAGCGAGTTTTTTCAAATAATCGAAAACTTAATATTTGCTGTTTGTTGTCACCACAATATCATTACCAATTGTAAATTCTACGAAAAAACCGTTTAATAAAGATATTGCAAACAAACACAAAACCAAAAATAGCTGGCAACTCTATAGTGGCTTTTTAACCAAATTTGGCCTGAATAATGTCTATAATAAGTTCCATTAATTGTACGAAATTCGTATTGATTTCATGACTGCACTGGAAGCTATAAAGAAAAAAGTTTTATTTTCCTAAGCAAATTTTCAAAACCAAAGGACACAAAAATTACCATTGCTGGCAGCACCAATCGAATTTTCAAACCAAATTTTCATCAAACAGAGTTGAGAGTAAGATCCAGCTACTGTGTCAATGTCATGAAAATCTGGTAACTTATTCACATTTCATAGGGCACAAAGCAGTGTTTTTTCTTTGCAATTTTTCAAGATGGCACCACTGGCACAGAGTTGCCCACAATTAAAAATCGCTTCTACCAAACCTGGTCCTACTTAAGTCCAATGCATTCTGTTAATTTCAGTTGTATCTGATTATAGGTTCGTGAGTTCCCGTGAACAGAAGTTTTTAATGCTAAAAATATAGGTTAACTGGGAAAGGGTTACCGTTCTTGTCCGACATGAGTTTTCCAAAGTTTAACTTTGAACGTATAGGTAAAGCACAAAATTTATATACAGATTGGTTTTATTGTAAGAAACGGACATTTTTTAGGATATTCTATGGTTTAAATATTTTCACTTCCAAATTATTATTTTTTCAAATTTAAGTCACAAAACTTATCATAGCTGGCAGCTCCAACCGAATTTTTCAACCAAATTTCTACCAAACGTGTTTTAAAATAAGGTCTGTGTGAATTTCGTTAAAATCGAACGATCAAATCAGAATTTATAGGGCTAAAAGCAGTTATCCTTTTAGTGATTTTTCAAGATGGCACCACTGGCACAGAATCGCCCGCGTTTCAAAATCACTTCTATCAGACCTGGTCCTACTAAAGATCAATACATTCTGCAAATTTCAATTAATTCTGCTTATTGGATCGTGAGTTGCCGTGAACATAAGTTTTTGATGCTAAAAAATATAGGTAAATTGGGCAAGGGCAACCAGGCGTGCCCGTTATACCATATCAAATTTAATTTTTTGTTTATGTAAACAAAGCACAAGATTTACATATAAGTGGCTTTTTTTGAAGAAACGGCGCTTTTTCAAGAGAGACGATGATTTGGAGGTTTTCTTTTCAGTGCCTGCCCTAGCTACAGGGTTGCCAGCACGCTCATTCAAAGCTACACAAATCTACAACTTAATAATATCAATATGTCCTAAAAATTTCGTAATGATTGAGTAGCTCTGTCAAAAAATATCGCACTTTAGAAATTTTCAAATTTTCCCGTTCTCATTTTAGGCATCCAGCGCACACATGGGGTTAAAAAATTCCAAAACATTATCCGATTCACATGTAAAACACGTTCGAAATTTATTTCGTCAACATTATTTTTGCGAAAATTATTTGTGTACCGAATAATAGGTGTATTAAAAATATCACTAAAATGGCCGCCGGCGCCAAAGAGTTAAAGATAAATGACATTTAGTGAAACCTGGACCTATTCTGCATATACACCAATGTATCCTGAAAGTTTCAGCTCAATCGGATTTCGCGTTCTCGAGATTATCTCACTGAAATTTTTTGATGATATATATATATATATATTATAATTATGGGGTATATATATATATATTATAATTATGTATCTATATATATATATATATATATATATATATAAATATATATATATATATATATATATATATATATATATATATATATATATATATATATATATATATATATATATATATATATATATATATATATTAATATATATATATATATATATATATAAATATATATATAGATATATATATATATATAGATATATATATATATATATATATATATATATATATATATATATATATATATATATATAAATATATATATATATATAATATATATATATATAGATATATATATATATATATATATATATATATATATATATATATATATATATATATATATATATATATATATATATATATATATATGGAAATGTGAATTTTTGGCCGCATCGATTTTAATACTAATGTTATAGATATAAGAAATACGACCTGCATCCCGAATCTACTGAGAAGCCTCAATGCATCCTGTATTAAGATAAACAATCAAAATTTACCCACCATCGACGAAATCTCGCCCGGTGTATTACTTATAAACAAATTCGTCGGCCTATTGGAAATTGAAAACACATCCCACAGCTTAAATGGAAAATTCCTGATAAAATTCGAAAATACCAGCATATCTATCAACAACAAAAAATTCTTTTCCCAACAAACAACCAGAATACAAGCTTTGCTCGCAATACTCCAACTAAGCTCCAAAACAGAGGAGTACCATGAACTATCATCTTTGGAAATGATGAAAGAATTTAGCATCAACAACACAAGATCCATCGAATTTCTACAATCCCATAAAAATATTCACAATTTTACCATTTACAGTTTAATTACAATTTGTTTTATCATTCTCGGTATCACAACCTGTTGGAAAACTTGGGGAAACAGGAAACATATCATCATAAAAACGACAGCCACGGAAACCCCGGAATCATCAGCATCAGCAACGGGAGCACCAACCGCAATGCCACAATCATGTGCCCCACACCTACGGTTCAACGATCTCCCCTATTTCTAGCGATCATGGACGATCGCATTTAAGCGCGGAGGAGTTAACATCAAACACATGCTCATCATGTTGGCTCATACCTGAGCTAGCAAATCTACACGGCGCGTCTATGCATCGATGCATCGAATAATCGATGCAAATCAGCAAATTGATCAGCAGTAATTTAGCATATAAGCGCATGTATTAGATAGTAAGGAGTCTTTTGTAACACATTAGTGGAACAATAAAGAACTAGGGTCTAACACTTAGAATTATATTTTTTTTACAAATAAATCTATTATATTTGTTAACTTGTATTGCTTGGTCATTTTATTAAAAATATTGGGTGATTATCGTGTTCGGGTGTTATCGCTGTATTACTTTGTGCTTCTATAGCGTGCACGTTTCAAGTTTGTTTACGTTTATTTGGTGTAAGATCACGTGCATGTTAGAGTCAACGTGTTGTACGGAGTGTTTTGCGGCAATTGTGGTTGTTATTGTTTGAGGATGTAGTTGGTTTACTAACGTTTGTTTGGTAAGTAGTTTTATAAGAGGGGCCGGTAGCTCTGCTCGCTAAGGCGTCGGGCTGAAAAGCGGCGTGCTACAGGGTTTGAACCCCGCCAGTGCCATGGCTGTAAGTGTTAATGCGTGTGATTGATAATGAGGGTGGCAAATGGGCCCAAACTGGTGGCTGATGCCGGCAGCCCTCTTCACTTACCTTAATCTAAACCTAAGTAGTTCTAAAAAATGGTTGGTTTGATAAGCATTTAATTGCGGTTACGATTTTCATATAAAAACTACAGCAAGAGTTTCTTGACACAAGTTTGTATTCGGCTTCTGGTGAATTTAGACGGTTCCAGTGATTGAAATTCGATTGTTTTTTTGAATAAATTTATTATCAGTTTTGGTTATTTCAATTTAATCCAGTGATTGAATTGGTTGAACATAGCACAGTGAGTAGGTGGAAAGCAAGCAAAAACAGTTTAAATCTGGTGAGTAACTTTAAATTATATTTTGTAAATATGAATATTGTTTCTGTGTGACATTCGCTCTAATTTTATATGTATTACTTATCACGATTTTCCGTTTATTCTTTCATTTTTCAGGTTGTGAAAGGTGAGAGTGAAAAAAATAAACTCTAAGAAAACTTTGACATTGTATAGTGAATATATATATAATCAATAGACAATTTTCGGTGTTTAACCAAGTGACATTATTTTCGAAGACAATATTTATTGTGAAATTTGTAAAATCGAAGTGCAAAACACTTTATGGGTGAGCCATTTGTGGACCAATTTCCGCAAACAAAACTGTACAGAGTCCGTAAATGGGCGTTTCAAGAGGGTGAAAGGGTGTTTCAACAACCGGATTGAGACCCTTATCTTTGTAAACAAAGATGAAGGTTTGTTGTACCCCGAAGAATTTTTTAAGAGAATGGAAGGTCTATTAATACCTTATTAAAACTGCGGACAAACGCGGCAAGATCAAATTTAACATTGAGCTTTTTGGATAATATATTAAAATGGATCCAAACAATGATGTTAATGTTAATAGTGAATTCATAGTGAAAGTAAAATCATTTAATATGAAAATGATTGTGATAGCAAATAAGTGCGAATTGAACTCCGCATTCAAGGACATGTGTATTCAAATTAGAGTGAAAATGGAAGAGTTCCAAGAAGGAGACAGTGGATGGACTCTACTTAGAATCGTGCATTGTGAGTTGAACGTTAATGAATATAAACCGCTGAGATGTTCAAGCTACATCCCCACTCCTAAATATTTGTACGCGAAAAAAGCATATGTGAACGCAAAAAATAAAGACAGTTTTTGCTTCAAATGGAGCATAATTTCCGCTTTATACCCAGTAGAAAGTGAATCAGATCGAGCTTTCTCATACAAAATCGATAATATCACCAGGACAGCAATACGATTGAAAAATGGGTTGGTTTTAATTTTTGGGGACTTGAGTTTACGTTAAAGGTGGAAGATATTCACAATTTTGAGTAGATGAATCACACCATAAGCATCAATCTATTTGGCTACGATACAGAATTAAAAAAGTGGTTGGATCCTTCCATGTTACAAAGGAGGAAAAGGAACATCACATTAACTTGCTGTTATTGCAAGTCGAGGAGTAGTGTCACTTTATTTGGATTAAAGATATTTCAAGGTATGATTATTATTCGAAAGAATAAATGTTTCATTGTAAAATATATTGTTTTTTTTGCAAGCTCATTCACTCTCAACAAACGTCACAAACTGCGGTTATTCACGTATGTAACAAGTGTCTGCAATATTTTACCACCGTTGAAAATCACAAAGCACACAAAACCGAATGCAGTCGTATAGTAACGAAAATGGTGGCGCTGGAGAAGTCAACGCTGCAGTATAAAAATTACGAGCGGCAAAAGGATGTACCGTTTGTCATCTACGCGGACTTTGAGTGCCATGTGCCGGACATTGACAGTAGTGAACTCGATCCAGAGGAATCATCAACAAGGCAAATTCAGGAGCATATACGTTGTGCTTTTGCCTATTACATTAAGTGTTCGTAAGATAGACGTTTAGATAAGTTTAGAATGTATAAAGGACCTGACTCGCCCAAAAACCTTCGTTGATTCAATTGTCAATGTCATTAAACTCCTTTACTTCAATTATGTCAGGAAACCAAAGGCAATGAATCCCCTTATATTGGAAGAGGAAGTAGAGTTTCAAAATTTGAATAATTGTAAAATTTGTCAAAAAGAGCTTGAGAGTGACAGGGTGCGTGATCATTATCATTTCACTGGCAATTATAGAGGTCCCGCTCATAACGCGTGTAATTTTTTTTTCGAGTTCCAAAATTCTTCCCAATACTCCGGCTACGATTGCCATTTATTTACTAAAGAATTGGATAGAGTTGATGGCGGAATATCAGTAATTCCCTTGAATAAGGAGCTGCACGTCTCACTCTCTAAACGCATTAAAGTCGGCCAGATTTATGCAGAGCAGTTCGGATGCTTTTGTAAAAATTTGTCCAAAGAAGATCTGAAAACGATATATTCGGCGTATGGAGAGGATGAGAAAGTTCAGCTACTTACTCGAAAAGGTGTATTTATTTATGCCTATATTAATTCTTGGGATCGATTGAATGACGTTTGCCTACCACCACGCGAGAAGTTTTTCAACAAAATGACAAATAGCGAGCACAAAGAGAACGATTACCAACATGTGCAAAATGTTTGGAAAGAGTTCAATTGTACAGTGATTTCGGACTATTTGGAATTATATTTAAGGACGGACGTGTTGCTTCTGACAGATGTGTTAGCATTTTAGAAAAGTATGTCGTAAAATATATGGTCTTGATCCTTGTCAGTATTACACAACTCCTGGGTTATCGTAGGACGCAATGCTCAAAACAACATCTATTCAACTTGAGTTGTTAACTGACGTAGCCATACATAATTTCGTTAAGCGGGGAATCAGGAGTGGTATCTTTCAATGCTTGCATCAACATTCATTTGCTAATAATAAATAAATGGAAAATTATAAGGCGGAAGATCCATCCAAATATCTGTTATACTTAGATGCTAACAATTTTTATCACTTCCTCATTCTGAATATAAGTGGATTGACAATCCGGATTATATTGGTATTTATAGTATTGCTGCAGATTCCTACATTGGCTACAAATTCAAAGTTGATTTGGAACATCCACCATCAATGCATGATAGTCATAATGATTTGCCTTTCTGCGCAGAAAACAAAATAGTGGGTGGTTCGAAAACATCGAAATTGATTGTTAATTTAACCAACAAACACAAATATGTAATTCACTAAAGAAATCTGCAGCAATGCATTAAAAATGGGATGAAGCTGGTTCGAATCTATAGAGGTTTATAGTTTAGACATTCATCTTTGATGAAACAGTATTTCGATCTTATTACTTTTCACTGCAAAAAAAGCGCATATTCATTTGAGAAAAACTTTTTCATGTTGATGAATAATGCGGTTTATGGAAAAACCATGGAAAATGTTGACAACAGGAAAGACGTTCAGATTGTCACGGATTGGGAAAGTCAAGACAGACATTCGGACGCTCAAAGTTTAATATCAAAACCCAATTCCCATATTGCAGCCGTATTAACTTAAAACATGGCCGCTATCCAAAGGGATCAAGTATTAACCTGCTATAATTAACCGATCTCTCTGAGGTTCACATTGCTCGACTTATCAAAGTTAAAGATGTACGGTTTTCACTATAGTTTCATGAAACCCAAGTATGGTGAAAACATTACTTTAAACTATATGGATACGGATTCATTTATATACACGATTCAAACGGCTGATTTCTATAAAGATTTTTCGTCCGATATCGATGAACACTTTGATACTTTAGAATGTGCCGCCAACAACGTTCAAAATATTCCTCAGAGGAACGGAAAAGTATTGGGGATGATGAAGGACGAGAACAATGGGGTTATAATGAGGGAATTTGTAGGATTAAGAACTAAAATGTACTCATTAAGAGTAAATAATGACGAGATAGTTAAGAAAGCAAAATGTGTGAAAAAAAATTATTATGGAAAGTTTAAATTTAGATAGTTATAGAGATTGTTTATTTAAGAAAAAAATTGTTAGAGGTAGTATCTATGTATTTAAATCCAAGCTGCACAATTTATGTGCGGAATGTTTTGATAAGATTGCAATATGTTGTACAGATAATTAGCGCTTTATGAGGGAAAATGGGGCTAGTACGTATGCATGGAGTCATTATAATATAGTTATGGATATAGATTAGTGATATAAGAAATAAAAAACTCTAGCACACCTGAACCGCTACAAACACTAATTTTCGAAGAACAGTAGAAGAATTGTGCAGGTTTTGAGTGCATATTCCACCACATGCGCTGCTTATTACGGCCAAACTATTTCAAATGCCACGTTTTACTTTGGTCTCAAGAATCAATTATAACTCATATGGTAGAAGGTTTCAGATATTACCACTGGCATGAATTTCAACGTTTATGAGAGCAGAACACACAAAGAAATTTAGGGTTAACTGCAGCGAGTTTTTTCAAATAATCGAAAGCTTAATATTTGCTGTTTATGATATTGTAGTGACAATATCATAACCATTTGAAAATTCTACGATATAACCGCTTAATAAATATATTGCAATTAAACACAAAACCAAATATAACTGGCAACCCAATCGTGGCTTTTCTATCAAATTTGGCCTGAATAATGTTCATTTTAGGTTCCATTCATTGTATGAAATTTGTATTGATTTCATGACTACACTGGAAGTTATAGGCCAAAAAGTTTTATTTTCCTGAGCGAATTTTCAAAACCAAAGACACAAAAATTACCATAGCTGGCAGCACCAATCGAATTTTTCTTCCAAATTTCGATCAAACAGAGTTTAAAGTCGGGTTCAACTACTGTGTCAATTTCATGAAAATCTGGTAACTTATTCACATTTCATAGGGCAAAAAGCAGTTTTTTTTCTTTGTAATTTTTCAAAATGGCACCACTGGCACAGAGTTGCTCACAATTCAAAATCGCTTCTACCAGATCTGGTATTATTTAAGTCCAATGCATTCTGTAAAATTCAGCTGTATCTGATTATTGGTTCGTGAGTTCCCGTGAACAGAAGTTTTTGATGCTAAAAATATAGGTTAACTGGGAAAGGGTTACCGTTCTTGTCCGACCTTAAATTTCCAAAGTTTTACTTTGGACGTGTAGAAAAAGCATAAGAATTGTAAACAGATTGGTTTTGTTGTAAGAAACGGACATTTTTTAGGATATTCGATGGTTTGAATGTTTTCACTTCCAAATTTTTATTTTTTCAAATTTAAGACATCAAAATTATCATAGCTGGCAGCTTCGACCAAACTTCTATTAAACGTGGTTTGAAGTAAGGTCCAGCTACTGTATGAATTTTGTCAAAATCGAACTATTCAATCAGAATTTATAGGGCTAAAAGCAGTTATCTATTTTAGTGAATTTTCAATATGGCACCACTGGCACAGAATCGCCTGCATTTCAAAATTACTTCTATCAGACCTGGTCATATTTAAGGCCAATACAATTTGCAAATTTTGATTAATTCTGCTTATCGGATCGTGAGTTTCCGTGAACAGAAATTTTCGATGCTAAAAATATAGGTAAATTGGGCAAGGGCTACCAGGCGTGCCCGTTATACCATATCAAATGTTTTTTTTTCTATGTAAACAAAGCACAAGATTTACATATGAGTGGATGTTTTTTGAAGAAGTGGCATTTTTTCTAGAGAGACTTTGATTTGGAGGTTTTCACTTTTAATGCCGGCCCTAGCTACAGAATTGCCAGCAAGCTCATTAAGCTACACAAGTCTACAACTAAACAATACCAATATGTCCTGAAAATTTCGTAATGATTGAATAGCTCTGTCAAAAGTTATCGCAATTTAAACATTTTCAAGTTTTCCCGTTCTCTTTTTAGGCACCAAGCGCGCACATGGGGTTAAAAAATTCCAAAACATTATTCTATTCACATGTAAAACACGTTCGAAATTTATTTCGTCAACTTTATTTTTGCAAAAATTATTTGTGTACGGAATAATAGGTATTTTAAAAATATCACTTAAATGGCCGCCGGCACCAAAGGGTTAAGGATTATTATTTTTTTTGTGACACCTGGCACTATTCTGCATATACACCAATGTGTTCTGAAAATTTCAGTTCAATCGGGTGGCGCGTTCCTGCGATTTTTTCACTGAAATTTTTGATGATATATATATATATATATATATATATATATATATATATATATATATATATATATATATATATATATATATATATATATATCTATATATATATATATATATATATATATATATATATATATATATATATATATATATATATATATTTATATATATTTATACATATATATATATATGTATATGTTAAGTTCAAAGACAAAAGAGAGAATTATGTGATTGAGTCTTAGTATGGTGCGAACAGTGATAGAAGTAGGACGACGCAATGAACGCGCTCGTCAATTTTGTGTGAATAAAAGTGAAGTTATGGCGTAGCAGAATCTTGTTTTCTTTACTTAAAAGAACCTACAAACACAACAGTTGGCGACGAGGATGGTGCATAATCGCAAAAAAATATAGAAAAAAAGTACACGAGGATGGTGCATAATCGCAAAAATATATAGAAAAAGTGCAAAAAAAAAAAAAAAAAGTTGTGCTGGTCATACCGAAAAACAAGTTTTATGTGCGCGGAAAAGAGACAAAGTTAAGACAGTGAAGTACGTGGTGAAGATACACACCTTTAGTTTCCGCGGGTGTCAGTGCATAAAGTATAAACGTTCGCTAGTGAATGCGTTGTCGAATACACAGTACACATTGAAATACACGAATACAATACAAGTATATACGGTGTAACATAGGTACACAAAACCTGAATTTTTTTTGTGCATGCGTACAAAAACTTATAAACTGTACATACCTACAAATACACAAATACTCTCAAGACATGAGTGCGGACAAGGAATTTTTTCAAGTAGATAAGTTCGATGCGACGCAATTCAAATGGAAGCGTTGGCTTCAGCAATTAGAAGGAGCTTTTTTGATTTCAAAAATAGAAGGAGAAGAACGACTGCCGTATTTATTACACTACATTGGAACAAAGAATTTTTCGACGTTGTGCGATTTCATGGACGATGCAGATGTTTACAAGCAGAAATACAATGACGTAACCGAGAAACTGAAGGAATTATTCGAACCAGAAGTTATTGAAATTGCGGAAAATTTTAAATTCAACAGTCGAAAACAACAACCAGGTGAAAATATTCAAGATTTTGTTACAAGCTTAAAGAAGATGAGTCAGTCATGCAATTTTGGAGTTTTTTTGAAAACGTCTCTTCGTAATCAATTTGTTTACGGAATAGCAAGCAGTCGAGTAAGACAAAGACTGCTAGAAACAAAAGACTTGACCTTGGATAAAGCCGTACAGATAGCTTCATCCATGGAATTGTCACAAAGGGAAAATACGGATTTGAATGACAAGAACAATAATAATAAACATTCTGTACATGCCGTAGGTGTTAAGAAAGGAAATCTTTCAGCAAATACAGAACAATACAAGAAAAATCAAAATTACGTAAATAAGAAGGCTCCCGGATTTCAACGGGACAGACAAGGATCGGGTTCTCAGAAGCGTGGGAAAAAAGGTGATATTTGTTGTTACCGGTGTGGTAATACCGAACACTTGGCCCCGGTTTGTACCTTGCCACGAAATATAAAATGTAATACATGCGGAAAGCAAGGTCATCTGAGTAAAGTTTGCTTTAAAAAGAAAAACAATTCGGCGCACGAAGTAGAAGAATTGTTACAGGTAGAGCATCCCGAATTTCGAGAAAAATTTTACGTCACCGTTCAAGCAAATACAGCTATGATAGAATTCGAAGTGAATAGCGGAGCTGCAGTCACCCTCATGTGGAAAGAAGAGGCAAGAAGATACTTCAAAGGTACAAGAGTTTTCAAGACAGATGTAAGATTGATTACGTATTGTAAAAAACAAGTAAGCGTTTTAGGTTATATTACGGTAAATGTTTCATACAAAAGTAAAGAGTACAAATTAAATATATATCTAACTGATATTGAAAGAAAACCGCTAATGGGCAGAGAATGGATTCGCCCCTTACTCGGAGTGAATGATGAAGATGTATTTTTAGGTTTGGCAGAAATAAAAGAAGTAGAGTCTGTACAAAATTTTGATGGAAGTATTCGAGAATTACTAGAAAAATACGATAAAATTACAAAAGATGATTTGAGTAAAATTGAAAATTTGCAAGCCAATTTAGTTTTAAAAAAAGATGCTAAGCCAGTTTTTGCCAGGGCACGTACAGTTCCTTTTAAATTGTTGCCTTTATTGAATAAGGAATTAGATTTTTTGGAAAAAGAAAATATAATTGAAAAAATTGAAACTTCAGAATACGCGACTCCAGTAGTTCCAATTTTAAAAAAAGATAATTCGGTACGCGTTTGTGGAGATTTCAGTATAACCGTCAATCCACAATTGATTATAGATGACTATCACCTACCGACGGTAGATGAACTATTTTCGGATCTTGCAGGCAGTACGGTATTCTGTAAGTTGGATTTAAGACAAGCGTACTTACAATTAGAATTAACTGAAGAAAGTGCAAAGTTATTGGTACTAAATACCCATAGAGGGTTGTACAAATGCAAACGTCTGTGGTACGGTGTTGCATCTGCAGTAGGCATATGGCAAAGAACAATGGAAAGCATTTTCGCAAGCATTCCAAAATTAAAAATTCTCATTGATGACATGATAATAGGTGGCACAGATAGAAAAGCCTTACTTGAAACCCTAGATAAAGTTTTTGAAATTTTAAACAAGTATAATATCAAAATAAATGTTGATAAATGTAAGTTTCTGGAGACGGAAATTACATATTGCGGATTCAGGATAGATAGATCTGGATTACATAAAATGGATGAGAAAATTGCGGCAATAGAAAATATGCCAAGACCGAAAAATCAGTCAGAAGTACGCGCATTTATCGGGTTCATTAATTATTATAACCGTTTTATTCAAAACGCGAGCACGTTGATGAAACCGTTGTATGAATTATTACAAAATGATAAAAAATTCGTTTGGTCTGAAGAATGCGAAAATACTTTCTTAAAACTTAAAAAAGAATTTCAAAGCGAAAAGTGTTTAATTTTTTATGATGCAAAATTACCATTGATAGCTGCAAGTGATGCAAGCCCTTACGGTTGCGGGGCAGTGTTATCACACAAATTGAATGATGGAACGGAGAGACCAATCAAATTTGTCTCACATGCATTTTCAAAAACTGAGGCGAAATATTCCCAGATCGATAAGGAAGCTTTCGCTATAGTTTTTGCCATTAAAAAGTTCCACCAATATTTATATGGTGCAAGATTTACATTGAACTCTGACCACCGTGCTTTAGTACAAATTTTTTCGAAAAGTAAACCTCTACCGGTTTTTAGTGCAATGCGTATGCAACATTATGCCATTTTCTTACAGGCATATAATTTTGAAATAAAGTACAAGCGATCAGAGGATAATAGTAATGCTGATTGTTTATCTAGACTTCCTATCATAGAAAATGAGGAAAGTATCGATAGAATTGAGGTATATTACAATGATATATTGAATGAGTTACCAGTTACAGCGAAAGAAATTATTGAAGAAAATAAAAACGATGCAAAAATAACTAAAATAATACAAATTTTAAGGTTAGGCAAGAAATTTAGCTCCAAAGATGTTTGGAATTGCAATGTAAATGATTTTTGTTTAGAAAATGATATGTTGATGCGAGGACATCAAGTGGTAATTCCAGAAAATTTAAGAAATAGAATATTACAGGAATTGCACGTAGGCCATTTTGGAGTGATTAAGATGAAGAATCTAGCTAGAGGGTACTGCTGGTGGCCAAATATGCAAGGTGATATCGAAGAATTAGCTAAAAACTGTTTTGAATGCAATATAAATAAAAATAATCCTGTACAAGAAAGTAAGCATATTTGGAAACCAACAGATACGCCTTTCGAAAGAGTACACGTCGATTTTGCTGGCCCTTTTTACGGAAAATGGTTTTTTGTGATGGTAGACGCATATACCAAATGGCCAGAAATTCATATTGTTAAAAATATTACAGCTTGTACAATTATTGAAAAATGTCGAGAAATTTTTGGAACGTTCGGTTTGCCCAGAATCATGGTGTCGGATAATGGAAGCACTTTCACGTCTGCTGAATTTAGAAAATTTTTAGAAAAACATGGAATTAAATTAAAACTTACAGCTCCATATAACCCGTCAACAAATGGCCAAGCTGAACGATTCGTTCAAATTTTGAAGTTAGGAATAAAAAAAATGTGTAACGAGAATAATTCAATTGAAAATGCATTAAAAATTTTATTAGAACGTTACAGAATTATGCCACATACAAAAACAGGCAAAGCACCAGCAGAACTGATGTTTAATAGACAAATTCGTTGTCGTTTGAGTTTAATAAAAGAAAATAATGAAAAGTTAGAGATTAAGAAATAAAATAATGAAAATGTAAAAAATTTCGAGCGAGGAGAGAGAGTTATTGCGAGAAATTACATCGGTGCACGAAAATGGGAATTTGGCACAATAGAAAAAATAATTGGTTTATTACATTATCTTATTAAATTAGACGATGGTCGTGTTTGGAAACGACATTTGAATCAAGTAGCCAAAGCAGGCGAAAAGACTAGAATGCAAAATTTAGAAGAGGATTTTGATTACTTTGTTGAGCCAAATGAACAGATTTGTGTTAAACCGACAAAGAAAAAGAAACCAAAAGTTACAAATTTAAATTGTCAACATAGTCCTAGAAAACTAAGAAATAGAGATGTTTTAACTCCACCTATACGTTACCCCAAAAGAGAAAATTGAATTAAGAGTATTTTTTATTACAAGGGGGAGTGTTAAGTTCAAAGACAAAAGAGAGAATTATGTGATTGAGTCTTAGTATGGTGCGAACAGTGATAGAAGTAGGACGACGCAATGAACGCGCTCGTCAATTTTGTGTGAATAAAAGTGAAGTTATGGCGTAGCAGAATCTTGTTTTCTTTACTTAAAAGAACCTACAAACATAACAGTATATATATATATATATATATATATATATATATATATATATATATATATATATATATATATATATATATATATATATATATATATATATATATATATATATATATATGTATATATATATATATATATATATATATACATATATGTATATATATATATATATATATATATATATATATATATATATATATATATATATATATATATATATATATATATATATATATATATATATATATATATATATATACCAGGCGACATAATTCATCGTACGATATTTTCAAGCATAAACAATTAATGGAATTTCAAATCATTCTCGTTTTAACCATATCTTATTTATTTGATTACAGGTGTTACTACCATGCTTGATTACAATATCTACCTGCCATTTTTTTCTCTTAATAGCGAGAAAAGGCTAGAACACAGTTTATTACTTGTGAAAAAAATCATCGTATTGCTATTTTAATCGTTTTCCGTACCCAACATTAGGGGTGTACTGCATGGAAATTGGGTCAGTCTCAACGCAGTAGTCGTGACAAAATACTAGCAAGTAGTTTCAAGTTTATTTGCACTATGTCGCCAACAAAAAATAAACGAAAGGAGACATCAAGTGATTTTAGAAAATTAGTTATTAATTTCTGGGCTTGTGAAAAGAAATCTTTAAGTTAAATAGGAAAAATCACCAAGAAATCTTAATCAACAATTCAACACATCATTGAAAATTATATAAAAACCGGAACAGTGGAATACAAGAAAAGGCAAGGTCGTCCAGGTTAGTTGTCTCAAAGAAGCGAAAGGGTAATAGTGAGAAAATCCTAGAGCTAGTGGTGTAAAAATATAAGAAGAGTTGTCAGAAAAGTTCAGAACACTACAAAGAACTTTGAGAAGAAACGGGTATTCTTCGAGAGTAGCAAGGAAGAAACCATTTATTAGTGAAGCCTATAAGCTTAAAAGAAAAGAATTTGCTCTCCTCCACAAAAATGACGACCTTTTATTCTGGAAAAGAATTATTTTTTCTGATGAAAGCAAGTTTAATATATTTGGTCACGATGGTCCAGCAAAAGTTTGGCGGAAGAAAGACACTGCGCTAGATGCTAAAAACTTGCGGAGCACCGTGAAACATGGTGAAGGTAACGTGTTTGTTTAGGGATGCATGAGTTGATCAGGAGTCGGAAATCTGGTTTTTATTGATGGGAAAATGGACCACCATGATACCTAAACATTTTAAAAAACAACCTACGCGAATCTATGAATAAAATGAATTTGGGTCCCAACTATATTTTCCAACAAGATAACGACCCCAAGCATACAGCTCGTATTGTACGTGAGTGGCTACTATATAATACCCCTAGCCAATTGCATTCTCCACCGCAGAGCCCAGACGTAAACCCTATCGAGCATTTGTGGAACAAAAACAGTTACATAAACACCACATTTCTTCAAAGTCTTCTCTAAATAAGGCTTTGCAAGATGAATGGGAAAGTATTCCTCAAAATATTACACAGAAACTTGTGGAATCCATGCCATAGCGTATGCAAACGGTCCTGGAAGCTAAAGGAGGACTGATGCCTTATTCTAAATAAATATACTCTTGTAAAAGTAATCGTACGATGACTTTTGTCGCATAGAAATTTTAATTTTTAGAAATAATCAATTGATATTTACCAATCTTTGAAAAGATTCAAATGAATAAATGTTTGGTTTGAATTTTCTTTTTGTTATGTTTGTTTTAATGTAAAATTTATGTAAATTTTTTTTCAATAAACGGACTATTTTTCTTATCTAGTATGTTTTGATATTCCTTACGATGAATTATGTCGCCTAGTGTATATATATATATATATATATATATATATATATATATATATATATATATATATATATATATATATATATTTATATATATATTTATATATATATATATATATATATATATATATATATATATATATATATATATATATATATATATATATATATATATAGAAATATGAATTTTTGGCCAAAGTGATTTTAATACTAATGTTCTTCTTCGAACATTAGCAATAATGTTCTTCTTCGAACATTAGTAAAAAGAAAAAATTAGAAAATATGTTTTTTTTTTCTCTCTTTTTTTCTTTTTAGTGCTGGCAGTGGTGTGAACAAGCGTGTTGAAGAATTTTAGTATCTATATCACTATAAATAGTTTCAGAATTGGATGCAGGAAATCAGTTTGTTTGTTGATTGGAATAGAGAATGGGGTTTTTAAACATAGCTCTTATTTTGAGTGTTGTAGTGTCTTTTCTTCAAGGTAGCCCCCTACCGGTGGTGACCCTTAGTGAGAACGGAAGCACTAACAATTTGACATTTAGTCTCACGCTTCCTGATAACAAGACAGTGCAAGTAGCATTATATATTCAGCTTATGACTGTAAGTACAATTTCATCACAAATGGAAACATCAATTCAAAATGATAACGCTGCTATTTCATAATCGTCGGAAATTTCGACAATACTGCCAACAACTATCGAGACTACAACAAAAATAGAACCATTGAGAAGATTTGTTACGCTCGATGAAGCAATAGAAGGATTTCGGCAAAATTTGTTTAAGAAAGAAATGGAAATAGCTGGAATAATCGAGAGCAAAAATATTTTTTACAGACATTTTAAATTAGAGTTTGACGATGAAAAAATGTTGACAGATCGATGTACATATGTTAGCAATTATTCGATGCGCTCACTCAAGATCTCGTGTTATGAATACCATGAGTTTTAGGCAGAAAGAATTCTTAGTAATGGTGAATTTGAATACATAAGGCAGGAAGATCCAAACTATAAGTCAAATGTCGAATTTCTAGATTTAAAGAGGATGAAGCAAACATTTACCATGAGTATTACTTGAACCGCGAAACACTGCACATCGAGCACGGAAATCAGCACAAAGTCTGTCTTTCAGTTCTTCAATGATTGATATAATTTCGTTGTTGTGATTATTGTGACCGGCTAGGTGTGAGGCAATAAGGAGCCGCAACCGATTCACTAATTCATGAGGATAATCCCAATATATGTAATCTTTCTGCTTGTTCGATGTTTGCATCAACATGTAGTCTTTGTGTTTAATGTTAGGTTCCCATCTTAACCTTTTTCCTCCCTTGTTGCTGTTTAGAAGTTTAGAAACTATTTTTGGATATTTGGATATGCAAAAGAATACTTTTAGAGTTCTGTAAATCTTTATCGTTACATATGCTCTCATCTGGCTGTATCATAAAAGCAGTTCATATAAACCACGAGTTTCCGTATATGATTTTATTGATTTTATTGCCATTGATTACGAAATTCGAATTTCCTATTTTCCATTGTTCTCCATCATCATCATCCTTATATACCCCATATATATTATCAATTGCAGAGTGTTCATTATTAAATGTGTGTAAATATTGCATAGGAATGTCCGAAAGTTGTTTCTGATTCATGTATTGCTAAAGATGTTCTCGTCCTCTCGGGGTGCTAACAAATTTACGAATAGCTTTTGTAGAAGAGGTGGATGAGGTACTGACGGTGGTGAGGTCAAGCTTTCGCCTTGTGGGAGTTTTGAAACTGTGTTTATCGTCATCATTATAACACCTCTCCGAACTTCTTGCTCCACGTTTAAGTCGAACTGAAAGCAGAGGCTGTTTTTTAATTTCCTGATCTTGCGAGAGCTTCGTTCTTTTCACAAATTCATTGAGAGGTTTGGTGATTGGCTTAAATGTTTCCTCCAACTGAACTTCAACTCCGGCTTTGTTGGCTTTCACCTGTTGATATTTTTTCCTTATCGAATTTGCTGTCTCCACAATATCATTGAACAACTGTTTATCATAATTTGCACGTTTCATTGTTTATGTGAGTGGTAGCGGTGGCTGCTCAACAGTTTCGAAAGGTCTCTAAAATATTTTGAAATATTCTCTTATTGAGTTCTAATTTGATTTTGAAGTGATTTTTGTTGTATTTAAATTGATTTACGTTCTTCTTGTTTTTCCGAACAATCTTTACTGTTGCTACACTCAAACCGTATTGATCTGGTATCAAACTGTATTAAACAGGTATCGAGCTGCATCAAACTGATCCACTGAACTGCTTTTAACTGGTTTTTGACTGCAACTGAGCTGTTTCCATGTTATGATTTGTTTTCATAAGGTTCTAATCTATAATTATGAAAATATCGAACCCCTTTCGATACCGACCCTTGTCTAGGGGACTGTCTTTATCGATTACACAGAATCCATACTTATCATTTAAACATTCCGCACAAACGGCTCTAAACTATTCGAAAGTCATATTGGTGTTCACGTGGTCATTGTAAATATGTGTTAAATTCATATCATCCTGTTTGAATGCAATCAGAAAATTCGCCTTAGATCAAATAAGGTGCCTCGGTATTCTCGAATAATTAAACAGATAAAAACTATCAATATTATCATTTCGTTCCATACAGAAATATGATCGAACGTTATCTTGTTTCTCGGTGGCAATGTCATCAAAAATGAATATAGAATAAGACCGAGCTTCTTCAGGTGTAATCCCTTCAGTATTGTTTGAAAATGTATGGAAGCCTAGTCCGCAAATAGGTCTTACAGCCTGCTCCAAATATTTTTATTTGGGCTGATGCAGTGACTTTGAGTAGATGTAAATATTTTCGAATTGAACATCATTCGGCTGTTTCAGCAGATAAATCATTACGTTGGTTCAACCACAGTTTGAAGGACACACAATTATACCTCGGATGCTATTAGGTAATAAATTGCTCTGTTTAGCTGAGCAGGTTTTATTCGTAATGTCAGCATTTTCCACTGACAACTTTTGCTGTTGTTGTATGAATCGCATCCTGAGTTAAACTAATAGAAAGCATGAATATAACTAGGTTTTGTTAATAGCGGCATAGTCTGCGAGAAGTTGTTGAACGAGACGGATCGAACAGTATAAAATGATTGATCACAAAAAGAAAAACTCTAGTAGAAAAACTCTAGTAACCTGGCTATCAGTACTGTGAACTCAACACAAGACTAAGCGAGCAACTTGCTAGAGGTGATCCCGGAATAAATTTATCTGTTCAGGCAAAGCACAATGTTGGATATTCAAAATTCAAAAAAACGAGCGATCGTCACAAACTTCATAGATTATTAGCCGAAAAGGCGTGGCAACGAATCAGAGCAACAGTCGCAGGATTAGTAGAATATGATGAAAGCTAAAGTAAAATTACAAATGGGGCTAAAAAGCACAAAAAAATTTGGAATAGGAAATTCATCAAGATAAAGAAGCCCCACAATCTCAAGACAAGCATTAAAATTACTTTAGCTGCAGCAAAGAGTATAACCAAGGGGCAGAAAAAGTTTATCAAAACTCCCAGAATAATACCCATTTCTAAAGTTGGAGGAGTACTACCGTTGTTGATTCCTCTTTTCGTGGGACTATCTGCAATAGGCGCTATATCAAATGGTGCTGCCAGAACAGCTAAATCTGTTAATGATGCTAGTAATGCGAAAAGCACATTAGAAGAAAAGAAGCGACCTAACCAGAAAATGGAGCAAATAGCAGTAGGTCGAGGTTTACATTTGAAGCCGTACAGGAAAGGATTGCGGTTGTATTTAAAACTGGTTCCAAAAACCTCTGAGAAACAATACCCAAGAGAGTCCTAATCGAGAATGATTAAACAAAGTTTACACGGTTCTTGCCCGACTTTATTTGAATTTGCCGATCCAAAGCAAAATTAATGTAGGATTGTCACTCACTATGATATTCAAGGTCCATGTACACATTGGGTAACGTAAAACAAGAAAAATTGTAGTGTAGAATACTTTAATAGCTTTGGAAATTTACCTTCACCGAGAAAATTAACTCACTATCTAAGAACTAGTATAAAAAAACCTACAACACATATCAAAGCTATGATTTATACAACTGTAAACATTTATGGCTGAAAATGTTGTATATACTTTGTCACGGTCGCTCGGGTTTCGCAAGTATTAGAAAAGGAAAAAAAAACCTCCACCGACCTACGGATGCTAGATCGATGGAGGTTGAGCTACAACCACCGAGGAATTAGCTCTCTTAGGTTTGCCATATGTCTTGCATTTAATAAATCATGTCTTGTATATGCATTAAGCACAAACGATAGGGCTGTAGCTTAGGAAGCGAAACTTGCATGCATCTAAGCGACAGAACAACTTTTACACTCAATGCGATCTACGACCAGACATTTAAATCGACTGAGGACGATCTCGACGGTGTCATTTAGATGATTCGTACCATCAAGAATCGAGACACAACAACCAAAACTCAAAGACACCTGGGATTACTAAAGACGAATCACGAAAGATGTTTCAAATGAATCGAACCGCGAGCGAAATAGTAATAGGCGGCTCAGAGACAGTAATATTTAAGTCGTCACGTTAATTTCGACGCACGAACACGCGGGGCACCGCACAATTTTGATCATTCGGATCGGCGGCTCCTGACCTGGGCCAACATTTGACCCAGATATGGTTAGAAGGAATGCACGGTGGGAATATCACAATAGGCAATCGACTGGGTACATGACTGGAGAACTCAGTCTGGAAAACACCCGGAGGGCAACAGATGAACGATCGACATTCGGTGAATCAATCACAATCCTACTGCGAATAGTTTAGAGAACTGCACTCACTGACACCGTAGAAATTTCGGAACGAAGATGCACACACCAAATCTCGGATCGCGCAAGATGTATTTTCTCCCCCGAGAGCGGCACAAACTAAGAACGATCCTACTTACCTGATGAGCTAATTTCTGGGATGCACGTACGCAAAACACTACACTAAAAAACTTGAAATTGACAATGTCGCGAATTTCACTGTCAGCATACAATTTGAAGTTTCACTATTCAAAATGTCAAAGATGACGGATGTTCGAGCAGGGGAAATCGAGTTGTTCCAAATGGGTGGAACGCGAGGTGAAAATGAGACCTCGACGCGTGGGGAACAGCGACGGGGTGAATCAACTAAGCGGTTCAAGGAAGTCCCGATAATTTGAAAAATTTCGCTACATCGAGCGAAAGGTGAAAGTCTTTCTTTCTTTTCGAATCGAGCCAGGTACGGTAGCAGACGTGTGCGGTACGCTTTGAAGAAATTAATTGGAGGTTTTCTTTTGTTGAGTTGCATGTCGATTGGAACCATACTGGGTGGACATTTATTCCTGCTGGAAGGAGGCGAAAAGTTCGAGGAGAAATATATCGAAGCTGCGTTAGCGACGTCGTGGCGAAATTTCTTGAACGTAACTCGTAAAGAAAAGGAAGGTTCCGATCAGCAGAAGAAAAGGAGATTTTCGAGCAACAGGAGGAAGTTGGCTAGTGGTGCCAGTGTCAGCGAGGGAGAAAAATTATTTCGATTGTCGGCGGCGAGACATCTGGGCACCAGCGAGGGATTCTTGTAGCCACGTTCTTTTATACTTATATTTATTTTTGAATTTTGCTTTTTGCTAGTGTTAAGTAAGTTTAGTGCATTATTATACCGCTGCCGCATAGGATTAGTATCGGGTTTTGTGTGTCAAATTCTTTTGGAATCGATAGCGAAAAGAAAATGTATGTAATCGTGTAACAATGGAAAATCGTTCGTAAATATTATTTTTACTCAAAGAGTGAATTCCGGCGGTGAGAAATTTTAGGTGGATGCACGTCGCTCATTTTTCGCTTTAGAGCGGTGGTGCTTTTAGTGGTTTCGGGCTGAACAAAGCGAGTGGTGCTCAAACCCACCCCTTTGTCCGCGAGCAGAGGCGCCTGAAACTACTGCCCTAACGTCCCGGTCGGGCATAAAGGGTTAGAAGACGGTTTTTAAAATATAACGGTAACAAATTGGCGCCCAACGTGGGGCCTAACGGCGGTTCCGGTAAAACGGTAATCGTGAAATGGTACGTGAAACGGTAAACGTGAATGGTAGGTAGGCTAAACAAGGATGAGCTCACATATGAGCTGTCCATTCGCGGATTTCAATCAGATACGGTACAGAACATGCGGAAGACGCTCAGGACAACGCTGAAGGCAGAGACAACTCTAGACACGTCCTATGTGGAAGCGGCATACCCCTTTGAGTTCGAAACGGATCTTTCGGAGTTGATGGCGAAGGCATCCGAAATCGAGGATTTGGTGGCTTAAATCTCGGATGATAAAACATCTTCAGACTTTATCAAAGCCAGAGTCAAGATTGAGTTTGGCTTTCGTAGACTCGGTAATATGCAGGCAGTTACACCCGAGCAGGTGGAGTGTGCGAAGAAGATACGCAATCGGCTCATCATATCTATGGGCACTTTGGTGGAGAAGACGGAAGGGGTCAGCAAAGAAGAGGCAGACCTTACTAGTGACACGACGACTACGATGGCACCACGGGAGGCGAAAGCGACAAATCCGGCAGAAGTAGCAAAATGGGGTCTCAAGTTTAGTGGGGATGCTTCAGGGTCGGTTAATGCCTTTCTTGAGCGTGTTGAGGAGCTAAGACAGACAAGGGGACTCTCTAAGCCGCAACTATTCAAGGCGGCAGTGGATCTATTCGAATCACGAGCTTTGATCTGGTTCAGGGCCAATCGCGGTTTAGTGTCATGTTGGGACGATCTGGTAGACAAACTGAAGGCTGAGTTTCTGCCGACGGACTATGAGGACCATCTACGGGATGAGATCCGCAGGCGGACTCAGGGTGAAAGTGAATCGATGGGCGTGTATGTTGCCGTAATGGAGCGCCTGTTTTCTCGTCTGAAGCAGCCCTGTTCGGAAGAGGAGAAATTAAAAACACTGCGCAGGAATATCTCGCCCTTCTACCAGCAGCAGCTAAGTCTGACCCCAATATCATCGATTTCGGAGCTGGTCAGAATGGGGCGGACGCTGGACGCAACGAAAACGTCTGCAGCAGCTTTCATACCACCCAAGTCGCGATCCAGACGCTGTTTGGAGCCAGAAACGAGAGCGCGATCAGACCCCCAGGCTCCGGGAAACGGTCGACGTTCTCACTAGGTGGCCGAGCGAGCACTAGCGGTAGGTCGCGGCGAGTGGAGAAGTCTTCGCGAGTGGACTACGCGCTGGCAAACAGTGGGCAGGACAGTCGCCCGCACTTGCGAGTAGAGGTAGAGGGGGTTGTCATGGAGGGCCTGCTCGACTCTGGTGCGAGTCATACAATCCTGGGGGAAAAAGGATGGTCTCGGTTAGTCAACAGAGGAGTAGCGTTGAGCCAGGGCAAAGTGGAGGAAGTGGGACTGGCCAATATGGAAAGGTAGCAAAAAAAAAAATGGAGCTGTACGACTGGAGTTCACGATGAATGGGCGCAAGAGTCACTTGGTCTCACTGGTTGTTTTATCCATACCCCAAGAAATAATTCTAGGAGTGGATTTTTGGAAATGCTTCGGGGTCGTGTTGGACATGAAGGGTCAACAATGGACGTCCGTCGCGGCGGTAGAGTCCGTATCGGGAAAGATGCTGCAGAACCAGTCTCATTTGTCCGAAGAGGAAACAGCGATCCTAACGAGTCTACTGACGGAGCAGTTTCAATTGATGGGAGATGGACTAGGCTGCGCCAAGTTTGTGGAGCACTCGATTAAAACGACGGCCGTACCAATTAAACAGTGATATTACCCTGTCTCTCCTGCCGTACAAAAGCAGATAAATTTGGAACTGGACGAAATGCTGCGGCTGGGAGTGGTTGAGCCGTCATCGAGCCCTTGGTCCTCGCCAATTTTATTGGTCCGTAAGAAAAATGGCTCCTATAGATTCTGTGTAGACTTCCAAAAATTGAACGCGGTATCTGAGAAGGATGCTTACTCCTGCCGTACATATCCACGACACTTGAAAAGCTGCGCAACGCGAAGTACTTGTCAACGCTGGACGTGAAGTCGGCGTACTAGCAAGTACCAATGGCAAAGGACTCTCGACAGTATACTGCGTTCACGGTGCCGGGGAGAGGCCTATTTCACTTTTTGTGGATGCCTCTTGGGCTCCACAATTCGGAGGCAACGTGGCAGCGCCTGATAGATACGGTTCTGGGACCTGCACTCAAGCCGTTTGTATTCACATATCTAGACGACATAATAGTTGTTACAGATACATTTGAGCGGCATGTGGAGGTGTTGCGTGAGGTCTTCGTGCGTCCGAGGGAAGCTGGCTTGCGTGCCTCATGAGACAAATGTCAGTTCTGTAGATCGCGGCTGAAATATCTGGGATATGTGATAGATGGGGACGGCTTGCATGTAGACCCGGAGAAGGTGGAAGCTATTAGCGAATATCCTCGGCCGAGAACGGTAAAGCATGTGCGACAGCTGTTAGGAATGGTATCATGGTACCGACGGTTTATTCCGGACCATGCTACCATGGTGGCACCTCTAAGCGATCTATTAAAAAAGGGTCGCAAGTTTATTTGGTCCGAGGAGTGCGATCGGGCATTTCAAGATTGCAAACACAAGCTGTCTACTGCTCCAGTCCTGGTATGTCCAGACTTCGACCTCCCTTTTAAGGTGCAGACCGATGCTTCGAACGTGGGCATAGGAGCAGTATTAAGCCAGACACATGCCACTGGAGAAAAAAAAGTGTGCTACCTTAGCAGAGCTTTGTCGGCTCAGGAGAGAAAGTACTCCACGACTGAAAGGGAGTGCTTGGCGGTGCTATGGGCCGTCGAGAAGTTTTGACCGTGCATCGAGGGCACACCGTTTATAGTGATCACGGATCATCATTCGCTAATTTGGCTAAATAATCTTAAAGATCCCACGGGCAGGCAATTCGAGTTCCTACAGCAATTCGAGTTCGAAGTTGTCCATCGAAAAGGCAAGGAACATTTAGTCCCTGATGCACTTTCACGGGTGATCGGGGAGGTAAGAAGTATCACAATACCCCAATCGTC
Organism: Nemotelus nigrinus; assembly: GCA_947369275.1. Lineage (NCBI taxonomy): Eukaryota > Metazoa > Arthropoda > Insecta > Diptera > Stratiomyidae > Nemotelus > Nemotelus nigrinus. The sequence goes on from OX376373.1 coordinate 110,657,913, forward strand.
GGATCGTTGGTACGAAGAAATGATAGTGTGGGTGCAGACTGAGCCGCAGAGATATCGCGATTGGAAAACGGTGAGTGATACGTTGTGGAAAAGATTGTCTGGTAGCAAGGGAAAGGGGTAGATGGATCCTGTCTGGAAGCGGGTCGTGCCGAAGGGAGAAAGGGATGTCATCCTCAGACGATGTCACGACGACCCAAAAGCAGGGCACATGGGTGTCACTCGGACACTGGCAAGGGTAGCGCAGAATCATTACTGCCCACGAATGCAGGCGGACATTCGTGAATACGTCAGGAAGTGTAAGGTGTGCCAGGCGCGCAAGTTAGAGCGGAAGGCACCGGTGGGGCTGATGTCAACGAGAGCAGGAGTGACGAAATCTCCGTGGGAAATGGTGTGCATAGATTTGGTTGGCCCATTGGCCAGGTCGACGCGAGGTCATAGTTATATATTGACGATTTTAGATTATTTTACCAAATATTCGGTGATACTACCAGTACGCACTGCCACGGCATCGGTGGTCTTTCGCTTGCTAGAAGAGAATTTTTCCCTAGTATATGGCATGCGGAAGGTGCTGGTGAGTGACAATGGAGTACAGTTTAGGGGAAGACAGTTTAGCCAAGCTGTGGAGGAATATGGGGTACAAGTAAGTTACACTGCTTTGTACCATCCCCAAGCCAATCCAGCAGAGAGACCGAACCAAGATATCAAATGTATGCTGAGATGGTACGCGACAGATAACCATCGTTAATGGGACCAAAACTTGGCCAAGATAGCATGCACACTTAGGACGTACAAGCACGAGGTGACCGGGTTCTCGCCTTATTTCTTGGTGTTTGGGAAGGAAATGATTACGTACCGGGAAAGGGTCGAATCTCCGGGCGGCGAACAACGAGACTTGTCACCATTGACTAGAGCTCGAGTTCTAGCGGAAATCCACGAGGAAGTAGTGCGAAGAATGAAGGAAACAGCTACCTGCAGTAAAGGGCGCTACGATCTTCGCCGACGAGTAGGGGGTTTCCAGATAGGCGACTACGTGTGGAGGAGGAATTATGTGCAATCGGATGCAAGCAAATATTTTTCAGCGAAGTTGGCTCCAGCGTTCGTGGGTCCATTAAAAATTGCTAAACAAACGTCAGCAGGGGTATATGAGTTAGTCAATGACAAGGGGAAGGTATCAGGTACATGGCACGCTAAAGACGTCAAGCGGTACGTGGAGTGATAAAGAAAAACTCTAGCGCACCTGAACCGCTAGAAACACTAATGTTCGAAGAACAGTAGAAGAATCGTGCAGGTTTTGAGTGCGTTTTCCACCACATGTGCTGCTTATTACGGCCAAACTGTTTCAAATGCCACGTTTTACTTTCGTCTTAAGAATGCATTATAACTCATATGGTGGAAGGTTTCAGATATTACCACTGGCATGAATTTCAACGTTTATGAGAGCAAAACACGGGTTAATTATATTCGTTATCAGTTGCTTATATCACAAAATTTTGAAAGCAGCATCTCATATAACATCAATGAAGAAAATGCTCAGTGCCTGCAGCACTGTAACTGAAGTTGGTGTTTGGGGCTGCGAGCCGAAAAATTTGCAGAACTTTGCGAATTGTAACACCGGTTATTTATTTTCATTGTAAATGTTTCCGGTACCTATGTATACTAACTGTAAGCATTTATTGATACAAAAGTAGCACAACCGACTCGTGCTGGCAACCTTTCGCCAGTATCAAAGCCAAGAATATATCAAATCTGCTTCACGTTGTTTAATTACATTCGAAGTTATAGGAGTATAAAGAAATTTAGGGTTACCTGCAGCGAGTTTTTTCAAATGATCGAAAGCTTAATATTTGCTGTTTATTGTCACTGCAATATCATTACCATTTGAAAATTCTACGATAAAACCGCTTAAAAAAGATATTGCAATTAAACACAAAACCAACAATAGCTGGTGACCCTATCGTGGCTTTTCAACCAAATTTGGCCTGAATAATGTTTATGATAGGTTTCATTAATTGTATGAAATTCGTATTGATTTCATGACTGCACTGGAAGTTATAGGGCAAAAAGTTTTATTTTCCTGAGCGAATTTTCAAAACCAAAGACACAAAAATTACCATAGCTGGCAGCACCAATCGAATTTTTCAACCAAATTTTCATCAAACAGAGTTTAGAGTAAGGTTCAGCTACTGTGTCAATTTCATGAAAATCTGGTAACTTATTCACATTTCATAGGGCAAAAAGCAGTTTTTTTTCTTTGTAATTTTTCAAGATGGCACCACTGGCACAGACTTGCCCACAATTCAAAATCGCTTCTATCAAATCTGGTCTTGCTTAAGTCCAATGCATTCTGCGAATTTTAGCTGTATCTGATTATTGGTTCGTGAGTTTCCGTGTACAGAAGATTTTGATGCTAAAAATATAGGTTAACTGGGAGAGGGTTACCGTTCTTGTCCGACGTGGAATTTCCAAAGTTTTATTTTGAACGTGTAGATAAAACATAAGATTTATATACAGATTGGTTTTATTGTAAGAAACGGACATTTTTTTGAATATTCGATGGTTTGAATGTTTTCACTTCCAAATTTTTTTTTTTCAAAATGAAGACACCAAAATTATCATAGCTGGCAGCTCCAACCGAATTTTTCAACCAAATTTCTACCAAACGTGGCTTAAAATAAGATCCAGCAATTGTGTGAGTTTCGTCAAAATCGAACGATTCAATCAGAATTTATAGGGCTAAAAACAGTTATCTTTTTTAGTGGTTTTTCAAGATGGCACCACTGGCACAGAATCGCCCGCATTTCAAAATCACTTCTATCAGACCTGGTCCTATTTAAGGCCAATACATTCTGTGAATTTCAAATAATTCCGCCAATCAGATCGTGAGTTTCCGTGAACAGAAGTTTTTGATGCTAAAAATATAGGTAAATTGGGCAAGGGTTACCAGGCGTGCCCGTTATACCATATTTTTTTTTTTTTTTTGTTTTGTAAACAAAGCACAAGATTTACATATGAGTGGCTTTTTTTTTGAAGAAACGGCATTTTTTCAAGAGAGACGATGATTTGGAGGTTTTCTTTTTCAGTGCCTGCCCTAGCTACAGAGTTGCCAGCACGCTCATTAAAAGCTACACAAATCTACAACTAAATAATATCAATATGTCCTGAAAATTTTGTAATGATTGAATAGCTCTGTCAAAAGTTATCGAAATTTAAAAATTTTCAAATTTTCCCGTCCTCTTTTTAGGCACCCAGCGCACACATAGGGTTAAAAAATTCCAAAGCATTATCCGATTCATATGTAAAACACGTTAGAAATTTATTTCGTTAACTTTATTTTATTTCGTTAACTTTAAATAATAGGTATATTAAAAATATCACTTAAATGGCCGCCGGCGCCAAAAGGTTAACAATAACTGACATTTAAAGAGACCTGGACCTATTCTGCATATACACCAATGTATCCTGAAAGTTTCAGCTCAATCGGATGGCGCGTTCCCGAGATTATCTCACTGAAATTTTTTGATGATATATAAATATATATATATATATATATATATATATATATATATATATATATATATATATATATATATATATATATATATATATATATATATATATATATATATATATATATATATATATATATATATATATATATATATATATATATATATATATATATATATATATATACTCGTATATATATATATATATATATATATATATGGAAATATGAATTTTTGGCCGAATCGATTTTAATACTAATGTTCTTCGAACATTACTAAAAAGAAAAAATGAAGGTGACGGGAATAGTTTATAAGTTGTAGGTAGGATTAGCTAGTATAGTAAATTAAGAAAAGGTGGCGGGAATAGTCAATAAGTTGTAGGTAGGATTAGCTAGTATAGTAAATTAAGAAAAGGTGGCTGGAATAGTCAGTAATTTGTAGGTAGGATCAACTACTATAGTAACTTAAGCAAAGGTGGCGGGAATAGACAGGAAGAGTGCTCGGCTATAATGTAGGGATAATTGAATATCATGAAATTCGAGAAACCATGAATGAATACTAATGTTAGGAGGTGGTGGGTCGATAGTATAAGTAAGATTGTGTGTGGCGAAGGGTGCGGTAGGCGATGAGTGTGTATGAGCATTGTCAATAGATAGGATTTAGCGATTTATAGAGATTGTGATAGGGTTAGTTACGTGGCGTAGATGTTTCAAAGGAGTTCATTGCATAATTTAAGATTAAATGGATTAGTAAGAGGCTAGCATTATCATGCAGATAAAAACGAAAGCAATACCATTAGTTTCCTGTCCCATGTCCGTTTCCACTCACAGTTTAGGGCCTCCAGGCGAAAGGTTGCGTTTTTGATGTCCTGTACCTTTAAGGTACGTTCAGGTACCAATCAGTGTGCATGCCTAGTCTACATATTGTCCAACTGCTTGGCATGTTTGGCAGACTGCCAGCGGGTCATCCTAAAAACGAGTTAGAGAGATATTAGATTCTTAGCTTACATGGTTATTGGCTCCTTCACCTTACAAGAGGACGTCACAAAACATATAGTCATGCAGAAATGGAATACAGGGCGAAACAGTAACACATATTGGTGGTAGTTGTGCGAATGAACGTTAGGTTGAGGTAGAGATTGAACAATCTAGTAGTTGAGAATCATCCAGAATTCAAGAAATTTTGCAGTCAATTATATCGTTCGGACGTTACAGTAACGAGCCATAGACGCGCGCGCTAAATGGAGAACGAATCCGCGTACCGGAGTTAAAAGAAAAATCACGAGAAAAACGATGGGGGTAAAGGCCGAGAATTCCTCCGAAATTCTCTGAGGCGAGGGGGGTGTCACGGTCGCTCGGGTTTCGCAAGTATTAGAAAAGGAAAAAAAAACCTCCACCGACCTACGGATGCTAGATCGATGGAGGTTGAGCTACAACCACCGAGGAATTAGCTCTCTTAGGTTCGCCATATGTCTTGCATTTAATAAATCATGTCTTGTATATGCATTAAGCACAAACGATAGGGCTGTAGCTTAGGAAGCGAAACTTGCATGCATCTAAGCGACAGAACAACTTTTACACTCAATGCGATCTACGACCAGACATTTAAATCGACTGAGGACGATCTCGACGGTGTCATTTAGATGATTCGTACCATCAAGAATCGAGACACAACAACCAAAACTCAAAGACACCTGGGATTACTAAAGACGAATCACGAAAGATGTTTCAAATGAATCGAACCGCGAGCGAAATAGTAATAGGCGGCTCAGAGACAGTAATATTTAAGTCGACACGTTAATTTCGACGCACGAACACGCGGGGCACCGCACAATTTTGATCATTCGGATCGGCGGCTCCTGACCTGGGCCAACATTTGACCCAGATATGGTTAGAAGGAATGCACGGTGGGAATATCACAATAGGCAATCGACTGGGTACATGACTGGAGAACTCAGTCTGGAAAACACCCGGAGGGCAATAGATGAACGATCGACATTCGGTGAATCAATCACAATCCTACGGCGAATAGTTTAGAGAACCGCACTCACTGACAAAGTAGAAATTTCGGAACGAAGATGCACACACCAAATCTCGGATCGCGCAAGATGTATTTTCTCCCCCGAGAGCGGCACAAACTAACAACGATCCTACTTACCTGATGAGCTAATTTCTGGGATGCACGTACGCAAAACACTACACTAAAAAACTTGAAATTGACAATGTCGCGAATTTCACTGTCAACATACAATTTGAAGTTTTACAATTCAAAATGTCACAGATGACGGATGTTCGAGCAGGGGAAATCGAGTTGTTCCAAATGGGTGGAACGCGAGGTGAAAATGAGACCTCGACGCGTGGGGAACAGCGACGGGGTGAATCAACTAAGCGGTTCAAGGAAGTCCCGATAATTTGAAAAATTTCGCTACATCGAGCGAAAGGTGAAAGTCTTTCTTTCTTTTCGAATCGAGCCAGGTACGGTAGCAGACGTGTGCGGTACGCTTTGGAGAAATTAATTGGAGGTTTTCTTTTGTTGAGTTGCATGTCGATTGGAACCATACTGGGTGGAAATTTATTCCTGCTGGAAGGAGGCGAAAAGTTCGAGGAGAAATATATCGAAGGTGCGTTTGCGACGTCGTGGCGAAATTTCTTGAACGTAACTCGTAAAGAAAAGGAAAGTTCCGATAAGCAGAAGAAAAGGAGTTTTTCGAGCAACAGGAGGAAGTTGGCTAGTGGTACCAGTGTCAGCGAGGGAGAAAAATTATTTCGATTGTCGGCGGCGAGACATCTGGGCCCCAGCGAGGGATTCTTGTAGCCAGGGTATACTTATATTTATTTTTGAATTTTGCTTTTTCCTAGTGTTAAGTAAGTTTAGTGCATTATTATACTGCGCCCGCATAGGATTAGTATCGGGTTTTGTGTGTAAAATTTTTTTGGAATCGATAGCGAAAAGAAAATATATGTAATCGTGTTACAATGAAAATCGTTCGTAAATATTATTTTTACTCAGAGTTAATTCCGGCGGTGAGAAATTTTAGGTGGATGCACGTCGCTCATTTTTCGCTTTAGAGCGGTGGTGCCTTTAGTGGTTTCGGGCTGAACAAAGCGAGTGGCGCTCAAACCCACCCCTTTTTCCGCGAGCAGAGGCGCCCGGAACTACTGCCCTAACGTCCCGGTCGGGCATAAAGGGTTAGAAGACGGTTTTTAAAATATAACGGTAACAACTTTTGTTAATTCCAGATGAATAAATACTATTAATAAACCAAAAACCAATCATTGTTTCGTATACTACCATGGCACTAACGCTGACTCTAAGTGGAAACTCATCAATTCCTTCAACAGATTATTTACCTCCTCGATAGGAGTATTCGACTATGTATGCGGAGTTGTTGATTTCTATACCTGATGAGGATGGAAAAATTAATCTACTACACATTGGAAAACAGATCAAAGAAATTCCCGGTGGATCGTATGAAATTGATGATATTGCCAAATAGCTATATAAATAACTATCCAAGATCAATAATAAAATAAATCTTACAATACTCGCCAATAATACCCTCAAAAGTCAAATCAAGTCGACTGCTCCTATTTACTTTGATAAAGAAAGATCGATTGGTCAATTACTAGGATTCAATAAAAGAGAATTAAAGGCCAAAATAATGCATAATTCCGATCTCTAATACGGATTGATTGCACCATTGTTGGAAATTCCTATATTAGTAGTATTCTTTCACACACAATACACGAATTTTTACCCAAGGTAGGACCAGGCTATAAAATAGTGGAAGTTTTTAGTTATATAATCTGTTTACCGGTAAACGTTAAACAAATAAGTACGTTGACTCCATAGACATATAAAGAATGGACACGCAATCATAATCCATGAACCCGTACGTGAATGAAGCATTTTTACTACATATCCAATTTACTCTCTGCAAAAAAGCCTTCCCCTCAATGCTGCACACTCAACCCTTCTGCGCTGTGGACTCTCTATGCAAACAAACATTTCCATACATTTCTATTGTTGCCAAGAAGGCCGATTTTCGGGTTAGTTGGAATAGCGGGGAAAATAAAATATGTGTCACATGGATAACAAATTTCCAAATTAATCAAATTTTCTGAATGAAATTTGATGTTATTTTGTAAGAAGAGGACAAAAATGTTTCAACCATTTCTTTTCACGAGTCGAAAGCTTTCTATACTAAATCTGATAAAAATAGATGGATTGGTTCAAATTGAATTTGTACTTACATTATGCATTCTAGGGCGAAATCCTTTGTGTAATTGGTGCAAAACACTTATCACTTTCGCACTGTTTATTCACCAATCTAAACATTAACACTTTTAATTGATGAAAACACGAAAATAAAACATGTGTCAAACCGCCCGACGGCCATTTTTATTCATTGCTTTTTTTCATAGGCGGGGAAAGCTTGATAGCGTTTAGGGGCATTAAGTTCATTTAGGTGAAGAAAATTGTTCGAACGATGAAAACCGGTGGGAATGAACAATTTTAAGTAGCACAAGCAAACTTTGAAATTGTCTTGGGCTATATAGTGGACTATACTATTTAGGAATGCTGCGTGCAGATTATGATGCTAAATGATCTATACGCGTCGTTTATAATATATTTCACGAGTAGATGTTTCATGTTACGTTGGTAGGCAAACCGATTGATTGAAATTCAATTAGCAAGTGTTTTGGTCGTGAATTCGTAGTTTTTAACAATATGCAGTTTGATTTCAAATATATAATTTTTGGGGAATTTAAGGGAATTTTGGATTTGCTGGCTGTGTTTGTCTGCAAATTAACTTTTCTAAATGGTATTTCTTATACTATAGTTTACCTTTTTATGTTAATAGAAAATATGTTGAATAAGGTGGCTACTTAAGAAACAATATTATTGCTCTTGCATTATTTGCATCAGCACAATACGCTTATTTGCGGCACATCTGAAAGAAATGCTTTCACGTTGCAAATATTTGTGGAAAATAGGTATTGAGCAGATATAAGGGTTTTGTCGTAGCATGCAACGATAAAATGATAGCATTACTAAGCATAAACCTTCTATCTGCTGCAGATACAAGCTTTATGCTAAATAGTGCCATGTTTTTACTAATGTTCGAAGAAGAACACTATATATATATATATATATATATATATATATATATATATATATATATATATATATATATATATATATATATATATATATATATATATATATATATATATATATATATATATATATATATATATATATATAAATATATATATATATATATCATCAAAAAATTTCAGTGAAAAAATCTCAGGAACACGCCATCCGATTGAACTGAAATTTTTAGGACACATTGGTGTGTATGCAAAATAGTGCCAGGTTTCAGAAAAAGTTAAAAACCTTTAACCCTTTGGCGCCGGCGGCCATTTTAGTGATATTTTTAATATACCTATTATTCCGTACACAAATAAGTTTTGCAAAAATAAAGTTAACAAAATAAATTTCAAACGTGTTTTACATGTGAATCGGATAATGTTTTGGAATTTTTTAACCCCATGTGTGCGCTGGGTGCCTAAAAAGAGAACGGGAAAAATTGAAAATTTTTAAATTGCGATAACTTTTGACAGAGCTATTCACTCATTACCAAATTTTCAATTCATATTGGTATTATTTAATTGTAAATTCGTGTAGCTTTGGATGAGCGTGCTGGCAACCCTGAAGCAAGGGCAAGCATTGAAAGTGAAAACCTCCAAATCATCGTCTCTCTTGAAAAAATGCCGTTTCTTAAAAAAAAAAGCCACTCATATGTAAATTTCGTACCTTTTTTTACATAGACCAAAAAAAAAATTGTATATGGTATAACGGACACGCCTGGTAACCCTTGCCCAATTTACCTATATTTTTAGCATCAAAAACTTCTGTTCACGGAAACTCACGATCCGATGAGCAAAATTAATTGAAATTTGCAGACTGTATAGGCCTTAAATAGGACCAAATCTGATAGAAGTGATTTTGAAATGCGGGCGATTCTGTGCCAGTGGTGCCATCTTGAAAAATCAATAAAAAAGAAAACTGCTTTTAGTCCTATAAATTCTGATACAATCGTTCGATTTTGACGAAATTCCCACAGTAGCTGAACCTTGACTCAAACCACGTTTAAAAGAAATTTTGTTGGCAAATTCGGTTGGAATAGCCAGCTATGATAATTTTGGTGTCTTAAATTTGAAAAAAAAAAAAATTGGAAGTGAAAACATTCAAACCATCGAATATTCAAAAAAATGTCCGTTTCTTACAATAAAACCAATGTGTATACAAATCTTATGCTTTATCTACACGTTCAAAGTAAGACTTTGGAAATTTCATGTCGGACAAGAACGATAACCCTTTCCCAGTTAACCTATATTTTTAGCATCAAAAATTTCTGTTCACGGGAATTCACGAACCAATAATCAGATACCATTGAAATTTACAGAAGGCATTGGACTTAAGTAGAACCAGGTCTGATAGAAGCGATTTTGAATTGTCGGCAACTCTGTGCCAGTGGTGCCATCTTGAAAAATTACAAAGAAAAAAAAAACTGCTTTTTGCCCTATGAAATGTGAATTAGTAACCAAATTTTCATGAAATTAACACAGTAGCTGCACCTTACTCTAAACTCTGTTTGATAGAAATTTTGTTGAAAAAATTCGATTGGTGCTGCCAGCTATGGTAATTTTTGTGTCTTCGGTTTTGAAAATTCTCTCAGGAAAATAAAACTTTTTGCCCTATAACTTCCAGTGCAGTCATGAAATCAATACGAATTTTATACAATTAATGGAACTTATTATAAGCATTATTCAGGCCAAATTTGGTTGAAAAGCCACAAAAAAAAAGGGTTGCCAGCTATTGTTGATTTTGTGTTTGTTTGCAATATCTTTATTAAGCGGTTTTATCGTAGTAATTTTCAATTAGTAATGATATTGTAGTGACAATAAACAGCAACTATTAATCTTTCGATTATTTGAAAAAACTCGCTGCAGGTAACGCTAAATTTCTTTATACTCCTATAACTTCGAATGTAATATAACAACGTGAAGCAGATGTGATATATTCTTGGCTTTGATACTGGCGCAAGGTTGCCAGCACGAGTCGGTTGTGCTACTTTTGTATCAATAAATGCTTACAGTTAGTATTCATACCGGAAACATTTACAATGAAAATAAATAACCGATGTTTCAATTCCCTAAGTTCTGCAAATTTTTCGGATCGCAGCCCCAAACACCAACTTCAGTTACAGTGCTGCAGGCACTGAGCATTTTCTTCATTGATGTTATATGAGATGCTGCTTTCAAAGTTTGGTGAAATAAGCAACTGATAACGAATATAATTAACAAGTGTTTTTCTTTCATAAACTTTGAAACCCATGCCAGTGGTAATATCTGAAACCTTTTACCATATGAGTTATAGTTCATTCTTGAGACCAAAGTAAAACGTGGCATTTGATTCTTCTACTGTTCTTCGAACATTAGTGTTTCTAGCGGTTCAGGTGCGCTAGAGTTTTTAAAATATTCAAATATTCAAAAAGTTTTTAGGGTAAAAGTAGCTGAAACCGGCCAATTTTGGGTTAGAGTGGTTTCGGACATAACGGGCCAAGACCTATTGCTGTGATACAAACATTTCAGTTTTGTAGGGGAGTTAGGGGTTTTTTGCCCATAGTTTGGCAAAAACTGCCTTTACGGCGCTTTCAATGATTGAAAGTGGTCGGGAGTACAATAGTGATATTTTAAAGACGAAAAAAACCTTTGATAGGGAACATTGGGCAAAAATGTTCAATTTTCCCAAATTTTTTTTTGTTTAGCATGAATTCGGGGACTTTTCTGAGTAGTTTTTGGTGAAATTTCTATACAAGTATGGGAAAAGGCGTTAAGTTTCGAAGATACTGCAAAATGAAATCCGCTGGAAAAACGTCCAGAAAAACTGAAAGTATCACTAAAAGTGCTAAGGAAGAAAACGTTCAGATCCTTTTTGGTTCGATAGTTGGCTTCTCCGGCTTTGCATTTTGCCATATCTTCGAAACTAGGCCACCTTTTCACATACTTGTATGGAAATTTCGCCCGAAGCTACTCAGAAAGGTCCCCAAATTCATGCTAGACCAAAAAACAATTTTTGCGAAAATTGGACATTTTCGGCCAATGTTCCCTATCAATAAAATTTTTCGTCCTTAAAATATCACTATTGTACTCCCCGACCACTTTCAATCATTGAAAGCGCCGTAAAGGCAGTTTTTGCCAAACTATGGCCAGAAAACCTCTTACTCCCCTACAAAACCGAAGTGTTTGTATCACAGTAATAGGTCTTGGCCTGTTCTAACTACAACCAATTATCCAATTAAACACCGTCACGGATTATGGTTTAATAATTCTTTATTTCACTGTAACTAGATTTTATAACTAATTTTAAATTTCCATCAACTATTTTAATTTTCTAACGACCGATTCTAATGCACATAATCTCTATTCAAAAATCAACTGTAAAGTGAAAATTTCGGTACCTTCTTCTTGTTATACAACTTTCTCTTAATTCTCTTGTTATATTTCCAGTTTTACCAGTTTTCTTCTTCACGGTGAATATCAAGTAAAATAAACAATTGTGAATGGAGAATTCCTCCGAAATTCTCTAAATGTCCTAAAATTCTCTAAAATGTCCTTAAAATATCACTATTGTACTCCCCGACCACTTTCAATCATTGAAAGCGCCGTAAAGGAAGTTTTTGCCAAACTATGGCCAGAAAACCCCTTACTCCCCTACAAAACCGAAATAATTGTATCACAGTAATAGGTCTTGGCCTGTTCTAACTACAACCAATTATCCAATTAAACACCGTCACGGATTATGGTTTAATAATTCTTTATTTCACTGTTACTCGATTTTATATCTAATTTTAAATTTCCATCAACTATTTAATTTAATTTAATTCTAATGCACATCATCTCTATTCAAAAATCAACTGTAAACTGAAAATTTCGGTACCTTCTTCTTGTTATACAACTTTCTCTTAATTCTCTTGTTATATTTCCAGTTTTACCAGTTTTCTTCTTCACGGTGAATATCAAGTAAAATAAACAATTGTGAATGGACATTTAACATGTACTGTCAAATGACAAATGTCAAGTGACAATTGTCAAAATCATCAAAACAATCATCAAAATACAATGCTGATCGATAGCAGACTTTAGATAAGTATATATTTTTACTAATGTTCGAAGAACATTAGTATTAAAATCGATTCGGCCAAAAATTCATATTTCTATATATATATATATATATATATATATATATATGTACAAAAAATTTCAGTGAGATAATCTCGGGAACGCGCCATTCGATTGAGCTGAAACTTTCAGGATACATTGGTGTATATGCAGAATAGGTCCAGGTCTCTTTAAATGTCAGTTATTGTAAACCTTTTTGCGCCGGCGGGCATTTAAGTGATATTTTTAATATACCTATTATTTCGTGCACAAATGATTTTCGCAAAAATAAAGTAAATAAAATAAATTTCTAACGTGTTTTACATATGAATCGGATAATGTTTTGTAATTTTTTAACCCTATGTGTGCGCTGAGTGCCTAAAAAGAGGACGGGAAAATTTGAAAATATTTAAATTTCGATAACTTTTGACAGAGCTATTCAATCATTACCAAATTTTCAGGACATATTGATATTATTTAGTTGTAGATTTGTGTAGCTTTTAATGAGCGTGCTGGCAACCCTGTAGCTAGGGCAGGCACTGAAAGTGAAAACCTCCAAATCATCGTCTCTCTTGAAAAAATGCCGTTTCTTCAAAAATAAGCCTTTCATATGTAAATCTTGTGCTTTGTTTACATAATCAAAAAAAAAAAAAAGATATGGTATAACGGGCACGCCTGGCAACCCTTGCCCAATTTACCTATATTTTTAGCATCAAAAACTTCTGTTCACGGAAACTCACGATCCGATGGGCAGAATTATTTGAAATTCACAGCATGTATTGACCTTAAATAGGACCAAGTCTGATAGAAGTGATTTTGAAATGCGGGCAATTCTGTGCCAGTGGTGCCATCTTGAAAAACCACTATAAAAGATAACTGTTTTTAGCCCTATAAATTCTGATTGAATCGTTCGATTTTGACGAAACTTACACAATTGCTGGACCTTACTTTAAGCCACGTTTGGTAGAAATTTGGTCGAAAAATTCGGTTGGAGCTGCCAGCTATGATAATTTTGGTGTCTTCATTTTGAAAAAAAAAATTTGGAAGTGAAAACATTCAAACCATCGAATATTCAAAAAAATGTCCGTTTCTTACAACAAAACCAATCTGTATATAAATCTTATGTTTTATCTACACGTTCAAAATAAAACTTTGGAAATTTCATGTCGGACAAGAACGGTAACCCTCTCCCAGTTAACCTATATTTTTAGCATCAAAAATTTCTGTTCACAGAAACTCACGAACCAATAATCAGATACAGCTAAAATTTACAGAATGCATTGGACTTTAGTAAGACCAGATTTGATAGAAGCGATTTTGAATTGTGGGCAAGTCTGTGCCAGTGGTGCCATCTTGAAAAATTACAAAGAAAAAAAACTGCTTTTTGCCCTATGAAATGTGAATAAGTTACCAGATTTTCATGAAATTGACACAGAAGCTAAACCTAACTCTAATCTCTGTTTGGTGGAAATTAGGTTGAAAAATTTGATTGGTGCTACCAGCTATGGTAATTTTTGTGTCTTTGGTTTTGAAAATTCGCTCAGGAAAATAAAACTTTTTGTACTATAACTTCCAGTGCAGTCATGAAATCAATACGAATTTCATACAATTAATGAAACCTGTCATAAACATTATTCAGGCCAAATTTGGTTGAAAAGACACGATAGGGTTGCCAGCTATTGTTGGTTTTGTGTTTAATTGCAATATCTTTATTAAGCGGTTTTATCGTAGAATTTTCAAATGGTAATGATATTGTAGTGACAATATACAGCAAATATTAAGCTTTCGATCATTTGAAAAAACTCGCTGCAGGTAACCCTAAATTTCTTTATACTCCTATAACTTCGAATGTAATTAAACAACGTGAAGCAGATTTGATATATTCTTGGATTTGATACTGGCGAAAGGTTGCCAGCACGAGTCGGTTGTGCTACTTTTGTATCAATAAATGCTTATAGTTAGTATACATACCGGAAACATTTACAATGAAAATAAATAACCGATGTTACAATTCGCAAAGTTCTGCAAATTTTTCGGATCGCAGCCCCAAACACCAACTTCAGTTACAGTGCTGCAGGCACTGAGCATTTTCTTCATTGATGTTATATGAGATGCTGCTTTCAAAATTATGTGAAATAAGCAACTGATAACGAATATAATTAACCCGTGTTTTGCTCTCATAAACGTTGAAATTCATGCCAGTGGTAATATCTGAAACCTTGCACCATATGAGTTATAATGCATTCTTAAGACGAAAGTAAAACGTGGCATTTGAAACAGTTTGGCCGTAATAAGCAGCACATGTGGTGGAATATGCACTCAAAACCTGCACGATTCTTCTACTGTTCTTCGAACATTAGTGTTTCTAGCGGTTCAGGTGCGCTAGAGTTTTTTATCTTGAAACCGATACTTTGTTGTTTTTTTCTTCCAGGTTCCCGTGTTGGAGAGGCCGCTGTTGTGTCGCAACATTCTCCCCCAGATGAGGCGTGTGTAGTGCCTCAGTATTATCTATTGGGCTGACTTCTGAAATGGTAAGTATTAATTGGCTAATCTATTTTGATAAATGTTGTTTGTATGTCACGTCCAGGTCTGGATACTATTTAGATCTAGATTCCTATTGTTAAAGTTTTGTCCGAGGTGCCGGTTAAGCTGATGCATTCGTTCAACTCAGTTTTGGCATGGTGAAGTTGTCCCACCTATGCTGGGCGTCCACCTATACCATCACTGATTTGTATGGAATTCCAAAGACTTCTCACGTTAAGTAGTTTCGCGAATTCATTTGATATGGCAAGGTCTCATGGAAGAAAACGATGTGTAAGGAACATTTTGATAGAAGGAATTAAAAGGTGCATTTCTTATGATATATTTTGCGTAGGTACCATTCAATTTTTTGTGACTGATCGTTTGTATGTCTTTCCATTTGACCATACGGTTACTATTCGTACTAGGGAATCGTTTCCTGGATGAACCTCTATAATTTTGGCTAATGGCCAACGATACGAAGGTAATTTTTCATGCTTTAGTATACACAAATCGCCCACTTTGACATTGTTTTCTGTTGTATTCCATTGGGGCCTAAGTTGCAAGCGATTCAAATATTCGGTTTTCCACCGTTTCCAGAAATCTTGCGTTATCTTTTGTGTTGTCTGCCATCTATCGAGATGGTTGATGTTGTCGCCTTCGAAATCTGCTTCGGGTGGTGCTAGTAGTGTATCGCCAATCAGGAAATGTGCTGGAGTAAGTGCCGTCGTGTCTGTTGGATCGTCGTTCAAGGGGCACAGGAGTCGAGAATTGAGGCAGGCTTCTATTCTTATTAAGATAGTGGACAATTCTTCATACGTTAGACCAATGTTGCCTACAATTCGGCGCAGATGAGACTTTATAGATTTGACTTCAGCTTCCCAGAGCCCACCAAAATGCGGCGAAGCTGGAGGATTGAAATGCCACGTAACGCCATCATTGGCAAGTATTTCGGCAGCCTTTTTGTTGATTTCTGTTAATTTGTTCAATTCAGCATATGCCCCAACAAAATTTGTTCCACAATCGGAATACATGTGTCCACTAAATCCTCGTCTTCCCATAAATCTTCGTATTGCTGGAAGGAATGCTTGTGTTTATATAATTTCGATATGTATAGCTTTTACTACTAAACAAATAAATATAGCCACGTAGCCCTTCGATGTTTTACTACCTCTTCCTCGCCTGTCTTTTATGTCGAATGGTCCACAAAAATCAACACCCGTATGTGTGAATGGGCGAAAAATAGTTACGCGAGTTACTGGCAAGTTTCCCATTAGCTGAGTTGCATCGTTCGCTTTGGCCCGAAAACAGCGGATGCATTTATGTACAAAATGTTTGATCCGGTTGCGACCATCTATCAACCAAAATCTTTTTCTCAACGTGTTCAGCATTAGTTGAGTTTGTCCATGCAAGGTTGCTTGATGGACTTGATGCAGCATTAATTCAGTGAACCTTCCATTTCTTGGGAGAATTATTGGATGCCTTTCATCAAAACTCAATTGTGCATTTTTTAGGCGACCTAGCACACGTATTAATCCAGTTTTGTCTATGAAGGGGTTTAATTTGATCAATTTACTTTTTTTCTCAATTGGTTTGTTATTCAAAAGACAGGCTATTTCTTGTGAGTATTCACTTTGTTGAGCGTGTTTGATCCAGAATTCGAATGAATGTCGCAGCTCTTCACTGGTTAAATATGGTGGATTCTCTGTTCAATTTATTTTCGATCTGCGAAAACGGAAGCAATAAGCGGTAATTCTAATTAGTTTCAATAATGTTGAATATCTTTGTAACCAAGTGTCTAAGAAACTTTCTGTGTGTATTCCTACATTAACAATGTAATGTTTTCATTTTTCGACTTCAACTGATTTGATATCTCGCATTTTAGGCCATGCATCGATGTCTTCGGATAACCAGCTTGGTCCGTGCCACCATAGCTCATTATGTGTTAAATCGATTGGTTTTACTCCTCTGGAAGCTACATCTGCTGGATTGCATTTAGATGGAACATATCGTCATGGTATGTTATCAGTGTTCTCAAGGATGAGAGATGTTCTGTTAGATACAAATGTAGTCCATCGAGCGAGGTGACCTTTCAGCCATGCTAGCACGATTTCTGAGTCACTCCATAACCAAGTAGGTATGTTTTCAATTTTTAATGATGTTGTAACTTCTTTTAACAATCGAGTCAATAGTACAGCTCCGCATAGCTCCAATTGTGGCTTCACTGGTGCCACTTTGGTTTAAGCCATTAATAGATGACTGTAGACAGCCGAGCCTGCACGCACTACCACATAGATTACTGCTGCGTAGGCACGTTGAGAGGCGTCACAAAATCCGTGAAGTTCTATTTTCGAGTTTTGTTGGTAAGCTACCCATCTTGGGATTTTAATGTTTTCTATTTCCGGTAATTGGCTCAATAATGTCATCCATTCCGTGTTTAGTGCAGTTAATATTGGCTCATATTAATCTTGCCCAGATAACCATGGTCCTTGTAGTAAAATTTTAGCTGATACCATAATAGATGCTGTCCAACGTAATGGATCGTAGAGACTTACAACTTCCGATAAAATCGGGCGTTTTGTGTAGGTTTCTAATTGCTTATGCCTTTTCAATCGATAGGTGAAGAAGTCTGCTAGCGGATACCACATTATTTCTAGCGATTTGTATCCGTTATCCATATCCATGTTGATCGCATCTTGCATTTCAATGTCTTCAGATGGGATTCCTTCTAAAATTCGTTCGTCGTTTGTTATCCATTTTCTCAATATAAAACTGCCACAATTCAACAATTTTATGAGTTCGTCTCTTTTGATAATACATTATTGTAGACTATTTTCCAGATAATAAGTCGTCTACGTAAAATTCTTCGAAGACTGCTTTGCTTGCATTTGGATATCTTTCAATATCATCTATTGCTAATTGGTGTAAAGTTCTGATTGCTAGAAACGGCGCTGAAGTAGTTCCAAAGGTTACGATAGTCAGAACATAGTCTTTAACTAGATCAGCTGGCTGTTGCCTCCAAACAATTTTCTGAAATTTTGCATCTTCCGGATGCATATCTATTTGTCGGTACATTTTAGCAATGTCGGCCACCATTGCGAACTGCTTTAATCTCCATCTTATGAGAATTGATGTCATCGCGCTCTAAATGGTCGGTCCTGTCAATAATATATCATTCAAAGACACACCAGAACTCGTTTTCCTTGATGCATAAAACACCACTCTTAATTTTGTAGATGTTTTTGTTCTTTCTGCACTGCGTGATGTGGGAGGAAGTTAGCTGTACTGCGTATGTTTCCAGATTCAAACGTGACTTCTCTACAAACGGAAACTTCCTTCATGTGACCTAGACTTATATATTCTTGCATTACTGCTGAATATTCTTCTTGAAGACTTCTGTCCCTTTCGAAGCGTTTCTCAATCTGCATTAAACATTTGATTGCATTTTCTCTGGAAAACCCTAGCGAATTTTGACTCTCTGTGTTTCTAAATCGCAACCGAACTTGATATCGACCGTTTTGCTTTCTCTTGACATTTACCTTATAGTGTTCTTCACATGCTTCTTCTTCTTGAGTAATATTTTTTCCCTTTCCAACTTCCTCAATCTCCCAAAAATGTTTAAGTTGCTCACTAATTTTCACGTCCTCCTCTATTTGCACATTAAGTGTGTGCACTACTTGCGCGTTGTTATCGCTGAATATACCTGATATTATCCAGCCTAGCTTAATAAGTTGTAGCACTGGACCTAGAGTCAATTTTCGAATTTTTCCAAGTAATAGCTGAGCGTTAGCTTCAGCTCCCAATAAAATGTCAATCTTGCTCGGTTGGTCAAAGTGAGGATCAGCCAGATCTAAATTTCCAATCTGTTCTCGAATTGATGTGGAAATTGTTTGCGATGGGATGAAATTTGTCAACTTTCTCAAAACGAGAGCATCTACTTTCAAATATTCGTTTGTTTTGGTGCGAAGTTTAATTTCCAAATTTCCGTTCGTCAAAATACCCTTTGTCTCTCCAATACCCGCTATCGTGATGTTTGTCGATTGCCTTTTCCCTCCAATTCTTTGAGCTGCACTCTCTGTAATGATTGACGCCTGTGAACCTTGATCTAGCAAAGCGCGTAGTGCTATAAATCCAGTCGAAGACTCAACCGTCAGTTATGCTGTTGCTAACAATACCGTTTTTATAGCATCGCTAGTTGAAGAGCTTATTTTCGTGACTGTTTTCACTGAAGTCGAAGGTCTATGATCCAAAGAAGTCAAAGTCGATGGTCGAACATTGTGTGAAAACGAGGTTGAAGGTTCTTGATTGAATTCTAAGGTCGGAGGCTGATTTTTTTGAGTAAATGAATTCGATGTTTGGTTTCTATTCCAAGCTAAAGATTGCGACTGGTGCGGAAGGACTCCGGTTGTAGATACATCGGGTTTATGCAGAAGTGTGTGATGTGCATTTTTACATTTGAAACATCTTGACGTGCTGGGACAGATTCCCACTAAGTGTCCTTTGTTCAAGCAATTGAGGCACAAACCATTTCTTTTTACCATATCAAATCTCGTCGCATGATCCGATTGAAGAAAAGTGGTACCGTGTCTTAAATGATGTGGCCCCTTACACGAAATACACATAGTATGCTGCTCGTGTTTTGTCAAAAACACATTATGTGAAGATCGAGTGGATTTATGTTTTTCCACCCCAGCAGCCTCTAATGCTCTAAAACGACGCTGCAAGAGCTCTGTGAGGTCTTTAAACGATTATGTTTCTTTGTGCGAAGCTTGCTGTTGTTCCCAAATTTGACTCGTCTCAGTTGGTAGTCGTTGAGTTGTCAAATACACTAACATTGCATCCCAAATATTCGCTACCTCTAAATTGACGATTGCCTGAACGCTGTCGGTAGTTTTATCGAGTAACATTTTAATAGATGAAGCGGATTCATTTGCGTTATTGATGGCCAGCAACCTTCTAAATTGAGTATTTAATAGAACGCGCTTATCATCATAACGTTCTATGAGCAATCTCCACGCTGAATTATAGTTGGATTCAGTGATCGAGTAATGTTTGAGAAGCTGTTCAGCTTCCCCCGAAAGACTGCATTTTAGGCAGTGTAACTTCTCTACTCGAGATAAATTAGATTTGGTATGAATCAAAGATACAAACAAATCTTTAAAAGAAGTCCATTCCCCCTAGTTTCCATTAAACTTCGGCAAGTTTATACGTGGAAGTCAAACATCCATGTCATTGTTTGATCGACAAGAATGATTTTGTATCTCATTGTCAGCCTGTGCCCCTTGTTCCAGTTTTAGATCTTCTAAATCTGTTTCAAAACTTAAATTGAGTTCTTCAAAAGACAAATACAATTTATCTTTAAAATACTCTAAGTCAAGATCAGTTTGCTCTTTGACTAATGCGAGTATCTTCTGATGCGTTTCCAGAAAAGTTTGCCGAATTTCTTGCACTCGCTGTATCAATTTCGTAGCATATGCAAGAGTTTTTCGTACTTTCGCATCCTTTCTGAAGTTACTTTGCATTTTATGCAATTGTTCGAGTAACAATTTCTGCTAAGTTAGGAACCGGTCCATTGCGTTAGATTATAATTTTTGCGAGTATCGATATATTTTCGAGTATATTTTGCACTATAAATATAAATATTGTACACTACAATTGATTACTGACACAATTAGAACTGGATGACTGATGGTGAAATCTTCCTATCTATCTAGCTACTATACCTCAATGACTCAGCTTATTATTTTACTGATATCACGGCACAAATTGTCCAAAATCAATGCTATATGATTTAACACCATCAATTCGCACCCAATTAGCGCTGGTATACTTAGTGTCAGTCAATCACGAATTTTGCACTAATCAAATTAACCAATATATATTCAGTCCTCTGTAATTGAGCAAGACTGATGCGTTTCCAGTATTTGATATGAAATGGGGGATTATGTATATTGGAATAGATATAAAAGGAAAAATTCAATGGAATATAATAAGACGATGGAACAAGGACTTACCAGACCTTCTGATTGCCGTTGCACTATTTTTTAGAGTGAATCGCCCGAACCGATGCCTATTAGTTTATTTTGTTACTTCACTACTATTTTCCACAAGAATCACGTGACTGAAGTTTGAAACTGTTTCAAAATGTTCAAATCTAGAAAAGCTATCTATTGTCAAATTTAACTATCCGGTTCGAAGGACCATAAAATGTTCTAACTACAACCAATTATCCAATTAAACACCGTCACGGATTATGGTTTAATAATTCTTTATTTCACTGTAACTTGATTTTATAACTAATTTTAAATTTCCATCAACTATTTTAATTTTCTAACGACCGATTCTAATGCACATCATCTCTATTCAAAAATCAACTGTAAACTGAAAATTTCGGTACTTTCTTTTTGTTACACAACTTTCTCTTAATTCTCTTGTTATATTTCCAGTTTTACCAGTATTCTTCTTCACGGTGAATAACAGGTACAATAAACAATTGTGAATGGACATTTAACATGTAGTGTCAAATGACAAATGTCAAGTGACAATTATCAAAATCATCAAAACAATCATCAAAATACAATGCTGATCGATAGCAGACTTTAGATAAGTATATATTTTTTATCTTGAAACCGATACTTTGTTGTTTTTTCCTTCCAGGTTCCCGTGGTGGAGAATCCGCTGTTGTGTCGCAACATGGCCCGTTATGTCCGAAACCACTCTAACCCAAAATTGGCCGATCTCAGCTACTTTTGCCCTAAAAACTTTTTGAATATTTGAATAAAATACTTAGAAATACGAAAATACTCGGTACTTGCACTCGGAACTGTACTATCTAAACGCAGATTTTATTTTAACATACTTGAAAGCATGAAAAAACTCAACTTAATATAATAGGTCTGTTCGCGTACTACGAGTAATTGCAATTAATTGCAATGAAGCCGTTTTTGTACTTTTTTTTACTAAATACTGAAAATTTCCCCTCTTTTAGTAAATTTCAGTAGGGTCTGAGCTACTGAAAAATACTGAAAAGTTTCAAACGCGTGTCGCGAGTAAAAATTTTCAAATTTGCGCGACAAGTAACATATTTTTGCGTAATGTTGTTTTGAAGATCGAATATTTTTGTGGCGATAATTTATCACCACTTAGGATGACTTTATAATTACTATTGTTCTCCCAAAATCCGACAACTGACACTTTTGTTTGTCAATTTACAGGAAATACAATCAGGGCGTTTTCGAACTTTTTCTCAATTTCCCCCACTACATGATTCAGGAAAATTCAGTGACTGAAAGTACGCAAACAGACCTCAGCTTCACAACTAATTTAATTACTACGCACACTTTTAATGCAAATCGAAACTCATTGATTCGCTATTGACGTAAATTGCATTACATCAATAGTAATAAATTTGTATTTGCACCAAAAAAGTTGCCCATTAATTTTACAATATTTCACGCCGCCCTCGTCATACAAACACATTGCGACCTCTCGCTCACACAACTATACCAGAGGTCGAAAATTGCCTCATTTCTCTCGACCCATTTCGTATCCATTCCTCTCATATCTATGGTTGACTCTTAAACTAATTGATCAAGACGGTGACATAATCAATTTCAATGGAGAAACAATAGCTATAAGACTTCATTTGAAGCCCCAGAATGCTGCTTTGTAACGACATCAATGAAACGCAATCAGTTCCAACAGGAAAATAAAACGAGTCAGATCACGATTGACCCTACAAAATAAGCAATTCTTGAAACAATTAGGATTCAAAGCAAACAAAAAATGAATGAGCTTTTGAACGTCATGCGTAAAGTCAACTATGACAATAGTATTTCTAAAATTGAATACCACAGCTATTCTCCATTTTGATCATCATTCAACTGCAGTGATGAAATAGGAATTCCTCTACAACAACAGGCTTTATGCATTTTCCCCAGTCAGAGTTTCATCTATATTGAAGGCGCTCTAAGTAAGGTGGTCGGGACCACCTCAACAACTGCCCAGCTAACAAATAATACCATCACATTCCTATTTGACGAGATCAATGGAATTGAAATTGATCGAAACAAAAATGTTGGAATAACATCGTTATTGAAAAACTATATATCCCTTAATGAAAATGAAAGTAAAATGTTCTATAATTCCGGCTGGTCGCCAAACGATCTCATCACCCCGTCAAGTGGTTACTTTAGCTTTTGCGTTCCACTAAGAAAACTTTTGGGATTTGCCGAAGACTACAAGAAGATGATCGTCAATGCCAAATATGAGCTTATTAGTTTCAATCATTATGCGAACGTGAACGAAAAAAAAGAATTATTTTTTCTTTAATACCACTTTATTACAGTTTGTTAATTAAAACCACCGCCGCGTGCCCGAAAGGTAAAATTATTGTACAATCAGAAACTGAACTGACGCGCGATCGAATCAACTCATTATAAATGAGAATTAGAAATGCTAGCTTGCATTTGCACCTGCACTTGCTAAATTCGATTAATTGTTTCTGCATATGCACATGTTGATTGCGTAGGCAGAAACGTGATCAAAATTGATTACTTATGAAATGGAAATTTACCGTGCCAATTAATCTGGCGGAAGGGTAATGCACTTAAGGTGCGAAGGCAAGCTAGATTATGTGAGGTGGGCAATTATGCATTATAACACCCCCACCGTTAAATTGAGGCTCCGACGAAATATGAAGCGAACGGTGATTTTGTTTTTTATACAAATAGATTCCGACTAATATTAAAATTATAAAAACAATGGTAACGTCAGAAGACAAACTAACAAAATTAATTTTCTTATGTTTAATTAAGATTTCTCCGATATTATCACTATGTTCTAATTGTTTTAGATACAAGTTTTCAAGTTTTATTCCTGGTATGGTATCATTTTCATTTACTTTTGTAACAAAATTTGGTAGAATTAACTTTTCGTACAGCTTTATATTTGTATTTGAATAGGTTTTATTTAGAGTTTCTATTTTGCAGTTTTCGAACCTAATAAGAAAAGTTCCTTTCATTTTTATTTCTTTTTCATTACAATCATGTTTGATGTCTGAGTGAAAATTTTTAAATACAATAACTCCTTGTAAAATTTCAATCACCTCAGTATGTTCAAATATCTTTACTTTACAATTGGCTTCTTCAAATTTAATTATATTTTCTATGCAGCTATCATTCTTAATTTCGATTAAATTCTTCTCAAGGTTATCTTTTACACTTAATTCGTACATTGTATCATTTTTGCTTACTAGTATTTCATGGCGACTGAGGGATATTGATTTATTTCTGATATTGGGAATTGGTTCGAATATAATTTTTGTTAAAATGTTTTTTGAAAATTGTGGAATTGATAATATTAAAACTATACTATTATCGTGGAATGTTACAGCAATTTTTGTGTTTACATAGCTTTCAAATTCGTCAATTAAGTCTAGTTCTGTCTTTGTCAGAATGTTCTTTGAAATTATTCCAAGTTTACTGGAGAAAATGACCCGTTCAATGTCATCAAGATGATTTCTCAAAAGTGTAATACTATTATCGATTTCATAGACTTGCTGTAGGAAATTTAGCTCATCTTGAAGTGTTGCTATTTTATTTTGGAATGTATCTCGAAATTTGTTCAAATAGTTAGATATTGCTTTCTGCTGGGAGTTTATGTGATTTGTAATATTTCGAATTTGAGTGGTTTATATGATTGTTATAAAGAGTTACGTTGTTTATTCTGTCTGTAAAATCTTGCTGATTGTCAGTTAGTGTTTTTAGAGCATTATTAATTTCTTTTTCATCATCACTATCGAGAGTTCCAGCTATAAATTTTAATCCTTTTCCTAGCACGTTAATGAGACCACGTTTTTGTTTGAAATGGGGAATTAAGCTATTGATTTTTGCTGTTAGTAATATAAAATTCTTGGTAATGGTGTTTACAATTGTTTTTGATTCTGTTGTCGATGCTTTTAGTAAATTAATATTTTGTTGTATGAGTTCGGTGGTTTGTTGGTATGTTGTAATGTTGATTATGTGTATTACTTTGTCATAGTGCGAAATTACCTTCAACTCGCCAGTTTTTATGGGTAGGTATCCGTTATTGTTTGTTAAGTCTTGAATGTCTATTGTTTGTGAATTAGTAAAACAGCATAGTGATAATATTATGATCATGAACATGGTTGGTGGTTTCCTGGAAAAATGAAAAACAAAAAACTATGAAATATAAGTACATTACTTTCTCTTTTTGTTTGATTTTATTGTAGGGGACCTCCTATCTTGGTATTTTTTTCCTTTTCGTATGTGTTTCTTATAATATTTGAAATTGTTGTTTGAGTCTACTACGTGATCATCGTCAAGCTTATTGGTCTCCACTTTTCTGTATTTTGAATGATTTTTTCCTCCTCTTATTTCCTTAATGAAGTTAGGTCCTTCCTGTATTTCAGTATCTATTCGGTCTTTGTTCAATTTGTTTATTATTTTTTCTTTCTTCTCAGCTATTAAATCATGTATTCCCTGATATTCTTCCTGGGAGATATTTCCGTTCATAAAGCCGATGGGTCCTCTATTAATGGTACTGTGAATTGTGTTATTATAGTAACTAATGGCTTTGATTACTTTTTCCTCTACTGTATCCAGATCAATACCTTCGTCATGCTTGAGGAGACGAATGTGCTCATTAATGGTGTTATGCAACCGCTCAATATCTGGTTTAGATGTATGGTTACTGTTTGATGTAAAATGAACTTCTATTCCTTCTTTTTGGAGAAATTCCTGCAGCGGCAAAGCTTTCAAGCCTAGTTCATTATCTGCGACTATTTTCTTAATATTACCGTGAGAACTAATGTACTGAGCTATTTTCGTTTTGAATTCGGTCCAAGTACGACCGTTCATTTTGTATGCCTGAGCGAATTTAGAAAATGTGTCAATTGTTGTCATGAAAATTGTTTTTCCTAAACTGTAAAATATGTCGATTTGAATAATCTCATTTGGTCTTGATGGAGTCTCAGTAATTTTAAAGGGTATTTTGGGAGGATTTCTGTCGTATTTTTCCAACGAGCAAATTTCGCAATTATTTATAAACTGAGTGATCCTTATTTTTAGCTTTGGATGGTATATACTGCTTTTCAATTCTTTGAAAACAACATCTATGCCTCTGTGATTGTTTCGTCTGTGCTCCTTTTCTATTAAGTCAACTAATTTTTCCTCATCTTCTATATCTTCAACTAATTTCTTACATCTGATAATTTTAAATCTTGTATTATTAGAGAAGGTGGTACGGAACACGTCATTTAAGTTATCAAAAAACTCATCGTCAATTATTATAGCATTAAGTTGGTTTGGATTAAAATGATTTTTTAGTAATATTAGTGCAGTATCTGTATTTAATTCTTTCGTGTAGATGATTTTTCTGTTATTACTAAAGACGTGAGAGTTCCTTATTCTCATTGAGCCAGAATTTGCTTTTTTTATTATAATTTGGTTTTTGAACACATTAATTACTGTATCGGTGCTGGGAATTATGCTCCTGCTGCTATTTCCATCCTCATTCGATTCTGCTAAATTAACTTCATTAATTCTAGATAGGGCGTCGGCGTTACTATTTTTGGTTCCTTTTTTATATTTGATAGTGTAGTCGAATTCGGAAAGCTTCAGTTTCCATCTTACTAATTTAGAGTTTGGTTCTTTTAGGGAGAATAGCCATGTTAGGGGTTTGTGGTCTGTTTCAATTATGAATTTCCGTCCAAATAGGTACGGCCTAAAATATTTGGTTGCCCAGATAATGGCAAGAAGCTCCTTTTCAATTGTGCTATAATTTATTTCATGTTCATTTAATGTTTGGGATGCGTAACTAATAGGGTGGTCGTCTTGAGAGAGGACGGCTCCCAATGCGTATTGACTGGCATCGGTGGTAAGTGTGAATACCTTGTTAAAATCGGGATAGTGTAGAATTGGATCGTTAATAAGCATTCTTTTTAGGGTATTGAAACTATCTTGATACGATGGATCTGAAATGTCGATTTTTGCATTTTTCTTTAGAAATTTCGTCATGGGCTTGGCTATCATAGAGTAATCTTTAATAAATTTACGATAATAGCCGGTCAATCCGAGAAATTGTTTAATTTGTTTTGCTGTTTTTGGGATAGGAAAGTTCACAACACATTCGATTTTTTTCAGATTGGGTTTAATTCCGTTTGGTGTTACCACATGTCCTAAAAATTCAGTTTCTTTCTTGAGGAACTCTGATTTATCGAGTTGTACTTTAAGATTCACTTCTTTCAAGCGGTTAAATATTTTGGTTAAAGAGTCTATATGTTCTTGTAATGAGGTAGAGAATATGATAATATCGTCGAGATATACCAGGCATATTTTATTAATGTACTCTCGTAGTACATTATTCATCAGCCTTTGAAAGGTGGCTGGTGCTGTTTTGAGACCGAATGGCATACGTAAAAACTCATAATGACCGTTTTCAACGGAAAAAGCAGTTTTATGGGTATCTCGTTCGTCGATTTCAATCTGATGAAATCCTTTGGCCAAGTCTAGGGTCGTGAAGTACTGGCATCTGCCTAATTTGTCCAAGATCTCGTCGATATTAGGAATTGGAAATTTATCGTCTATCGTAACTTCGTTGAGTTTACGGTAGTCGATAACTATCCTCCATTTAGTTTTTCCGCTGGCATCTACCTTCTTAGGCACGATCCAGATCGGAGCTGAATAAGGGGAGTTACTGGGCCTTATAATTTTGTTTTCTAGCATTTCATTAATTTGTTTCTCAACTTCTTTTTTATGAATATATGGATAACGATAGGATTTCACGTGTATTGGTATATCGTTGATTGTTCTCA
This sequence comes from Nemotelus nigrinus, assembly GCA_947369275.1. Lineage (NCBI taxonomy): Eukaryota > Metazoa > Arthropoda > Insecta > Diptera > Stratiomyidae > Nemotelus > Nemotelus nigrinus. Next base: position 110,686,007 of record OX376373.1, read on the forward strand.
TTCTATGTTTAATAGCATTAGTAAAAGTAAGGTTTGTATTTTCTTGATAGAATATTTCTGAATATTTTTTTATTGTTTTTATTAATATCTGATTTTCTTCTTTATTGAGATGTTCGGTGCGGATTTGTTGTAAAATAGGGAGATAATTTTTTTCTTCTAATATGTTGAAATTTTTATAGTCGACTTTTTCAGTAGAAATGGTGCCAATATTCTCAGGGTTCTGATGGTTTGAGTAAATATCAATGTTAGCTTCAACTTTATAATTTTCTACATTATATATACCCTCTTTGATGGTTACATCTCCATTTAAAGACTTCTGCTCTTTAACAAAGACTAGGCCATCACTTTGGTCACAAGACAATTTTGCTGTAAGTTGATTAAGAGGACGAAACATAAGGGGTATCACATTTCCGTTTATTTCTAATTTATGATTTTCATAATCGATTTTAGCCCTAAACCGTCGAAGAATATCATTACCGATGATTCCGTCATAATATTCGTGGAACTGGTAGACAAGAAATTCGCATTCTTCATCTGAATCACCCAATTCTACAAATAAGGGTATTTTCACTTTTCCTGTAATTTCGATTTGATTAGCCATAGTTTTTAAAGTTACATTTTGGATGGGGATATGCCACTTTGGATGACAGAGACCGGGATTGATAATAGAATGAGAAGCTCCGGTGTCTATCATGAATTTCAAAGGATAAAGTTTTGACTTAACTATTATATGGGGAATGTTTGCGTTGAGGCAGCTGTAGGAAAATTTTCTACCTCGTGTTTGTTAATATCCATCGGCTCGGGAGGTGGCTGCGCGGTTGGGTTGTTTGAACGTCTATCAGGGCCATTATTGAAGTGTTGGCCGTCGTTATTATTAAAAAGATTTGACGGATTGTAAGGGTTATCACGATAAAAATTTTGACGATTATGACTGTTTGGATTAAAAGGGTTGTATTGATTATAATTATGATGATGAAAATTGTTGCGTCCGTTTTGTGGTCCATTGTTATAATTATTGTTTCGAGGAAGGTAATTATTCTGGTTTGTATGTGGAGATGTATTATGAAATGTATTTCTAGTGTTGTTATATTTATTTTTGTGAGTTCTGTCGTCATTGTTTCCTTGTGGGTCAGTCCGTTGTTGGTTATTGTTTTTGTGTCTATTCTTGTTTTGTTGACTAGTTTGTCCATTAATTCCCATGTAAGCATAACCGGAGGTAAAAAGTATGTCCATAGCATCTTCTAACGTCGAGGGATTTCTACAAACAAGTACAGTTTTCATTGGTTCTGCAATCTTGCTTTTGAAAATATTAAGAGCAGTTCTTTTGTTGTTCTCTATGCATTCGTGCATATCATCCCCTAAACCTAGTACAGAAAGTGTTTTATTGTTCAACCTTCTGAGTTTGTTTTTGATTTCATTATAGAATTCAACACTATGATTTTTAAATGTTACAGATCTTAATTCATCGTAAAGTTCTTCGACACTTCTTCTATCACTAAAATTATTTCGTAGAACGTTTTTTATTTCACTCCAAGATACAGCATGGCAATTAATTTCAATTGTTTCTCTTGCCTTGCCTTTTAGTCTACTTCTGATAATGTCTGAAAAAAGTAACTGGGAATGTTCGTCAAATGTCTGTAGGAATGGATGTACGCGGTCAACTATATATATAAACACTTGGAGTTCTTTCGGATCACCATTATATTCCGGTAATTTACTAAGGTATTTGAGGGGGTCGATTGACACTGCACGTACGGCCATTTTCTACACTTTTTTTATTTATTTATTAATTTAAATTTTTCAGTTAGAGTCTTGTACTAGTCGAGTTTTGTCTGTCAATTTACAAAGCATACAAAAATTGGGAAAAAAAAAATTTTTTTGACTGACTTACTTATTTCTGACTTAGTTCTAAATGTTTCGTTCTGCAGCAAATTCCTTTCTGGACCAATTCTTCCTTCTGAGGCAGCTATTCTTCGATTCTTCGTTGGATATGTTTTAAATTTCGCACCTCCACTTCAGGCTTGTTTCTCGGACCTCCTTAGATGAATTATGTATCGAACCACAATCGTTATACAATCGTTTGGCAATATACTTGGATGGTTTTGCATCAATTACGGGAACTTGGCAAAGTCTTGATTGCACAATAGGTACGCGGCTGGAACAGATACTTCTCTTGAAGTAATTTAAACTTGTATCACTGGATCACTGATTCCTCTTGGAGCACAGGATATTACTTATGTTCACGATTCGTAAAATTTTCAACCTCCTCCTCTTGGATGGTAGGTTTTGGTAGATTCGGATGCACCACACGACTTAGAAATGTCTAGCGTTACAGTAACCAGATCTCGTGCCAGCCTCAGCAGAGTGTTTAAAGGACCTTCTAGTTACTTTTATAACACTTGGTGCATCCTACCGACTGCGCCAGTTTCAATCATTATGCGAACGTGAACGAAAAAAAAGAATTATTTTTTCTTTAATACCACTTTATTACAGTTTGTTAATTAAAACCACCGCCGCGTGCCCGAAAGGTAAAATTATTGTACAATCAGAAACTGAACTGACGCGCGATCGAATCAACTCATTATATATGAGAATTAGAAATGCTAGCTTGCATTTGCACCTGCACTTGCTAAATTCGATTAATTGTTTCTGCATATGCACATGTTGATTGCGTAGGCAGAAACGTGATCAAAATTGATTACTTATGAAATGGAAATTTACCGTGCCAATTAATCTGGCGGAAGGGTAATGCACTTAAGGTGCGAAGGCAAGCTAGATTATGTGAGGTGGGCAATTATGCATTATAACACTTATTCTTATTCGTACTAGAAGCGACGAAAACGCTTTTCTTTCGACCACCGATGATGTACACATCAAAATCTTTAAATAGCACTGGAAGGTGCTGCACTTCACGCCAGATGGCTCTGAAAAGCTGTCAATGTTGAAAGATATTGAATCAGAACAGCCAGTTCAAGTAGACTTTTGAAGTTGGGAGCTATACGAATATCCGGTCTTACCAACAACAACAGAACATGTGTGGAGCGTAAAAACCACCAGTCAGCTCAAAAAACCTCGTTTTGTTATTTTAGCATTGCAAACAAATCGAAAAAATCACAAAGATAAGGATGCAAGCAAATTCGACCATAGTGATTAATCCAATGTCAAATTACATTTGAACTCTGAATCGTATCCCTATGATGACATGAATATCAAATTTACTCGTGATCGAATTCCCCTGCTTTATGATATGTACAGCAGTTTTCAACAATCTTATTACGGTGTTCAACCACAACCACTACTCACATGAATCGAATACAAGAAATCTGCACCACTTCTAGTAATTGACTGTTCACGTCAAAATTATTCCTTGAAATCCGGCTCAGTTTACATCCGACTAGATATCAAAACATTTGTAGGTGTGCCTGCTTTAACGACAGCTTACTGCTTACTCCTTCATGTTTGCGTATTAGAATACAATCCTCTCACTAGCTCAGTTGAAAAACTAATATAAAAACTATGACAAATATAAATGTTTATTCAATATCACATTTATGCTCTACCGTAAACAAACTGGCATCAATTCACCATTATGACGACGATAACTTTTGCCATCGACATGCAAAAATTTAGAGGACCCAACAATGCTTTCATCATCAAAGAGTTAGCTATCGTTAATGTGTACGAGCATTCCCATCGACATTTTCTACTCAAAGCTCCCTTTAGTTTTGCAACACTTTCAAAAGAGCTTCAATTTCAAACGCATTGGTTATACGAAAATTATCATGTTCTGAATTGCGAATGTGGCTCTACAACGTTCTGGAAGCTGAAAGAATATTTGCTTTTAAATATGAAAGATGTCATAATATTCGTAAAAACTGATATTGTGCACACAATAAAATGTATTTCTTCTGAAAAATTATATTACAAAATCAAATCCACTAATTGAATAAAAATACTTTTTTTGTGAATTAACATGTTCTTTTATTGAATATATTACAACATTATATAATTTGAATAGGGAGTGTAGAATAAGGTTCCATCCACTTCATGGAATTGAAGTCCTATGTGGTCGTTGGTGATGCAACTCAGCGCTAGTTTTCCACCGTTGAAATCCTCCAGAACTCTATCGCTACATTCGTTGAAACGTGCTGGCAGATATATTCTTATCCTGTTGTCCAAATCGATAATGACTGCCGTTTTAATTACTTTCAAGTACATATACAAAACATCAAATTCAAACTTACCGTGTTGACATCCTCTCTCCAGCTGTAATTCTATGCCGCTTGCCAACTTCCAAGTTATTTAATTTTTAATATAATAACGGCTTGCATTTTAACAGCTCATTGATTGACTCCAATGTTTTCGGTCGTCCTCGATGACGAACTTTGAAGGAAAACGGTACTGTTCTCAGATTGCACGGCTATTTATACGAATTTATAATCACATGCGGTTAAATATTTACATTCCCATGGTCACTTCCAAATGATAGCAAATATATCTAGAAATAATTTCCTTCTAAAAATCACAATTATTTCGCTAATTAGTAAAATTCCCATGGATCAAATCGCTTGTGGTTGTATACTTCCATTCACATGAGCTGCATTCATGTCAACATGATTCCGAGAAAGAATTTTGCGGTTCGTTATTTCTACAATGCCTTACACGAAAATACATTGAGTATATGAAATTCAAAAACATGTCTGAAGAACAACGCGAATATCAAATGCCCACTTTACAGCATTTTGCTCTAGCTGCATGGGCTAGTTCCAAAAATTTTAACCATGAAGAGTTCTACCTTTTCAAGCATAGAATGCAGCTTCAGCATCTGAAATTCATAAGCAGATTTAATAGCTTTGGTACGGAACAATCCACGTTGGAACGCATAATTTTGAACTGTCGATGGTATTCTACAAAATTCTTACAAACTAACGTGAAGAAAGAATGAAAGAATGAAAAGAAATCTCTTTTAATACACTTGTTAAAAATACATTAGGAGTTTACTTTTCATTTTTAGTATCATATTCTCAAAGTTTCACACACAGCCTCTCACTTGCATTATACTCTTTAAATTTGAACTAATATTAGTGGATAAAGCTTGTAACTGGTTTTTTAGAATGTAAAGTTAATTTAAGTTGAGTTCTAATATATCCGTTGACCAGCAAACAGGTTCGCGAAGTAGTTTTTGCTCAATAAAGAAGTTTGGAATCGTTATTGAAAATGGTGTTTTCATTTTACCGTCGATCTCAACATTTTATGGTCCTTCGAACCGGATCTCGATAAACGTTTTAATAATAAGCTCGAATACTCAGTTTTCCCAACAATTACGAATAACGCTGCTAACAATAAGCACCGCTGTTGTGTACAACCTAAAACCGAAAAGTCAAACTGACAAATGTCAAAACAAACACTGTCAGCCATCTTTTTTTTGCTCACCATTGATGGCAGCGACAACTGACCACCAAGCGGTCAAGACGAACAACAATAAAATGATTAATTATTTTTTGAATTCAAAACCGATCCATACACTAAAGCGATTTACGTATTTTATGTGTGATATATATAGGAGAAGAATTATGCAATAAAACGGAGTCTGACTTGGTAAGCCATGCTTGAATAGGCGACCATAAAGACACAGAGAACTTAAAATATATTTTTCATTTTTATTTTCCTTGCATCAAATCACTCTGAGCTAATGCTAAAGGGGCGGCTAAATTCGCCACGCAAAAGCGACGAGTGAATTTGAAATTGTGAAATTGAAATTGAAGTTGAAGAATTGAAGAATTAAATAAATTAGGTTGTTCAGTCCTTGATCTGACCAAGGAACAAGAAGCGAATCATCCGGTACCGTTACTTTTCACCGCTCTAAAATCTCGTGTTTGCAACGTCTTCACCGGTCGATTTGGACGTAACTCAATCTACAAGGATGGAATTTCTAAAAAACCAAAGTAAAGGAATAAAAGGTAGGATTACTTATTTTCGGAATCAGTTGGAGAAACGGCGTTCAGTTCTACCAGAAAGTGAACTGCATTCAATCCATAATTGGTTGCCAGCAAATTACGTGGACGAGACCGCGTGAATATAAAAAAAACTCTAGCGCACCTGAACCGCTAGAAACACTAATGTTCGAAGAACAGTAGAAGAATCGTGCAGGTTTTGAGTGCATATTCCACCACATGTGCTGCTTATTACGGCCAAACTGTTTCAAATGCCACGTTTTACTTTCGTCTTAAGAATGCATTATAACTCATATGGTGCAAGGTTTCAGATATTACCACTGGCATGAATTTCAACGTTTATGAGAGCAAAACACGGGTTAATTATATTCGTTATCAGTTGCTTATTTCACATAATTTTGAAAGCAGCATCTCATATAACATCAATGAAGAAAATGCTCAGTGCCTGCAGCACTGTAACTGAAGTTGGTGTTTGGGGCTGCGATCCGAAAAATTTGCAGAACTTTGCGAATTGTAACATCGGTTATTTATTTTCATTGTAAATGTTTCCGGTATGTATACTAACTGTAAGCATTTATTGATACAAAAGTAGCACAACCGACTCGTGCTGGCAACCTTTCGCCAGTATCAAATCCAAGAATATATCAAATCTGCTTCACGTTGTTTAATTACATTCGAAGTTATAGGAGTATAAAGAAATTTAGGGTTACCTGCAGCGAGTTTTTTCAAATGATCGAAAGCTTAATATTTGCTGTTTATTGTCACTACAATATCATTACCATTTGAAAATTCTACGATAAAACCGCTTAATAAAGATATTGCAATTAAACACAAAACCAACAATAGCTGGCAACCCTATCGTGTCTTTTCAACCAAATTTGGCCTGAATAATGTTTATGACAGGTTTCATTAATTGTATGAAATTCGTATTGATTTCATGACTGCACTGGAAGTTATAGTACAAAAAGTTTTATTTTCCTGAGCGAATTTTCAAAACCAAAGACACAAAAATTACCATAGCAGGTAGCACCAATCAAATTTTTCAACCAAATTTCCACCAAACAGAGATTAGAGTTAGGTTTAGCTTCTGTGTCAATTTCATGAAAATCTGGTAACTTATTCACATTTCATAGGGCAAAAAGCAGTTTTTTTTCTTTGTAATTTTTCAAGATGGCACCACTGGCACAGAGTTGCCCACAATTCAAAATCGCTTCTATCAAATCTGGTCTTACTTAAGTCCAATGCATTCTGTAAATTTTAGCTGTATCTGATTATTGGTTCGTGAGTTTCCGTGAACAGAAGTTTTTGATGCTAAAAATATAGGTTAACTGGGAGAGGGTTACCGTTCTTGTCCGACATGAAATTTCCAAAGTTTTATTTTGAACGTGTAGATAAAACATAAGATTTATATACAGATTGGTTTTATTGTAAGAAACGGACATTTTTTTGAATATTCGATGGTTTGAATGTTTTTACTTCCAAATTTTTACTTCAAAATTATCATAGCTGGCAGCTCCAATCGAATTTTTCGACCAAATTTCTACCAAACGTGGCTTAAAGTAAGGTCCAGCAATTGTGTAAGTTTCGTCAAAATCGAACGATTCAATCAGAATTTATAGGGCTAAAAACAGTTATCTTTTTTAGTGGTTTTTCAAGATGGCACCACTGGCACAGAATTGCCCGCATTTCAAAATCACTTCTATCAGACTTGGTCCTATTTAAGGTCAATACATGCTGTGAATTTCAAATAATTCTGCCCATCGGATCGTGAGTTTCCGTGAACAGAAGTTTTTGATGCTAAAAATATAGGTAAATTGGGCAAGGGTTGCCAGGCGTGCCCGTTATACCATATCTTTTTTTTTTTTTTGGTTATGTAAACAAAGCACAAGATTTACATATGAAAGGCTTATTTTTGAAGAAACTGCATTTTTTCAAGAGAGACGATGATTTGGAGGTTTTCACTTTCAGTGCCTGCCCTAGCTACAGGGTTGCCAGCACGCTCATTAAAAGCCACATTAATCTACAACTAAATAATATCAATATGTCCTGAAAATTTGGTAATGATTGAATAGCTCTGTCAAAAGTTATCGAAATTTAAAAATTTTCAAATTTTCCCGTCCTCTTTTTAGGCACCCAGCGCACACATAGGGTTAAAATATTCCAAAGCATTATCCGATTCATATGTAAAACACGTTAGAAATTTATTTTATTAACTTTATTTTTGCGAAAATCATTTGTGCACGAAATAATAGGTATATTAAAAATATCACTTAAATGCCCGCCGGCGCGAAAAGGTTTACAATAACTGACATTTAAAGAGACCTGGACCTATTCTGCATATACACCAATGTATCCTGAAAGTTTCAGCTCAATCGAATGGCGCGTTCCCGAGATTATCTCACTGAAATTTTTTGTACATATATATATATATATATAAAGAAATATGAATTTTTGGCCGAATCGATTTTAATACTAATGTTCTTCGAACATTAGTAAAAACTCTAGCGCACCTGAACCGCTAGAAAACTAATTTTCGAAGAAATTGTCTTTGAGTGACAATGTGGAAAGACGTTATACACTTTTTTGTAGAATCATATCAACCATTCCTCGTTCAAAGCAACAGAACTCAACTATAACACAAATGATGAAAATGTTCAGTGCTGGCAACATTTTCCCAACGAAGCAGCAATAAGTTTACCTTCACAAGCTCATACTTAAATACACTTATCCTTTGAATTTCGTTCTCATCGGAGGATTTCGTCGAAAGCTTTAGCGGTTAACGTTGTTTGAAGCTGCCATCCAAAAAATGTTCAAAACTCAGAAAATTTAATAATTGATTTCCTAGTTTTATTGCAAATGTTTTGCATATGTATATGTAATTTGAAGCACCTGTTGATGCAATAGTTACGAAAATGGCTAAAGCTCGTTACCCTGTGTCAGCAGCAAAGCAAAATATATACCAAATCTGCTTCACGTTAAACTAAACCCAACCAATAAATTTCGTTTCGATTGAATCACTGCGCTAGAAGTTATACGGGTGAAAAAATTTTTAGGGTTACCACCCTCAAAACTTTTCAAATTTTTAAAGCGTTAATATTTGTTGTTAATTTTCATTGCTGGATCGTTCCCATTTGCAAATCTAATGACATAATCGCGCAGTAAAGAAATTCCAAAAAATTACAAAAATGGACAACGCTGGCAGCACTTTCACGATTTTTGTACGAAATTCCTATGACATTTGGCTCACATCAAAATCTATTTACTGCATTAACTTCATTTTGATATCATGACTGCACCGGAAGTTATAGGGAAAAAAGCTTTATTTTGCTGAGCAAATTTGCAAGATTTTGGAGACAAAAATCACCATAGCTGGCAACCCTATTCTAATTTTTCAGCCAAATTTTCATCAAATGTTATCTTAAGTAAGATCCAAATATTGTGTGAATTTCGTTTACATCTGATAGCTGAATCGGAAGTTATAGGCCAAAGACCGGTTTTTTTTCTCATTGATTTTTCAAGATGGCACCACTGCCACAGGATTGCCCGGATTTCAAAATTATTTCTATCAGACCTGGTCCTAGTTGATACCAACATGTCTTGTAAATTTCATTATGATCGGATAATCCGGTCTTCAGTTCTCGTGAACAGAACTTTCGAGTGCTGGAAATAGAGGTAATTTAGTGATGGGTTGCCGTTCTTGTGCAAATCGGCATTTTAAAAATTTCAAATTGACATGATGCACAAACGGTAAAATTTATCAATGATTTGAATTTTTTGTCAAAAATCAAAAATTTTTCAGGAGGTTCAATGATTTGAAGGATTTTTTTTTCAAGAGCCTGCCGCAGCTACAGGGTTACGCGCACTACCTTGGAAATCCATGTGTATTAAACTTTAGTCAACATCAATACGCTCTGCAAATTTCACGATGATCCAATGTTTTTGTTAGAAGTAATGACAAATCAAAATTTGAAAAAAAATCTTTGCCTACTTTTAGGCACGCTGCACCCACACACGGCTCAAAATTTCCAATTCTTTACCATAAACAAACTCAGAACATAATAAGTTTTCATTCCCAATACTTTTTTTGAACAAAAATTCATGCAGCTTGGAAATATAGGAGTACCTCAAAATTCACAAAAACGCTCGCCGCCGCCAAACGGTTTAGGATATCTGAATTTAAGCAAGTCGTGGACCTACCTACTATATACATCTACGTTCTCCGAAAGTTTCAGCTCAATCGGATTGGCCACTCCAGAGATTATCTCCCTTAATCATTTTGATGATATATATATATATAAATATATAAAGAAATATGAATTTTCGGCGAAACGAGTTTAATACTACTTTTCTTCGAAAATTAGTAAAAAGAAAATATTCACTTATAGTTCCGCACAGGAATCCAGAGTTGTATACCTTTCGTCTAATGCTTGGCGAACAAGTCGCCGCTTTGCAAAAGATTCCTGGTATTACGATGAAGGAAAGAAATAAAACACTTGGTTTCAATTTCTGAGGTCTGTAGTGCCTCCTGTAATCAGACTCACTTTATTCACGCTCGTCTCCTACTTATATAGCTAAAATATTTACAGTTATACTTATTCTATATGGATCGGGTGTTTTTAATACTTTATGGTTACATTAATGCTGTTTCTTAATGGTTACATTAATTTTCGCTATGCAGCTGTTATTAGTTGCACTACTCGCCGCGCCGCGTCGCTAGCGCCATTCATGTTTTGACATTTTAGTGGGATTTAATGTGTGGATGTGCTGACGCATACATAACTTCTCCCCCTTTTGACGTTGAATTCTCCTGAATTCGATTTTCAGTTTTGATTTTAAGCTTGTTTTGGTTACGAAAATAAAATATTAATAGTGCAATAACTATTACTAATACAAAAATTAAAGTTATATTTATGCTTATATTTTATGGACTTTAAGTTCTTCGATTGTCTGTGTATTTTGTATGTTTTGAATAATTATATCGTCCAAAGTTAATTTATCAGTGAAATTTGAAATATTTGGATTAGGATAGTAAAATCTTTCGTTCTTTTTATGTTCAATATTTGAAAAATAGTAGTTTAAAATTGAAATGGTGCAATTATCGAAGTTTATCAAAAGGTTTCCTTTCATAGTTAAATTTCTTGTATCACATGTTCGGTTTAATATTAAATTTTCAGCGTTTTTAATTATTATCGTTTCTTTATCAAGTTCCAATATTTCCGTGTTTGGGTTCTTAATTAGTTTGCAGCTATTGCTATATATACAATGTTTCGTACTTTTAAGTTCGTTAAAATACTTATTCTTTTCGTATGTATAAACTAGGTTTCCAATTGTAAAGACTATTTCGTTTTGATAATCGATTTCCTTCTTTTCTTCGTTTGGAACTGGCAATATCATTTTAAGTTGGACAATTGCGAATTCCGTAGGAATCTTTAAAGCTAAAATTAAAATACTTTCTTGTGATTTGCAAAATCCAACTTTTACAATTTGTAATTTATTTACATCTATGTTGTACGATTTAATTTCCTCGTCAATGAGAATGTTGGGGTGTAACATGCCATATCTCGCAAATGCAATGTTATCTTGTATGTGGTCGACTCGACTTTTCAGGATTTGAATTTTAAATATCTGGTCAAATGACATATGCAAAAGTGTGGTTTAAAATGCTGTTTACTTGGTTCATTATTGTATGTCAGTCTCTAGTTGCTATGTCTCCAAGTCTTTTGATTGTCTCACTAAAGTTTTTGTTTATTACTATTTGTTGATTTACAGTTTCAATGATATTATGGTTATTGGTATCGATTGTCTTGAGATGTTCGTCTATGTTTTTTCTGTCTTGGTCGTCCATTGTTCCAAAAAGCCAATTTTGTGCGTTTCCTACTAGATTAATAAGTCCTCGTTTCTGTCTTTTGTCAAAGGGTGTCAGTGTTCTGACTTTGTAAGTTAAATGTTCGAGTTCTGTTATTACAATTTCTTTCTGTTGTCCGTTTAAATGTGCATTTGCTCTGAATTCCTTAATTACGCTTAAAGGTATATAGTAAAAAAGATTTTGAGCAATAATTTTCCCTGAATTATTTCAAGCATCATTTTCTTCCGAATGTATGGAATATTTTGCTGTGTAAATGCGATTTGGCGAATTCTGGAAATATTTTCTGCAATGCTGCAACTAAAAACACCGCAATCATTCCCGTTTTCCTGTAGGGGTGTATTTTCTAATTCTATTTAAGTAAAACCTGACGGAACAATTGGTTTTTCTCGCTTATCTATAGACTCTTCCTTTAAAAATTTTTCTAAGACTGCTAAAATTTGCGGGTTGGGTACTCCTAATGAGTCGTAGTACTTAATTGTTTTCTGTGGAAAATCGGTAACGCTGATCGTCCAGTGGTTTAAATTTAAATGGATTGGTATTAGCAAAATATCAAAGTCGAAAATATTTATGTTTCGGGTCCACCTTTTAATAGATTGATAACCTCGTTTTAGAAGGCGTGTAGCGAAAAATGTGTTCATTGTGTATGTTTTTGGTAAATTTTCAGGAATGTCTTGTTCGCTACGGTCTGCTATTAGTTTTAAGTAAAACTCTATAATTTTATCGTTTAACCATTTATCATTTAATAATGTTTTAATGTCGCGTCTGGTTATATCAATATGAAATTTGGATATTAAAATATCATCATCTGCACCTATGTTTGTTGCATTATTAATAATTGTTAGTTGTTCTTCTGTGAAGTCTGGAAATTCTGCTGCATTATCAACTGATACTTCATCGTCCGAAAACAAGTCATGCTTAAGAGGTCGTTTGATGTTGCTGGGGTGTATATTCTGAAGCTTACTTTTAATAAACCTTGGTTGATGTTTTAACCTGGCCGCTTTGTAATTTCTAATGAAACCTTCCGTTCTGTTTTCGTCGTAGTCTTCTCGTTTCATGTTCACTTTTTCAATCCATTTTTCTTTTGCTTTTTTCAAATTTTGTTCGACTTTATTGAAATTTATTTTGTGTGATTGTACATCGTTTGGTGTACACTTAATTGTTGAATGGTATCTCTCGTTGTAGTTTCTCACAGCTTGTTGCAGCATCCTTCTAGTTGAAATTTTTCGTTTTTGATATGTGAGAATCCTAAATTTTTCCAATATTGTTCCATGAAATCTTTCTACATCCGCAATTCCAGTGCTATTGTGTGGTTTAGTTAAATGTAATTCTACATTTTCTGTGTCTAAGAATTCTTTCATCAGAATACCGTTGAATTCATTTCCTGCAACAATTTTTAGTGGTTTACCTACTCGTGCAAAATGTTCTTCAAGAATTTCAATTAAAGTTACATGGTTTCTATCAGTTAAAGAGTATGCAGATCCAAACTTTGAGAATTTGTCGATGATCGTGAGAAAAGATTGTTTCATTATGGAAAAAATATCGATTTGAATAATTTGGTTTATATTATTTGCTGTTTCTGAGAAGTTTTAATGGGCTTGCGATCGTATTTTACGGCTTTGCATACATCGCATTGGTTTATTACGACGTGGATTAATTCGAAGAGTTTTGGATAATATATTTTAAACTTGATTTTGTTAAATGTTTCTTGTATCCCGGAATGTAAACTTTCTTGAACATGGTAAAGAGCAATTTGTCTAACAGCTTCAACTTCTGTTTCGACGTCTTGTGCCCTAAAAGAACACTTTATGAATTTAATTTGTCCGTCGTTGGAGAATAATTCGCGGAGTTTTTCAATATTATACTTGTGGTCCGGCAACTCTGAATAGATTCCGGTAGTACCTTTTTTTATATGTCTTCTAAGAATGTTACTGAGATTTTCGAAATCATATTCGGCTATATAAATAACGCGTTTTCTGTGTACAAAATCTATTTCGCATATTTTGTTATTTGTGAGGATAATTTGAGTATTGTACTTATTAACAATTCCGTCCTTGATTGGGATGTGATCAAGAAGTTCTTCATCAGCGGAATGTATGGTTGCCATAGTGGCATCATCATTCTTATTTTCAATATTTAAAAGGACTCCAAAGTCTGAAAATGTATTTGTCTTATCTGAGCCTGGGGTTTCGGATTTGATTTCTTCGTTAGGTTCGAGTCTACTCAAAAAGTCTGCCACTCGATTTTCTTTGCCTTTGATGTACTCGATGTCGAATTGGTACTCGCCTAGTTTTAACAACCACCTTTGGTGTCTTGGAGACAGATCTTTGCCTCTATATTTGGCTTGTAAATATTTAATCGGTTGGTGATCCGTAAAAATTTTGAACTTATTTCCATACAAATATGGCCTGAAATATCCCACAGACCATATGATGGCTAAAAATTCTTTGTCCGTGGCGGAATAGTTGCGCTCGTGACAATTAAGTGTTCTAGATGCAAAGCAAATAGGGTGACCTTCTTGTGAAAGAACGGCGCCTATTGCGTAATTTGAAGCATCTGTGGTGAGATGAAACGGTTTGTTAAAATTTGGGAATCGTAAAATGGGGTGGGAACTAATGAGAGTTTTTAGTTTTTCAAAGGCTTCGATATAAGTCGGGTCTTTAGTATTAATTTTACAATTTTTCCGTACGAATTTTGTCATTGGTTGTGCCACCTTGGCATAATCTAGTATAAGCTTGCGATAATACCCTGTGAGTCCTAAAAAACTTTTAATTTGTTTCTCTGTTCGAGGTAATTTTAATTCTTCAATAATTTTAATTTTTTCGGGGTTGGGTTTAAGTCCTTTTCTGTTTCAACCAGAACACTGTTGCGAAACCCGAAAGCAGCCGAGCCGCCGTCAGTGCAACATATATTTATTTAAAGATCTTCCTACTTTTTGCCCGGCGTGCCTTTTTCCCAGCCGACTAGCTCAGCATGGCGTGGGTTTTCGGGCGGAAGAATCTTTACGTGCTATGGCACGCATACGAAACAACAGGTAGAACACTTGATACATCTCAATAAACAATTACAAAGGTTCAGGCGAAAGGAAAAGAAGAGTTTCCGTAAGAATCATTATACTTTCTATTTATTCCATATTCGTTATATACATTTTACTCCGAAAATTAATAAAAAACAAAAGAAACAATAGTGCAAGGGAATTTTATGAACTTTATGTTTAGAAATAAAACAAACAATTAAAGCATAAAAGTATTCAGACCAATTACCTTCAACAGAAGTTGAAACCAAATAGCATAAAAAAAAGAATATTAATGAATATGTGTGTGTTAAATTATACCCAACCCCGGCCGGAACTGGTTTACAATTTTTTTACAGAAGGAAAATCGAATATTCCAAACTTATAATTAATTTACAAAACACGCACCAAAATCATGATAATTAATAATGAACATATATAATGAAAGGTCCAAAATTCCAGTGCAAAATAGGTAATTCATAACGGATAACGGCAACTGTTATTGGTTTAATAAAGTTACTAATATAAGGAAAAGTTCTTAGATCAAATTCATCAAAAATATACCATGCAGGTTCTTATTGAGTCAACTCGAATTTTGATATTACTTAGCTGATGTCCTCTTAATGCAGGTTGTGTGTAGTAACAGGTGTGGCTGGTTCTAACCGCAAATCACGTTCGCCAATAGAGTCTCCCCCATTCGCTCCGATTTTCGGATTTTCCAGATTATTCCCCAATTCAAAATTTTTTCCCATTCGCCCAATATTCTCACCTCGCAAGGTCTTTACGAATTCGTACTGGTTGCTATGAATATTTCCGAATTCAAAGTTCAATATTTCACTTTTTCAAAAATCTTTTCGAACTCGTACTTGTTATTGTTACTATGAATATTTTCAAACTCAAATTTCAAAAAAAAAAATTTCATTTTTCAAAAATATTTCACTTTTTCAAAAATCTCTTCGAATTCGTACTTGTTATTGTTACTATGAATATTTTCAAATTCAAATTTCAATATTTCACTTTTCAAAAATATTTCACTTTTTCAAAAATCTTTTCGAACTCGTACTTGTTATTGTTACTATGAATATTTTCAAATTCAAATTTCAATATATCACTTTTCAAAAATATTTCACTTTTTCAAAAATCTCTTCGAACCCGTACTTGTTATTGTTACTATGAATATTTTCAAATTCAAATTTCAATATTTCACTTTTCATAAATATTTCACTTTTTCAAAAATATTTCACTTTTTAAAAATATTGCCTTTTCAAAAATCTTCTCGAACTCCACAGTTTTTTACTTTGAAAAAAAAATATCTTTCCAATTCCCCCCAAACTTTCATTCCTTGTTAATTCCAACCTCCCAAAATGAATGCCGCGCCAACTCTCTAGCCATCAGTCTCCCGCTACCGACACGTACCGTTTTTTTTCCTCTTGCCGAGCTGTGCGACAAGTGCTTCTCAACCACCAGCACCAGCTCCCGTTTTTCGCTGGCCTGATAACGCAGCTGATGCACGTATTGTTGCAAATCAGCTGCGCTCAGGTCAGCGAACCCGATGCAATGCAATGATACACGCGACAATCAAATGCATAAGCAAAGCCGGTTTTCGAATGCCACTGCTATACATTTGACCGTCGCGTGCTGCACCGCATGTCAAAGTATGTGGGTATGTGCATGGGCGATAGCTGTGGCGAGGCCGTTTCGCAACAATCGTGGGGACGACCCAGACCCTGAAGTCTCACAGCCGGGCATAATCAAAATGTGTTACCAACGTTTCAATTTCGGAAATTATGCAGAATCAAAAGGTACGTCTCCGACTCCGTCCCGGATGTCTTTTGAGTGAAAAACACCCAACACCTTACCACTTGCATCTTCCAATTCGTATGTGACTTGACCGATTTTTCGCTTAACGATGGCAGGGACAAATCGTGGGGCGAACTTTGCTGCAAAGCGATCTACTGCCTTGCTCACAATGAAGTTCCGGACGAAGACTCTTTGACCCAAGGAGAAATTTCGTGGTCTGGCTCGCAGATTGTAATGTTGGGCGCTTTTTTTATATGCTTCGTTCAACTTGTCCTTCACAAGATCTTGCGCCAAACGTTGCCGGTCAACGTTTGATTGCAATTGGATTTCTTCGTCTTCAAAAGCCTTAAGACTCCTGAGCAGCGCGTACTCTGAGCCATGCTGAATAGGATGGTATCCGAACATGAGGAAGTGAGGCGAAAAGCCAGTCGACTCATGCACTACCTTACGAAAAGCAGAGCACGACTCCGGAAGCTTCTCGTCCCACCTCGCATGATCGGATCCTATGTAGGCCCTTATGGCGTTTAACGTTGACACGTTAGTACGCTCTGCAGCATTCGCCTGCGGAGAATACACTGGAGTAAAACAGTGATGTACTTCATAGTTTACCAACAATTCAGCAAATGTCTTGGAAGTAAATTGAACTCCGTTATCTGAATGAAGCCATTCGGGGACCCCAAAAGTTAGGAAAATTTCGCGTTCGAGATATTTCACAACAGCGTCTGCGGTTGCCTTAGCCATGGGCTTGAGCCACACAAATTTAGTGTAGTGATCCAAGACCACAAACAACTGTGTGTTACCACATTTCAAACGTGGATATGGTCCCATAAAATCCACAAAGAGGCGCTGCATAGGTCGCTCCGTTTCTCGCTGTGATCCCATGAATGGTCTTTGAATGGAATTCGAAGGCTTGATCTGCTTGCAGGTCACGCAATTCTTGATATGTCGCATGACATCTTGCCTCATGCGAGGCCAATAAAAATACCTTTGAAGCAGTTCAATCGTTTTTCGAATTCCACAATGCTTCCCACGAGGATCATCATGAGCTCTTGCTATGAGCACCCCTTGCTGACCATCAGGGACCCATAACTTCGTTTGGGGAATGTCCGAAATAGAGGCATCGAGCGAACCCAGTGTGATGTATATTTTGTCGTTCGACACGTTCAGATTCTGAAACTTTTGGGGGTGTTCCACAATTTGCTCCCTCAAATGCTTATAGGAGGACTCCTGAAACGCAGCTTCTGGAATAATCACACCCAGATGCTCGTGCTCCGGAAGACATTTTCCAATTGAAGCCACCTGATCATCAGAAAAGCAGGCTCTTGACAGAGCGTCTGGGACGACGTTGAGATTACCCTTCCGATGCTCAATCTGAAAATCATACCCCTGCAGCTTCAAGCTCCAGCGAGCCAATCGTCCATACAGATCTTGTTGTTGCATCAGCCATTTTAGGCTGGCATGATCTGTGATGATAGTGAAGGGCAGCCCCTCGACGTACGCTCTGAACCTCTTAACACTTTGCACCGCAGCTAAGCATTCCAATTCGGTAACACTGTAGTTACGTTGCGCCGCGTTAAGTTTCAGGGGCATATACGCGATGGGATGCTCTCCACCATCATCATCCTTCTGGAACAAGACACTTCCAATACCCAATGTACTAGCGTCACATTGAATATAAAAGTGCCTCGTGAAATCTGGATTGGCTAACACCGGAGCGGAAACCAACAGTTTCTTGACTTCATTGAAAGCGTTGTTAGCAGCCAAAGACCAGATGAAAGAACGCTTGCCTTTTAGCAGATCCGTGAGTGGAGCAGTGACGGAAGCAAAATTTGGGATAAAACGTCTGTACCATCCCGCCATTCCCATGAACCGTCTCACGTCTTTTACCGTTCGGGGCTCTGGATATGTCAGAATACCTGACACCTTCTCCGGGTCGGTTCGTAAAATCCCATCACTAACCACGAAGCCAAGGTACTTGATCTCTTTTTGGACAAACTTGCTCTTTTCAACATTGATGGTCAAGTTGGCGTCTCTGAGCCGTCTCGCAACAGTGCTCAAGAGCTCAAAATGCTCATCAAATGTTGAGCTTGTGACGAGCAAGTCGTCCAAATAAACAAATACCTTGTTCTGCAGTTCGTGTGGTATTACTTTGTGCATTAACCGACACATAGTCTGCGGAGCGTTGCACAGACCGAACGGCATAACCGTGAAACGATACAAAGGTCTGCCAGGGACGGTAAAGGCAGTTTTATCACGTGATGCTTCGTCTAATGGAATCTGCCAGAAAGCGTCTTTCAGATCCAAACTAGTGATGAACCGGGTGTCTTGTAGGCGTGCCAGCAGTCCCTCAATGAGAGGTAACGGGTATGCATCTTTTAAGGTGACCTCGTTCAGACGTCGAGCATCAAGACATAGACGAACCTTGCCAGGCTTCCTCACCAAGGTGACGGGGGAACTCCACGCGCTATGGCTTTCCTCTATCACACCCAGTGACAACATTCGATCAAGTTCGTCATACATCAGTTTCTGTATAACCGGTGACATGGCATAGTGTCGTTGTTTAATGGGCTGAGCGGAACCCGTGTCGATCTTATGTGACACGAGTTTGGTTTTGCCCAAGCCCTCCTTGTTATATGAAGGAAACTGATGTATGACAAGGTCGAGTCGTTGCCGCTCCTGAGTGGTCAATAGGTGAAAACCAGGGCACGCAGGCTCTGTAAGGGCCTCGACCGAGTGACATTGCGTTGGAGCGATTTTGAAAAGGTCCCAAAAGTCCATACCCAGATAGACAGGGTGGGTTAGAGACGGGACGACCAAAAACCGCATCCATTTACTCTGGTCGTTAAATCGCACCAAAGTGCCAACATATCCCACCACTGGACTCCTTTGACCCGAAGCTGTCTGAACGTGGGTTTGCATAGTATGCATATACAGGCCCAAGTCCGAGAGCAGGTCCAAAGAACCAGCGCCGAGTATGCTGACACTAGCCCCACTGTCGAGTAACCCCTTTACCTTTCGACCTTTGATGATGATCTCAGCGAAAGGGCGGTTATCACCAATAGTTGTAACAATTGATTCAACGCAGCCGCCTTTTAAAAATTTTCTGGCAGCGAAGTACCTCCAAGATTGACGGAAGCGCTTGGACGAGGACAGCCCCAAACAAACAGGTCGAAATGACCTAGGACATGCAGACTCAGGATACGAGTCAGTAAAGGACAGGTCTTGCGGGGCATATGAGTTAGATTGGGTGATGGATGTCGATGTATATGGCGTTAAATAGTTTATCTGAAATGGAGTAGAACTGAAACGTGATGAATTTAGTCAAAAGGAACGGCGCAATTCGGGGTCAACGTTGGTGGCAACATCAACTTTCTCGTGACGGGAAACAATTTGAAAAGCTGTGGGCTGGTTTCTAATCATTGGGGTCACCTTTCTCCCAACATAACTTTGACATTTAGGACATTGAGGCTTCAAGACTCCCTCTGTGCCACACCCAAAACATAATATTTTTTTAATGGGCACCGAACAGTCCATAAAAGAATGTCCCAAGTCCTTACAGTTCCAGCAAACGCGAAACTGTTCACGATGACTATTAAACTGCGGACCCGGCGTTCCATATCGCTTCGTCACGATTTCATGAACGTGATTATTTGTCTCGAATGGTCTGCGAGCAGGCTCGTCACTATCAACAGCAACACTGGTACCCTCCTCACGGTGCTCCATTGGAAAAAGTCGTCTATGCTCTGAATGCTCCACGATCTCGTCATCCAAGTATAATTCATTAACTCCATATGGACGACGAATCGTTCGACGTTCAATTTCCAAATCACGCCACACAGATTCAATACGCATACATCGTCTAACTAGCTCGCGAGTCGTCTGGAAGTCAAAGCCTGCCAAATGCTCCTGGAGACGAGCATTCATGTTTCTGAATAAAATACACTGAAGGTCCACGTCCAGTAAAGGCACCTGCAACTGTAAAGCCAAGGATTCAATTGATTCATAGAATTCAATGAATTTCTCATTCGGCCTTTGCTTGCGAGCATCTATTGCTCGTCGTATGTCGACGTCCGTGCGATGCGGAGCAAACCGCTCCAAAAATTCAGTTTTTAGTTGTAACCACGTGAGACCGCCGTAGAGATCTCGCACTTGCCAATACCAATTGACAGCCATACCTTTTAAAACTAGATGTAGATCTCTGACTAATTCATGCCCTGACACTCCGTAATCGCTAGCCATAGTGGATACACGAAACAGAAACTGCCGTGCATCTATGTCCTTGGAAACTCCATCGAACATTAATCCCCATTTAGTGATAAGAACCAATGCTCGTGGGTGTTCCATACTTCGAATGGCATCTCGAAAGGTAACTCGTGGTTCGGCAGCACTCGGACCCATGGTAAGCGTGGACGAAAGAGGTTCGTTATTACTGCGAGTAGGCTCTGGAGCAATAATGGGTGGCACAACTGTATGTCCGGGACCAACTTTTGGTGGAGTACTGGAAGTCGAAAGACCTATTTCTCGATCGATGCGAGAATAACTAGGGTCCCAACTCGCCGTTCTGCGACGCATTTCGACACAATTCTTTCCGAGCAATAAAATTTTAGTATAAAAATCAAAACCTAGACACTAACAAATATTCACAAAATTCTCAAATTATTCACCAAACACAAACACCTGCAGTTTCCTCTCAAAACTAAAATAAATCCGAAAGATTAATTAAGCACCGAGAAAGAAATGTGTTTTCCTCTCCTATCAATAATTCCTGTACAGAAGGAGAAACGAAATTTCGTAAGAAAAATAAATCAAAAGTATTGAAGCGGATAAATATTTTCCCACCCAGATAAGTACACTGCAACTGGTGATTTATAATCAAGAGTACTCAGTATATTCCAAAATTAAACAAATGAGGAAAGATGTTTCCCAAAATAACCAAATTGAAAATAAACGCTAAGATTAAGTTCTCGAATCATAAAAAAAAATAATGATTCCTACGGAAACTCTTCATTACGGG
>OX376373.1:110712650-110720678 GCA_947369275.1 Nemotelus nigrinus
CCCGTTTTTCGCTGGCCTGATAACGCAGCTGATGCACGTATTGTTGCAAATCAGCTGCACTCAGGTCAGCGAACCCGATGCAATGCAATGATACACGCGACAATCAAATGCATAAGCAAAGCCGGTTTTCGAATGCCACTGCTATACATTTGACCGTCGCGTGCTGCACCGCATCTCAAAGTATGTGGGTATGTGCGTGGGCGATAGCTGTGGCGAGGCCGTTTCGCAACAACACCCATGGCCTAACAAGCTGAGCAGTCGCGAGCCGCCTATCGATGAAATCATTTCGTTGGACCCCGTTGTAAATGTAGCTGTCATAACAAATATTAACTTTGACTACTCAACTCTTAGTAAATTCCTTCGGCTTATAGCTTGGTGGTTAACATATCTGAAATTCAACGCATCACAAAAGGTCTTCAAAGGTTTATCACGAGACGAATTTTGTCAGGCCTTAAAGGAGAGGTCAATCACCGGAAAGGATATAGATCATGCACTTAACGCTCGGTCATCATCCCTCAACATCAAACCTTCTTTGCTGAAATCCAACATTTGCTAAAGCACAAGTGTGTGACTTTCAAAAGTAAGCTTCGTCCTTTCCATCCATTTATTGGAGGAAGACAAGCGAATGCAGGCATATCTTATGACCAAAAGCATCTTATGATCCTTCACGGGTCACACCACTGAAGTAAGCTTATTGTTACGGAAGAACACGAGCGGAATCTTCATGCGGGTGCACATGCCTTACGATATTATTTCCAGCGGTTTTGGCAGCGGTTTTGGCAGGAGCGGTCGAAACTTGTGCAAAAAGGTCGTTTTCAAATGCAACCTACAGAGCAGCTGATGACCAACCTTTCTGCTGACCGCGTGCAGCCATCTCGTCCCTCTCTCAATATCGGAATATAATTCTGTGGGCTGTTCCTGATGACGCTTCAATTGATAGGTAAAAAATGCAGTAAGTCATGTATTTATATTTTTGTTTGTCTAGCAACGAAAGATGTTCACATCGAGGTCGTGGAAGATCTATCTACCAAATCATTCATGGTTTCTTTACGATGCTTCATCGCACGTCGAGGGATTCCAGCAAAAATCTACTCTAATAATGCAAGCAAATTCATAGAGGCTAAAAACGAACTACAAGAAATTGGTGCATTACTCACGTCTCAGGATTGTCAAAAAACTGTAAAACGCTACTACACCGCTGAACGCATACAATAATGTCTTTTCATTCCTCCTCGAACGCCTCATCACGGTGGTATTTGGCCAGCTGCGGTCAAGTCGGCGAAGAACCACTTTAAAATAGTGGTAGGATCCCATCAATTTACCGTTTCCGAGCTTTGAACACTCACTGCTCAGATCGAGGCCTGTCTAAACTCGCACCCCTTCACACCAATGTCCGATGACCCTCTGGATTGTTATGCCATAACGCCGGGTCATTTTATTATTGGTGGTCTAATTGACACAATCGTGGAGCCAGATCTCAGTGAGTTGAAAGTAAATCGACTATCAAGGTGGCAATTGATTAAACGCCTCGCTCAGGACTTTTGAAAGCGATGGTCCATTGAATACTTAGCATCGCTGCAGAGACGAAACAAATGGTCTCCAACGCAACCAAATCTCACCCCAGGAACCTTGGTTCTCATTAAAGCAGAAAACGTTCCAGCTTTCCGATGGCATCTTGCTCGAATTATTCAAACGTTTCCAGGTCGGGATGGACTAGTGCGAACAATAGATGTTAGAGCCGCAGTAAGTTTGACAAAGCGCTCAATTGCTAAGATCTGCCCATTACCACTGGACGCAACTGACTATAAGTGATCTTGGAGTGGCATGCTCCACGGTGGCCCCATGTTAAAAATGCATTAGCAGTTTACTTTTCAAATCGATTCGGCCAAAAATTCTTATTTATATATATATATATATATTTATTTAAATATATATATATATATATATATATATATATATATATATATATAAATATATATATATATATATATGTATATATATATATATATATATATATATATATATATATATATATATATATATATATATATATATATATATATATATATATATATATATATATATATCATCAAAAATTTTCAGTGAGATAATCTCGGGAACGCGCCATCTGATTGAGCTGAAACTTTCAGGATACATTAGTGTATATGCAAAATAGGTCCAGGTCTCACTAAATGTCAATTATTGTTGACCCTTTGGCGCCGGCGGCCATTTTAGTGATATTTTTAATAGACTTATTATTCCGTATACAAATAATTTTTGCAAAAATAAAGTTGACGAAATAAATTTCAAACGTGTTTTAAATGCGAATCAGATAATGTTTTGGCATTTTTTTACCCCATGTGTGCGCTAGGTGCCTAAAAAGGGAACGGGAAAATTTGAAAATTTTTAAATTGCGATAACTTTTGACAGATCTATTCAATTATCAACATAGAACATATTGGTATTATTTACTTGTGAATTTGTGTAGCTTTTAATAAGCGTGCTAGCAACCCTGTAGCTAGGGCAGGCACTGAAAGTGAAAACCTCCAAATAATCGTCTCTCTTGAAAAAATGCCGCTTCTTCAAAAAAAGCCACTCATATGGAAATCTTATGCTTTGTTTATGTAGCCGAAGTAAAAAATTTGATATGGTACAACGGGCCGCCTGGTAACCCTTGGCCAATTTACCTATGTTTTTAGCATCAAAAACTTCGGTTCACGGAAATTCACGATCCGATTAGCAGAATCAACTGAAAGTTACATAATGTATTGGTCTTAAGTAGGACCAGGTCTGATAGAAGTGATTTTGAAATGCGGGCAATTCTGTGCCAGTGGTGGCATCTTGAAAAATCACTAAAAAAGTTAACTGCTTTTAGCCCTATAAACTCTTATTTAGTCGTTCGATATTGACGAAATTCAGACAGTAGCTGAATATTTTTTTAGACCAGGTTTAGTAGGAATTTGGTTGAAAAATTCGGTTGGCGCCGCCAGCTATGATAATTTTTGTTCCTTAAATTTTGAAAATTCGTTAAAGAAAATAAAACTCTTTGCCCTATAGCTTCCAGTACAGTCATGGTATCATAACGAAATTCATATGGCAAATTTATCTTATTTTAGTTAATATTCAGTAGAAATTTTATTTCAATAAAATGATAAAGTTGCAAGCTTTGGTTGTTTTTGTATTTTTTTGGCATATCTTTAGTAAGCGGTTTTAGCATTGAATTTTCAAATCGTAGTGACCTTATAGTGAAAATAAACACCAAAAATTAAGATCTAGAAAATTTGAAAACTTTTGCGAGTGGTAATCCTAAATTTCTTTGCATTTCTATAACTTCCAATGCAGTCATCGGATCTATACAAAATCGCAGAGCTGGTTGACTTCAACGTAAGGCAGATGCGACATATTTTTGGCTTCGGTGCTAACTAAGGGCTGCTAGCAATAGGCCTTTTTGTTATTTTCGTCCCAATAAATACTTGCATTTAGTATTTTGATCGCAAACATTTGCAATGAAAATAAGTAAACGTTGTTTAAATTTTCTAACCTCTGCACATTTTTCGCATGGCAACCCCAAAACCTTTGTATCGCAGTATTTTTCGATGAAGTCACCGAAATTAAAATTAGCTTAGATTCTTTTATTACTTAGGATGTATTAGTTTTAAGTAGGAAAAGTAAGTAGTGGTAGAATACACACTCAAAATTTGCACAAATCCTCTACTGTTCTTCGAACATTAGTGTTTTTAGTGGTTGCGATGCACTAGGATTTTTTTGTAATATATTTTCCAAAGTTTCACACACAAGCTCTCACTTGCATTATACTCTTTAAATTTGAACTAATATTAGTAGATACATCTTGTAACTGGTTTTCTGGAATGTTAAGTTAATTTTTAGTGAGTTCTAATATATCTGTTGACCAGCAAACAGATTCGCGAAGTAGTTTTTGCTCAATAAAGAAGTTTGGAATCGTTATTGAAAATTGTGTTTTCATTTTACCGTCTTATTCAACAACACTTTTGCTGTATAAATATAAGTCAACAAAATACGATGCAGATAAAAGAACATGATTCGCTATTTTTTCTCTGGTAGTTTCTCCCAAAGAACTTTTGAATTTTCTTGCATGCTGTCGGCTCTAGGTTGGTGTTTGCTGGTATCTCTACTTACTTTCACTGTGATTCCCGCTTCCTCACTTATTCCGGACGCAATTTGTGGAATGATTTGCTACGATACAATTCATCGTAATAATTGAAAGTGCTTCCAGATTGGAATTTTTTGATTGCTGGGGAGTTTTTAAAGCCCCTGATTGTTGATCCCATTAGAACGATATCACCTCCTAGAATAGAAGTAACACCATTATACATCTTACAAAGAGAAAAAATGTAATGTGAGTATGATTACATTTTTCTTTTTTTCATTTCTCTTCAATTGGAATGTGTTGAAATGGTTCGAAATGCTTGAGACTAGGTTCGCCATTTCGTAGTCTTAGCACAAATGATTTTGGACCACACTAAGGAGTCCAAAGCAACTCGAAAAATGCACCAGTCACGTTTATATTAATAATTCGAAGAGATAACCATGCATGCTCACAGATACAATATTCCGTTTTATTTTGAATTACTTCGATCCAAAACATTTCAACTTCTTTAGTTTTTTCTTTTCCACCGAGCTCGCTTGAAAGAATGATTACTTTTGATCTTGTTTACTATTTTAATACCAACATTTTGATATTGTCCGAAAACTATCATATCTGGCAACCATGTCCACTCGAATAACAAATCCCCCATGTAAACAAAGCCGGAATAAAACACGCAAAATGAGCATTATCAAAATATTTTTAATATAATAGTCTAATATATAATCAACACTCTCACTCCAACCCTTATCAGTCACTCCAATCTAACCTCACTTACTACCAACCACAAGTTAAAGTTTCATACTCAACGGCAACGCGCATGTTCAAACATGTCGACGCGTGACGTCATCCAGCAATGTAAACATATCCAAATGTAAACAAAGTCGAATGTAAACTCGAAACAATAACGCTAAAAAACCACAAAGAATTTACAGATAAGACTCAAAAACGAAAATCATTCAATATTTTGCACACATGATGGCATCCAGTACTCGCACGAAATCCAATTCTTATCAGCCACTACAAACTAATTTCACTTATAACCATTCAAAACCATAGGCTTTCAAACACAACGCGCATTTTCAAACGTGTCCACGAGTGACGTCATCCAGCAATGTAAACGTAAACTCAAAACGTACACGCTAAAAAACCACAAAGCATGATAAGATCCAAACTCATCTGCCCATGCAAAACTCATAATTCCATTACTGATAAGACTCAAACTCATCTGCCCATGCAAAACATAGCACACGCCAAAACCACACGCTACGAAATGCAATGTCGTCGGCCAATAGCCGTCATAACACACACCCACCCACCTGACACTACGCGGCTCAGATGCGACTCAAACATTCGTGTGACCACAAACAATGAATTTCATCACAGATAAGGAAAATTCGCCATACATGACAACATATCCATACCATGAGTGCGTGACGTCACACACGCTGCTCGACCGGAAGTCGCTACCCGCAAAGATTTTGTATGAACTTGCGACAGAACCCTTGTATTACTTTTACTCGTTGATTTCATAAAGAGAACCAACTCCACTAGCCAAAAAGCAACTCCACACCATAACGCTGACCCCTCCGTGTTTGACTGCAGGTATCAGTCAAGTCGTTTTCCTTTTGGTCTTTGAACAAAACGAATTCCATTGCGATTGAACAGGCTAAATTTGCTCTCATCACTAAATACAACAGTTTTTCACTTCGCAATCGACCAATAAATGTGATCAAAAGCACACGACAAGCGTACAAAGTAGTAAGACACTTAAAACAAGGTTTGAAACCAGGAACTAGCCTATGAAGGGCTGCCGATGGAAGCATCATAAGTGGCTCAGAACAGGTGAAGGAAAGATGGGCGTCCTATTTCCAGCAATTACTGAACGGAAATGGCCCCACACCCGATGAATCACCACCACTAATTGGAACATACCTTGACAGTGCCTCGTCTCACTCTCCTACACTAGATGAAGTCCGACAGGCCATGGACCGCTTGAAACCCAACAAAGCACCGGACATCGATGGTATCCCCGCGAAGCTCCTGAAGACTGGTGGGATTTCCGTTTTAAGGGCAATCCCTGGATTATGACAGGCATCTGGCAACAAGAAATGATGCCGGATGAGTGGCGAAGAGGCGTTATATGTCCCATTCACAAGAAAGGATATAAACTGCAATGCGAAAACTACAGGGGTATATCACTACTTTGTACGTCGAACATGCTCTTGACAAACAATTAAGAGTTAAGGATTTCCCATCACGTTGAGAAAATTCTCCGTGAATATCAAGGTTGTTTCAGACGTAAAAGATCGACAACTGACCAAATATTTACGGTCGAACAAATTTTGGAAAAATGCTGTTAACTCAACATTGATGTCCATCAAATATTCAAACAATTATACGACAGCATCAACCAAACTGCATTATATAAAATCATGCTGCAGCTCGGAATACCAGCAAAGTTGGTGCGACTGGTGAAAATGACCATGACCGACTCCACGTCACAAGTGCTGATTCAGAATAATATGACCAACTCGTTTTCGACGAATACTGGGTTAAAACAAGGAGATGGATTAGCTCCGGTACTCTTTAACTTAGCGCTTGAGTATGTCATCAGGAAAATCACTGTTGAAATGAGAGGAACTCTATTACTTAAGTCGACACAGCTAGCACTTACGCTGATGACATCAACATTATGTCACGTTCGATCAACGACGTCAAGGAAGTATTTGTAGCTCTAGACGAAACCGCCAAGGAAATTGGTCTTCAAATTAACAAACAAAAAAACTCAAGCGCACCTGAACCGCTAGAAACGCTAATGTTCGAAGAACAGTAGGAGAATCGTGCAGGTTTTGAGTGCATATTCCACAACATGAGCTGCTTATTACGGCCAAACTGTTTCAAATGCCACATTTTACTTTGGCCTCAAGAATGCATTATAACTCATATGGTAGAAGGTTTCAGATATTACCACTGGCATGAATTTCAACGTTTATGACATGAGAGACATGAGTCATGTCTCTCAGCCGAACTTTTCAGCACGATTTTAGCTGCATGTTCGCTGTGCTCCTGTGTTCAAGCAGAGGTGCGCGGACGGCGCTGCTAAAAGAATTGCACTTTATTTGACTGCTACAGTACGACGAAAAATTTTATGTGCTATAAAATTGAAAATTGTTCAAGTTATATATAAAATTTTTTGACGTGAAAGAACTACTTTCTTAAATCTAGAATAAACAGAATAAAAATAAAAATAGAATAGAATAAAAATAAAATTTGAATTCAAAATTAATAGATTTTGTGCAAATTAAACCAAAAAAAATTAAAAGAAATACGTTAAAGAATAATTGTGTTAAAAGATAAACATCAACAGGCTCGTATCACACTTAAAGGGGAGTGTTCACACAAATTAATGATGTGGAAACATGAAGTCAAACATGTGCTCAAACAGTTAACAGTTCAATCTAATGCGCGACTTTTGGTACAGTAGTGTATTTTAAAAACTTGTTTTTACTTTTTTATGCAAGGAAATACACATGTACTTCTATGGTTGAGTATATTTTGACAGTTGCATACCTTAGGTGAAAAGGCTGTGCACGCCACTGATTCAATTAGCCAATAAGACATTCTATTCGGTGCTTCCCACTTTGAAATCTCGATGCGTACACAGGAATACGAAGCTTTACATCTACAAAACAATTATAAGACCTGTGCTATGCTATAGAAGCGAAACCTGGACGCTGAGCCAGGTATCTGAAAAAGCCTTGAATACGTTTGAAAGAAGGGTATTGCAAAGGATCCTCGGTCCTATAAAATGTGTGAAGACGTTGTTATCTTCTTTGAAGTGTCATATCAACCATTTCTTACTCAAAGGAATAAGTATCATTTTCTGGCAGCATTTCTTT
>OX376373.1:110720878-110763679 GCA_947369275.1 Nemotelus nigrinus
TATATATATATATATATATATATATATATATATATATATATATATATATATATATATATAATATATATATATATATATATATATATATATATATATATAGATATAAAATATAAATAAATCGATGTCTCATAGTAGCATAGGCCATGAAACAAGCTGGTACATTTACCTGTTTCCGTCTCTTTG
The DNA here is from genome assembly GCA_947369275.1 of Nemotelus nigrinus. Taxonomy (NCBI): domain Eukaryota; kingdom Metazoa; phylum Arthropoda; class Insecta; order Diptera; family Stratiomyidae; genus Nemotelus; species Nemotelus nigrinus. Next base: position 110,721,062 of record OX376373.1, read on the forward strand.
TCAGTAAAAGCTTTTTTGCAGGACGATAACCACGCAAATTACTCTGTCCAGCTCGCCTTCGTACAGTGTTGGGATCAATTGTTAGATTCAAGGTCCTGATAATTTCCGGTGCGGGTGTGAATGGGTCATTCCTGACTATGGAAAGTATTTTCCGATCTTCTCTTTCTGTTGTTGCTCTCAGTCGAACACCTGTATGTATCGTCTCTCTGTGCCCTGATTCCCGAAATTTCGCAAGTATTCGACTTACGATTGATCTGTTAGTGCCATATATATTTGCAACGCTGAATTGCGCATTTTCAGCCTGTACTTCTTGAACTAGTTCTATATATCGTAGATTTCATACTTTAAACAATTTGCAAAATCTGAACAATTACTTAAGAGCGGTACCAAACTAAACTAATTTAGTTAATTTTCACTACAAACTACCGTGTTAGCTTAACAAATTTGAACTTTATCATTACCGTTATTTTAGCAAAGTTGACACAAGCGTTGCAGTTGTTTTGCACGCGCGAGTTACGTACACACTTTATATCATACTATTGAATTAAGCATGTTGAATTATATGTAGTATCATATGACATTGTATCCAAATTGAATTTAGTTCAATCATGTAAAATTAAAACGTGTCGACATCGATTTGCAAGTTCAGCAAAGCAAGCAATTCACAAATCAAACGATGTCGGCACGAGTTAAACGCAGCAATCTAAACCAATAAATAGATCACTGAAATCTATAATTGTGCAGTATTCTTGAAACGGCAAATAAAGAAGTTAATATCAAGTAAATTATCTTTTTTTATTCGGGTACGAACAGTATCTCGTTATAGGCGCAGTCGGTAGGATACGCTGACGGTCTCTTTGTATCCTGGGGAAAGAATAAAATCCGCGAAGGAATATCGCGAAAGCTCTACAAGTTATCCTCGACGGTATATCGTGAAAGTAATTTGTGTGCGGTAATGAGAGTAAATCGTTAGTGCAAAAGGAAGCTGTAAACCTTTACCAGGAGAATCACCGGTGGATTTCTATCCTTTACAGCAGAGAATGTTTTTATTAGCATTATTAATCGAAACGTAAGTCGAAAAAAAAGAATACTTCCTCCCATCCTCAATTGGAATTCTTTTTTTTTTACTACAATTTTTTCCCCCTTTGCAAAAAGAAATTATGTTTAACATTTATCTTAACAACAAAGTGTTTAAATCATTATTAAAATTATTGAAATTAACAAAATCATTCAAATCAGTAAAATATATTTAAATCATTATTGAAGTTTATTATTAAAAAATTGAAAAAATTGAAAATATATTATATATTATTAAATGCTATTGAAAACTATACTATAATAAATAAATACTATTATTAATTATACTAGAATAAAATAAATACTATTGAAACTATTACTAGCTATTAAGAATTGTGAAGTGTAGTGAAAGTGCAGTGAAAGTGTTCCGGAGTAAATTAATGTCAAGTCCGTATAAGAAGTCGCCAAACTTTTTTTTGTCCATATACAACGCGAGTACGCAAGACTTTTAGCCTCGACACAATCCAAAAGATTCAAGATTATCAGTCAGTCTCTTCTGACGAGTTTCCTTGCCTGAATAGTGCAACTGCGGAGACCAATATCATTGCACTAAATCAACAGCCACATGCGGTTGTTCCTGCAGATATTTTTGGTTCTTTGCGAATCCCTGACGCCGTAAAAGATTTGCCAAGATTTGACGGCAATCCTCGGCTACTCCATGAATTCATCAATAACGTAGAGGAAATTCTCTCTTTCATCAGAGAAATAGATGGCACTCCTTACTCAAGTATAATTTTGCGAGCCATCCGCAACAAAATCAAGGGAGAAGCGAACGAAGTGCTGAATATGTTCAGGACCCCTCTGGTATGGGAGAATATAAAAAGTAATTTAATTCTCCATTATGCCGATAAAAGGACTGAAACGTCATTAATACGTGACTTGCATATGTTAAAGCAAGGTGACAAATCAGTCGAAAAATTTTATGGGAAAATTGTTGAAATTCAAGCCACAATGTATAATAACATTTTGATCCATGAGAGTGACTCCAATGCGATCGAAACAAAAAAAAAACATTGTTTGCGGAGATGTGCCTTAACACTTTTTTAACTGGGTTACGAGAACCATTAAGGTCTGGTATCCGAGCTATGCGACCGGAAACGTTGGCTACAGCTCTTTCGTTCTGCATCAAAGAGCAGAATATATCCTATATGCGATCGGACAATCGACCACAGCCCAAGATAACTACTACTCGTCCACAGCCTAAACCATCAGGCAATAGTTTCTTTCTAACACAACCAAGCCCATTTCTGAACAGTTTCCGTAATTTCTCACCGAGACCATCTTTTGGCAACTTCCAATTTAAACCACCAAACGCGCACACACAATACGCATTAGCGATCTTCCAACGAAACAACCCTTTTACTCAAAATCAAAATTGTAATACCTTTGGGCGACAATTTCCAAATCCTTATCAACGTTTTAATACATTTTGGAAACAATTTCCAAATCCCAATCAGCAATTTAATACGCTTGGGAGACCGTTTCCCAACCAAAACCAAAACGTTTTTGGGAAACAGTCGCATCCTTCAAAACCACCGCGATTAGAGCCGATGGAAATTGGTTCCGGGAACACGTTTTTACGAAACCGTCCAATGAACCAACAGACTCAACAAACAAATTACCCTAAGTACAAAGTAGAAGAACTACACAACATTGATACTGACAACACCCCCAACGAAGAATTTGCATACATGCCGCCTTACCTCGACCAAACAGCTTATCAAGCTTATTTGGAACAATATTACAACAATGAGGAGACAAAAGATGACATTGCTTCTCTAACCGACCAAGAAATTCAAATTGACGACACCACAAATTTTACCACAGATGCCTCGACCAACCAACAGGATACATAGATATCAACAAACATGGTAACGACCTTCCCTATATAAACATTTCATCACCTTTTGGACGCCCATTAAAATTCCTAATTAATACTGGAGCCTCTGCTTCATTTATCAACCCAGAGTATATTCACCCAGATGATCTGAAAGATATAGAACCAATAAGAATCATAAATTGACAAAACAAGTTAAATTGCCTAATTTCATTGAAATTAACCAACCGGGCGAAAACACATTTTTAATATTCAAGTTCCATAAATATTTCGACGGACTTTTAGGACTAGACGTACTGACCTCCATAGGAGCTTCTGTAGACCTTGCAAATAAGACTCTGGTAATAAAAGGTTCTATCTTACCAATACATTTTAAACCAAACCTTTCGTCAGGAAAACTAATAATTCCTCTTAGGTCTCAAATAATAGCTAAGATACATGTTATCATTAAGGATGGTGATATATATCTAAAGCGTACAATAGTAAAGGAGGGTGTTTATATTGCCGAAGGAATTTACCACATCAAGAACTGGTACGGTCTGGTTGAAGTGACCAACTTAACTGATTGCGATCAGGTCGTACTATAAGAGCAACCACTGAAATCAGAGTAAAGTAATCCCACGACAACCCTCGTACGGGTCTAGGGGTCGAAGCTGGTAGAGAGCTTCATTACAATTTTTTTAATCATTGTGAATACGAGTGTGGAGTGATTAGTTCCACGACTCACTTTACCCCTGATTTAAATCAGGTACATAATCAGAACTAGGTGAACTCAAAGCTTGGCGCGCGGACCTTCGTCCGAACCTGGATTCGAACCAGGGACCCTACACGCAAGAAGCCAGTGCTCTACCTACTAGGCTACTCAAGCTCTAACCACTCTGTAAAAGAAAGCAGAACCACTCTGCAAAAACTATATAGAAGTTAACAATTTCACATTCCACACCACTCCTCCGGAAACGACTACACAGGATATTACCAAATTACTTCGCACTTCTCATCTGAATACACAAGAGAAGAAAATGTTATTTCACATTTGTTGGGAATACGATGACATATTTTTTCATGAAGGACAGACATAATCATTCACAAACCAAGTGAAACACCGTATCAGGACTACAGATGATATACCTGTGTATACAAAATCTTAAAGATATCATTTTCCTCTCAAAGATGACGTCCGTAGGCAAATCAATGATATGCTTCAACAAGGCATAATCAGTCCAAGCTACTCTCCTAGAGCTCTCCAGATTGGATTGTACCTAAAAAGTTAGATTCAAGTGGAAAGCAAAAGTGAAGGCTTGTGATAGACTACCGCAAGTTGAATGAAAAAATAATTAGCGATCGTTACCCCCTTCTAAACATTACGCAAATACACGATAAACTTAGTAAATGCATGTATTTTACCACATTAGATCTGGCTAGTGGCTTCCATCAAATAGAGATGGATCCAGTGGACATAAAAAAAAACAGCCTTCACAGTAGATTGTGAACATAACGAGTATGTCCGGATGCCTTTTGGGCTGAAAAACGCCCCTTCCATATTTCAAAGAGTTATGGACAGTGTCCACCAAGATTTGCAAGGAACAATCTATCTCGTCTATTTGGACGACATTATAATCTATTCTACGTCTCTCCAAGAACATGGCGAAAGCCTCAGGAAAGTTTTCCACAAATTACGAAATGCAAACCTTAAAGTACAACTTGTTAAATGTGAATTCCTACGTAAAGAAAAAGCCTTCCTTGGCCGTGTGGTAACCACAGAAGGAATTAGGCCCAATCCTGACAAAATTAGACCCATAAAACACTTTCCAATACCTAAGACTACGAGAGAAATTAAAGCCTTCCTGGGACTACTAGGGTACCATAGGAAATTTATCAAAGACTTCGCACGACTCACAAAACCTCTAACAGAATGTCTGAAAAAGGACACGAAAATTGAAATAAACGATCGATACCTAAATGCCTTCAACATTTGCAAAAATTTACTGATGAATGATCCAACACTCCAATACCCGGATTTTAATAAGCCTTTTATTCTGACAACAAACGCCAGTAATTATGCATTAGGCGCTGTTTTATCACAGGGACTTATTGGTCAAGATCTTCCTGTATGCTATGCTAGCAGGACCTTAACGGATTCCGAGATCAACTATTCAACAGTTGAGAAAGAACTGCTGGCTATCGTTTGGGCCACTAAATACTGCAGACCTTATTTGTCTGGTCGGAAATTCCTCATCATCACAGACCACAAACGGTTAACCTGGTTAGTGAGCCTTAAGGGTCCTAACTATAAGTTAGTTCGGTGGAGACTTAGATTGGAATAATTCGATTATAAAATCATATACGAAAAGGGAAGTCAAAACTTAAACGCAGATGCCCTTAGCAGAATCAAACCGAGAGAATCAGCAAATGAAATAGATATCAACACAAATGAAACACAGGCAACATTAACTGCCGATGATGGGGACTCTACTGTTCACTCTTCTCACGAAAACCTAAATGATGGAATACCCATATCCGAACGATCACTTAATGAATTCAACCTTCAGATAATTCTTGAAAAAAAAACAGATAAAAGGCCTCCTCACACTTTGGAAACTATTTTCCAAAATAAACAACATAAAACATTCCGTCTGCCCAGTTACACAGAGGAAAGTTTAGTTAAAATATTTAAGGAATACCTTGCACCAAATAAATTATCCGCAATCTTTACCGATAATGAGACATTCAAAATAGTCCAAACGGTTTATTCTAAATACTTCTCGAACTCGAAACTTTTTAAAATAATCCGTTGTTGTGATTTCGTATCAGATGTTACCGAGGAAGATGAACAAGATAAGATAATCAAAGACTATCATAATAATAACAACCACAGAGATATCACTGAAACCTTATTGCACCTCAAAAGAATCTATTTCTACCCATATATGAAAACAAAAATCACGAATATCATAAATAACTGTAAAACCTGCTAAACATTAAAATATGATAGAAATCCTCCAAAGATAAAGTTCCAATAGTCGGAGAACCCAAGACAACCTCTCGATCATATATGCATAGACATCTACACGATTAACGGTCATCCAATGTTAACCATAATTGACAGATTCTCCAAATTTGCAGCCGCTTATACCTTGCAAGCTAAAAATAGTATAAATAATATAAAGTCATTGAGACATTTCTTTAGCCAACAACGCCACACCTAAACAATTAACAGCAGACCAAGGGACGGAAATGACAGCATTACTATTCCGAGATTTCTGCAAATAATATGGAATTTCAGTACACTATACATCCTTCCAGCAAACTAGTAGTAACGCTCATATAGAGAGGTTTCATTCCACCCTTACTGAAGCATATCGAATTATACTCGATAAAAGGAAAAAAGAAAAACTAGAAGCTGATCATAATGATATCCTAAGCGAAGCACTTATCACGTGCAACAATGCCATCCATTCCACCACTAAACACACTCCATATGAAATGTTTACCGGCAGGACTCACATCTTTGATAAAACATTCACACATAATAACGAGCATGAATACCTTGAAAACTAAACACTTTCAGATTCCAAATATACCCAAAAATTAAGAACCAAATAGAAGAACTCATAAATAAAAATTTAAATAAACTAAACGCTAACCGTGAAGATGCTCCAAGCTTAAAAGAAAACGATCTAATATTGTAGAATAAATAATGTATAAAGAATGTAGAAGAAATAAAATCACTCCTAGGTTCACACAGCACAAAGTCGAAAAAATAATCAAGTTACAATTATCACTACAAACAACCAAAAGCTTCACAAGGCAAGAATTAAGAGGAGACGAAAATACCAGCACAACCTAGAAATCCAAAGTAACACTAGTCAACTAACGAGAACATTATCTCCCTTGCAGACTTTGGCTGACACACGGACAGATTATGGAGACACACCAATTGACGGACAACCAAGCGATACTCCCACTGCAATAAGGGAAAGCCAAGACAATTAGTACGTACAGGAAATTTATACACATTATAAGACTCGACGACTACAAGCGAAATATCGACAAACTCATGGACACCTTAAACACTCTAAAGAACATAAGTTATTTACAAGGATCCATTAAAGTCACGCAATTCAAACTCAACGAACTGAATAGTAAATACATTTCATTGATCCCTAGAGTCAGAAAAAGAAGGGGACTGGTTAACGAATTGGGTACACTTATCAAAACTATTAAAGGGAACATGGACGCCAATGACGCAAAAACCATAAATAGCCAAATCGAACAACTCTCTTCCGATAAAGATCACATTGTAAAAGAAATATCTGTTCAGGCAAGGATTAATTCGGATATGATGCAAAGATTCAAAGCAATCACCGATCACATAAATAATGAAACAGAAACTATTCAAAATTATTTAAATAACTACCAAAACCAGATACGAACTAACCGAGACACACTTTTCACACTTCATGAGCACATTTATGAACATTTTAGATCGAAGCATATTATAATGATTCAAATTTAATTCTCAATTTAAGAATTCCAATTCTTTCCAATCAAACATTTTCCCTATTCCACATAGTCCCATTGCCAATTAATAAAACACAACAAATTAATACCAGTCCATACATACTCCTTAACCCTCAATTTATTCAATATTTCGACAAAACCTGTAATAAAATCGAGGAAGCCTACTACTGCAAGGAATCCTTTCGACCATAAAGCGTTAACGACTCCTGTATTGGAAATTTACTCCTTAATGTTCCTGCTCGATGCACTGTTGAAGACATAAAAGAAGTACACTCTATAACCCAGCCAGAACCTAATCACATTTTAATGGTTAATGCACCCAAGGCTCAGATCGGATTGTGGAAACAACGTCCAATTCCTAAAAGGAACAGTTCTAATCCGGTATCACAATTGCACGATCGAAATTAACGGCATTCATTATCAAGACAACCCTAACATTTTCTTGGAAAAAATACACATTTATCCTATAATTCCTGAAAATGTTCAACACATCGCATCCAAGAAATTAAGCCTGCCAAAACTAAATTTACAACAATCAAAAAATAGATTATCAATAAACTCTTTGGAAGTAATTACAGAAAAGCATAACTACGTCACTTGGTCCACGATGACAATCTTGGGACTGAGCATCAGCATAATTCTCATCTATCTCGTCAAACGAAGGAAGACGGTCATCCAGATCTCAAAACCTCATGATGATACCATAACTGCGGGAACAGGAAGCAATCTCCTTTGGCCATCGCTTCACTCTTAAGGGGGGAGGAGTTAAGTACCCACTTTATATCATACTATTGAATTAAGCATGTTGAATTAAATGTAGTATCATATGGTATTGTGTCCAAATTGAATTTAGCTCAATCATGTAAAATTAAAACGTGTCGACATCGATTTGCAAGTTCAGCAAAGCAAGCAATTCACAAGTCGAACGATGTCGGCACGAGTTAATTACGCAGCATTCTAAACCAATAAATAGATCACTGAAATGTACAATTGTGCAGTATTCTTGAAACGGCAAATAAAGTAGTTAATATCAAGTAAATTATTTTTTTTTTATTCGGGTACCACAAGTATCTCGTTAGTCGCGCAAAATGAATGTAGTATAAACCTTTTGGAAAAAATTATAGTTTTGGTAGAAGAAAACAATTCTTTCGTTGTTATTTACTTAACCTCACTCTACTTGACAAAAATAAAAGAAAAGAAAATCGGAAATTAAATAGTTTCTGCCATTTTTTTGCATTTTCACACCATGCGTTGCTTAAGTTTTGCACGGCACTGTATATATAAATATATATATATATATATATATATATATATATATATATATATATATATATATATATATATATATATATATATATATATATATATATATATATATATATATATATAAATATATATATATATAAATATATATATATATATATATATATATATATATATATATATATATATATATATATATATATATATATATGTATGCATATATATATATATATATATATATATATATATATATATATATATATATATATATATATATATATATATATATATATATATTAATAATTTGTGGCCAAAGCTAGTTTAACACGAATGTAAGCTATTGAAAACAAGCAAGTACTTACGGGTCCCGTCGCGACTTATCGTCTGAGCTATTGTCTTTCATAAATGACGGCTGTAAGCTGAAACGTCTTCTCAAATGTCGTCCCTTCATTTTTCCTTCAGCTCACACTTTACGAATGTATCTAATTTTTCACAACAACTCACCATTCATTCAGTGATACGAAATAAAAAACCGATACTTCGATACTCAAATATACTCGCGTGCACGCTGAATTTTGCCCTTTCCTAATCCTTTTATCTTATGAAGTTGTCGGCAAGTGAATGTTCGAAACGGAATTTTAAAGCTTTATTCCTGTTGTTCGTGATGATGATGATGGGCACATCCCATGCAGAGTTTTATATTTCCATATTCACCTGCAAAGAGAGAATGAGAAAAAAAGGAAGAAAATAAGACAGAAAATGTTAAACGCATGAATTTTACTGGGTGCGATATGGTTACGATCGGACAATGCAAGTTATCCGAAGATTGGAAGTGGAAGGATGTCGGAGAACGTTTTCATATTGCAATTTAATGTGACATATTACGTTTGGAGATGCAAACAACTGTTTTTATATACATTTATCCAAGGCGATTAATTTGGGAATAACTAGCCAACGACACGGTCAGTCTTTTACTTGAGAAGAGACTCAAAACATCACAAGAGCGAAGAATAAAGCGAAGACAAATAGCAGGATTGAGAAAATTTATGCTAGTTGGTGGGCTCAATTCCTGAAAATATATGGTTGCAACTGGATAATAGAGTCTGTGGAATTCATGGTCTTCGGCAGTGGTGGTTGGTGCTCGTGTCACGTAATAAATCTTTGTAATATTTTTGATGCAGCTGTTCACCGGTGTGAATATTTTGTTTGTTTTTTCCCTCATCAACATATTGATATTTCTTAGGGTGTTGAAAAGTATTTTCTTTAAAACGGTTTAATATAATGTATGGGGATATTTCACGTGAAGCGGACAACGAAAAAAAGTCGAGGCTCTGGATTCCGTTCATATAGTGTATAATGATACTTCTAGAGAATATGAACGCGGAGTCACAATTTTTTTTCCTATGAGGTTTATTTGCCGAGCTATGTGCTTTTGAATGATTAACAAAATTGATGAAAGGTTTTTTCGGGAGCCGATTCTGAGAGTCGAAAAAAGTTCTGAAAAACATTAAACATAATGATTGGTATAAAAAAGTACCTGTTCTTTTTAATTTTGAAATTAAATTTGAGAAACAATTTTTTTTCCTGTGTAAAACCGGAAGAAAACACTTCAACTCGTTATTTGAATAATTTGGATCAGGTTAATTTTGTTTATTTTTATGTTAAAACAAAGCTTAAAATGTATTTATTTTATGATAAAAGCTTTGGAATAGGATGGCCATTAGTTTAGGTAGTAAGTGAATTTTAATACATAAAAGTAGTTTGAAGCGTAGTACCCAGAGCTTGGTTGGGACAGCTTATGAGTGCGAAAACAAAACATTTGTAGTAAAACTATTATACATCACTCTATCACTTACATAAAGAAGAGAAAATATTCAAAATTGCTAAAATTAATTTACTTAATGAAAAAAAATATACTTGTTTATGGAAAAATGAATATCTTTCACAATTTTTACAATTTTACTCCAGTTTCTTAAACTAGTTCTTTTGTTAATTACTGGAGGTGTTTCTACGATCAGGCTTTTAATTTATCTTTTTTAAATTTTTTTTTCTGCTTATATTCTTGGAATTTTTCTTAGGTCTTTAACTTTCCGATGAGGGGGCCCAGTAGCTCTGCTCGCTAAGGCGTCAGGCCAAAAAGCGGCGTGCTAAGGGGTCTGCGGGTTCGAATCCCGCCAGTGCCATGGCTGTAAGTGTGAATGCGTGAGATCGTCTATTAGGGTGGCAAATGGGCCAAAACTGGTGGCTTAGTGCTGGCCGCGTTCCCGGCAGCCATCTTTACTAACCTAACCTAACCTTCCGATGAAATTTCAAATCGAATGGACTGAAACATCGATAGCCGCACGGAGACATAATACACATAATTTAGACTCTTTAACTTATCAAAGAAAGTAGTAGGCACTGCAAGCGCTGAGCATTAACTCGAAAAATTATGGAATTTCCGTCATATATTTTAATTAGGTTTTATGAGAAAATAAAAAATTTGCGAATAATAAATGGCTCTACTAATAATATTTCGATATCAATTTTTGTTTTTGAGCCAACTAGCTGTACCAAGCAAGCTGTCAGTACCACGCTTCATACGACTTTTATGTATTAAAATTCATCTACTTCCTAAACTACTGGCCATTTCATTTCAAAACTTTTATCATAAAATATGCACACTTTAAGCTTTGTTTTTTTTTAAATTAGCCTTGTCCAAATTATTCAAATAACGAGTTGAAGTCTTTACTTTTGGTTTTACACCGGAAAAAAATTTGTTTTTCAAATCTAATTTCAAAACTAAAAAGAACAGCTAATTTTCTATACCAATCATTTTGTTTAATGTTTTTCAGATTTTTTTCGACTGTCAGAATCGGCTTCCAAAAACAACTTTCATCAATTTTGTCAATTATTCAAGCTCGGAAACTAAACCAGTCGATAAAGAATACCAGTTCTAGATAAAGCCAAGGAGCAATAGACAGGGAGCACAATGACGTCACTGATAAGGGGGTATTCTCCACTGATAAGAGGGTGTTCCCCAAGGTCACTGATAAGGGGGTATTCCCAAAGGTCACTGATAAGGAGGTTTTCCCCAGGGTCACTGAAGAGGTGGTGTTCGCTAAGGTCACTGATGAGGGGGTATTCCTTAGATATAAGAATGTGTAAGAATGTGTAATAAATGTTGAACTTGATGGCGGTTTTTATAGTCATGTTTTTGGGTCTTGACCGTCTTATTAAAATTTAATTATAGCCTATGGGGTGAATGGCGTTGAATAAATGTTGAACTTCGTCAAATGAATTTTGCAACATGAGAATTGTGAGCTTGATAGCGTTTTTTATAGTCATGTGCTTGTGGCCTTGACCATCTTATTGAAATTAAGCCTATAGGGTTAGAATTTCGGATGTTAGTTTGTTTTTATCAGCATAATATATATATATCAATTATATTTCAAATATTTTAACGATCGTTGACCTTGATGATGATTAAAATGCATGTTGGAGGATTGTTATTGCTATCAGCAGCAGTTTTTAGCATAAGTGGCCTTTGACTCTGTTAGCGTTTTTTAGAATGGGCATGATAAGAGTATATGATTTCGCAATATGAGAATGTTTTGATATAGAAAAAAGTTTAGTTGCGTGATAAGAGATACATTTAAAAGGAGGTTATTTACGAGCATTTACATCAGAAACGTTTAAGAATTGAGTGCAAGTGGCTGCAAAATAATAGCGAATAAAATTTAAGTAGTGATAGAAGTGTTTAATTAACGGTGGACTCAGCTGGTGAGTACCGAATTTTAGACTTAATAAAATCGTGAAAAAATGATGATGTAGAAATCAGTTAAAACTTTTTATGTGCCTCTATTTGTCTCTATATGATCATATGTGTCTATGTGTGGCTGTGTGTAGGCAAAAAAAACTTGATGGTGGGTAAATCTAAGCGAGTCAATTCTAAAAAGTCTTATCTCCCTCTTCCAGGTTTGAAGCGACGAACGATCAAACCAATTAGTTCAGTAGGCAATATTCGAGAAACTGCAGTAAAAAAGGTCAAAACAAAAGCAATTCAAGCATTTAATGACATTGCAAGATATTTTAAACCTTTCATTAGTGTGAAAGATTTGGTAATTAACCAACCATACAAAGTACTGAATGGTGGCGTGGAGGCAAGATTTAGTGAAAAGATTTGCTTTGAACTGGAGGAAAACGTATTGTTCTTGCTTGACAATACAATAAGCTAATTGGAGAAACATTGGATATTTTTAACAAAACTTTGTTGTAGATTACACCAAAAAAGCCTAGTAAAGGACGGTGGAGGCATATACGACTTGCATTTTATAGATATTGGAAAATTTGTTGAGAAGAACCAAAAAACCGGTATTATACGCGGATGAAGACGAAACTGCTAACGAAATAATTTGCGTGCAGTGGAAAACATTGATAGTTCCGGGAGATACAGCATCATCGCGTCACATATTTTAGTTTATACTATTTTATATACTTTCAATACTTGATTATTAAAAATTGTATTACAAATAATCTATAATGTTTGCCTGCCCCAGCTGCGTTAAGAGTTTTAGCCGACCAAATAATCTAAAGCGTCACATTAAAAATGTCCACGAAAAAAAACGAATGTAGTGTATGTAAAGCCGGTTTTGATAATTCAGGCGATTAAAAAAAGCATATTAAATTCAAACATAATAGAGAGAGCTCGTCAAATGTAAAAGTGTTCCCAGCTTAAGAGGTAGATCGCGAGAGTTCATCGAATGTGGAGTTGAATAAGTCTGTGTCCGAAAGTAATCAAGTGGTGCAAGTTCAGCGTCGAGCTATCAAAAGAAAACATGATAATGTTGATACTATGCATTGTCATATTTGTGAAAAAGACATAAAATCAATATTTTAAAAACCATCTGAGAAGTAATTTGCATCAAACAAATGTCGGTAAAATCAATAATGTTCAAGAAGAGAAGGTGAAAAAAATTTCACAAGCATTTGCAAGTCGAATAGTTTCATACCAGATTAATAACGAAAATGAGAAATCAAGCATTGAAGAGTTTTTGAGAGGGGAGGGTAGTTGTTTTAAAGAACTATTGCAAAATCAATTTCATGAGCGTACTACGGTGAAAACCAATATGGAACTATTTGCAATTTACATAAAATTAGATGCAAACAAAGAAAATAGCTCGAATGATTTGAAATTGTTTACTACCAATAACGTTGTAGTTACTATTAGATGCGATCTCGATATAGTATATCAGAATTTTTCCGCTATTATTTTAAAGAAAAGTTAAGAGTTTCAAAAATTAGATAGTGGATGGGCATTCCAGCAAGTTCTCTATTTATAAGTCAACATAAATCAATATACGCCATTTCAAGGGGGATCCTATTTACCTTACCAAAAGAAGTTGGCTTGAAAAAAGCAAGTGTAAATACTAAAAACTCTGATAATGCATGTTTTGTCTGGGCTATTATTTCAGCTTTATATCCTGTTGAACTACACTGTGACCAAGTCAGCTCATATCCACATTATAACGGTGTTTTGAACTTGGAGGGTGTTAGTATGCCGATTTGTTTAAACGATATCCCCATTGTTGAGCGAAAGAATGGGATAAGCGTCAACGTTCATGGTTGGAAGAACGGATCCATTATTGGTCCATTTTATCATTCTAAAAATAGACAAGAGCGACACATAAACTTACTCTATATTGAAAACGATAGTGGTACTAATGGTCATTACTGCTGGGTAAAAAATCTGAGTCGATTGGTGAATAGAGGCCTGTCCCGTGATGGCCATCAGGCATATTTATGTGATGTTTGTTTCACAAAATTCACAACTATTGAGCGATATAATAAACATATTGAGCATGACTACAACAAAATTCTCAAAATTCTACCAACAAACAATGATAAAATATTGAAATTCGAAAATTTCAGGCTCAAAGTCCCCTTCGTACACTGAAAAAAAATCCACATGGCGCCCAGAGCCGTGTAACATAGCGCATTATTTATGGCGCCATACGCTATGTACATAGTACTCTGAGCTAGGCAATATGGCTCCCAGCGCCATAATGTCAGAATCTACGTAGTGCGTAGTCCTATGTAACAAGGCGCAGCATTTATGGTTCCACATGCTATGTAGTGCCCTGAGCTATGCAGTATGGCTCCCAGCGCCATAATTACATGGCACAGAAATTATGGCCCCACACGCTATATTACATAGTGCCATGAGCCATGTAATATGGCTCATGGCACTCCAATTATAACTCGCAGCCATGCTGTGTGAGAGAAGGTATAAATGTCAGCAAATGACATTAGAGCTTGGGTCTACATAATTGACTCATTTTGAACTGAAGTACTGGCTGCGATATTTTCGATACTTCGACCGGTGAATTTTCACACTGGAGCAGGAACATTCAATAGTGAGTATGTTGACTCGAATTAATCGAATTTATATTTAGTAGAATTTATGTTTGGTGGAATTTATGTTTGGTGGAATTTATATTTGGTGGAATTTATATTTGGTGCACTAAAAAACACATAGCGCTAGACGCCATAGTTTATAGATTTCTGGCATCATGTACATAGTCAATTTCAGTCGATTTGTGATAAAATATAGCGCCACACGCCGTAGTACATAGGAGCAGATGCTATGCTTATACCCCTCCACGCCATGTACTATAGTCCTCCACGCCATGTACCATAGTCCTCCACGCCATGTACCATAGTCCTCCACGCCATGTACTATAGTCCTCCACGCCATGTACTATAGTCCTCCACGCAATATACTATAGTCCTCTACGCCATGTACTATAGTCCTCCACGCCATGTAATATAGTCCTCAAAGCCATATACATGGCGTGGAGGACTATAGTGTATGGCGTGGAGGGCTATAGTGTATGGCGTGGAGGGCTATAAGCATAGCGTCTGCTCCTATGTACTTTTTGCCATGTACTATGGCGTGTGGCGCTATATTTTATCACTATCCCTAAATCGACTATGTACATGGCGCCAGAAGGCTATAAATTATGGCGCCTGGCGCTTTGTGTTTTTTCAGTGTGAGCTATGCAGATTTCGAAGCTATATTACAACAAATTTATACATGCTCACCTTGCCTTGAAAGCTCATTTACAGAGAGCATTCATCCGCATTTACCATTCAGCTTTGAATATTATATCAAATGTAGCTATGATTCATCTCTTAACAAACTAGAAATATTTCGGGGTGAAAGCTGTGTTGATGTTTTCTTGACTAGATTGCAGCGCGATGTTAAGAAGATAATCAAAATCTTAAAAAACAATAATTCGATGCAAATAACAGCTGAAAAGCAAACACGGTTTCTAGCCTCTATTTCTTGTCATATATGCGGACAAAAATTTGGTCCAGAAATTCAGAAAGTGCGAGACCATTGTTATTTTACTGGAGTATTTCGAGGTGCAGCATAATTGACATAGTCTTCGTTATAGTGTGTCAAAGTTCATTCCAATTGTTTACCACAACCTTAGTGGCTATGATGCGCATTTCATATTTCCAAACTTTGGAGGAGATTCCGATTATATTAGTGTCATCCCCAAAAATAAGGAGAAACACACTTCCTTTACGAATGAACAAAACATTGCGTTAAGGTCTATCAACTCATATCGTTTCATGAGCTGTAGTTTAGACCAACTTGCCCAAAACCTTAGCAAGGACAAATTTTTCGAAACCCGTCGATACCATCACGACGATGAGCTACTTGAACTTGTTTTTAGAAAATAAATTTTTCCGTATGAGTACATTGATTGTATCGATAAACTCAATGAGTCATCCTTACCAGCTAAATCATCATTTTATAGCACACTGCAAAATAGCGGCACCACCAACGCAGAGTATGGGCACGCTCAAAATGTTTGGAAAATATTCAACTGCCAAACTTGAAGCCAATGCTCGGATATATAACTGATCACAAATGTACTGCTACTGACAGATGTATTTGAAGAGTTCAGAAATGTATGCTTGCAGACCTATAAACTTAATCCGGCCCATTATTTCACAGCGCCCTCACTTAGTTCGGATAGTATGCTGAAAAGCACAAAAGTTGAGCTCGAATTGCTGACTGATATTGATATGTGTCAGTTTGTAAAGCATGTGATAAGGGGTGAAGATATGCAAGGGCAAATAACAAATACATCTGCACATATTATTCATATCTTACTAGTAACTACATTTTGTATATGGATGCCAATAATCTTTACGGGTGGGCAATGAGTCAGTACTTGCCCATAAGCAACTTCCGCTGGGTAAATAGCCATGAAATTGAGCGCTTGGATGTAATGAGAAATGAAGATGATGCATCTTAGGGTGTAGTGTTGTTACATTATCTGGTAGAACTCCATTCAGCCCATAAGAGATCATTAATTGATAAGAGATCCATAAAAGATCATTAAGAGATCATAATGATGAAATCTAGTTTGGATTGAATCCGATAAACAAAATTATTTTATCCATTATATAAATTTAAAACGTAGTTTACGGTCTGGGCTTAAATAAGTAAATATAAACCAGGCATTAGAATTTACTCAGTCACCCTGGCTAAAAACTTATAAGGACTTAAATACCAAAATACGTACAAAAGCCACATCTGGTTTCGAGAAAGACTTTTATAAATTAACAAACAACAGCGTTTTAGACAAAAGGTTGGAAAATGCAGACAAGCATGTTGATGTAAAAGTTTCAAACCTTTGGAAAAACATCGGCAAGAAAATATAGGCAAATTATTATTTTAGTAGACCCAACTTTCACAGTAATAAAGAAATCAATAAGGACTTGGTTCTGATTCAAATGAATCGGGTGAATGTTGAATATAAAAAGCCTGTATATACCGGGTTCACAATTCTTGACCTATCGAAAACACTTATGTATGATTTTCATTACAGTTTTATTCAAAATTAATATAAAGATCGGACGCAACATCTATACATGGACACAGAATCATTCATCTATTACATTGAAACATCCGATATTTATGAAGACATTAGAAATAACATTAACTTATTTGATACAAGCAATTAAGCCATAGATAATCCATATCATATTCCGCAAGTAAATAAAAAGGTTGGAATTGTTTTTGCGGGATGATTAAAATTGAAAAATTTTTATTTATTTTGAAAATTTTTTTTTATTTGACAAAATGGTTTCGAAAGCATGCACTGATTCTCATCAGACACCAGCACACAGTGCATACTTGACTGGTGTGACCACTTGCAGTTGGAAATTATAAATTGTTATTTACGCTGGTTGTGACAAATTTTAACATCTCCGACTTATATCCATGGAAATAATTTACTCATAAAGGTTATTGATTTGTGATCACGGTTCCCTTCTTGTATACAATCGCATAGACAACGTATATCGTCTCTAAAGCTTATCAATGCAAAATAGAATGATGCAAAATGGAAAAAGGTTACCAAATTGACGCAGTCTACACAGACTTCAGTAAGGCATTTGACAGAGTTGACCATTCTACCTTAATTCTTAAGCTATAGAAATTCGGTATTACCGGGTCTCTACTCAGCTGGCTGACTTCCTACCTTTGCGATCGAACACAATGTGTAAAATTTCAAGGATTTTTATTGAAAAACGTTAGTGCTTACTCTGGTGTACCCCAAGGTAGCCATCTTGGTCCACTTCTCTTCAATATATTTATTTCCGACCTATCTGACGTCCTATTAGGCATACCTCATTTACTCTATGCAGACGACCTCAAACTTTATCTGACCATTGAATCGAAATCGGATGCCCTCTTTCTCCAATCCAAACTTTATTCCCCTGATCATTGGTGCAATGTAAACAAGCTCTCTCTCAACATTAATAAATGCCAGGTTATTAGTTTTTCCAGAAAATGCACGGTCACACACAATACGTACTTTCTCGGTAATAATGTGCTAACTCGAGTTGATAACATTGTTGACCTCGGTGTTATTTTAAATGAAAAACTCCGCTTCACTTTACACTACGATAAAATACATTCTCGTGCAAACAAACAACTTGGCTTCATCAAAAGACGAGCCAAAGAATTTCGTAGTCTGTGGGTCACAAGATCTTTATACACTTCACTCGTACGTCCTTTTCTCGAATACGCTTGCATTAGCTGGAATCCTGCTTTTGAAACCCACAGTGACAGACTCGAGTCAATACAGAAGCAATTTTTACTTTTCGCCTTGCGAGAGCTATACAACCCTTATGACTTTAATAGCCTACCCCCTTATGACTTTCGACTGGGTCATTTAAACATATCGACACTAACCTCCAGAAGAATGGTGATATCGGCCTGCTTCACAATCGACGTCATTAGAGGCGCTATTAATGTAGAATTCCTGAATAATAACATTTTGATAAATATCCCTGTGAGGAACACCAAGTCCAATCGTTTCCTAAAAGAATATTCTCATTCGACCACATATGGAGCTAATGAGCCAGTAAATAGATGCTGCAGAGTATTCAACAGAATAAGCAATTTATATTCCCCTACGATTTCCAAATCATCCTTCAAGTCTTGTCTTTTCCATGCCATCCGTACCCTTAACCTTAAGCTATAGCTTTTATGTCAATGTTTATTTATTGATTGCTATTTCTCAATTTATTTGTTACTCTTTTTTTAATTTGTTTGGTTTTTACTAATTTAACTTGTTTGTATTTAGTTTTTCCTTTACTTTACTTTACTTTTCCATTTTTTTATTTTAAATTGATGTCCTTTTTTTAATATGTGATTTTGTACCTTGTTTTGGTGAATGAATAAATAAAAATCTTGCAAATTTGCTCGGCAAAATAAAGCTTTTCCCTTATAACTAACAGTGCAGTCATGGTTTCAAAACGAAGTTTATGCAGTAAATAGACTTTGATGTGAACCAAATGTCATAGGAATTTCAATGAAAATAAACAACAAATAGTAACGCTTTAAAAATTTGATTAGTTTTGAGGATGGTTACCCTAAAACTTTTTTCACCCGTATAACTTCCAGCGCAATGATTCAATCGAAACGAAATTTACTGGTTGGGTTTAACTTAATGTGAAGCAGATTTGGTATATATTTTGCTTTGCTGCTGACACAGGGTAACCAGCTTTAGCCATTTTTGTAACTATGTCATCAACAGATGCTTCAAATCACATACTCATATGCAAAGCATTTGCAATAAAAATAAGAAACCAGTTTTTAAATTTTTGTAGTTTTGAATATTTTTCGGATGGCAGCCTCAAACGACGTTTGATCGCTGAAACTTTCGATGAAATCCTCCAATGAGAACGAAATTCAAAGGATAAGTTGATTTTAGTATGAGCTTGTTAAGGTCATCTTATTGCTGCTTCGTTGGGAAAATGTTGCCAGCACTGAACATTTTCATCATTTGTGTTATAGTTGAGTTCTGTTGCTTTGGATAAGGAATGGTTGACATGATTCTACAAAAAAGTGTATTACGTCTTTCCACATCTTTTTGTCACTCAAAGACAATTTCTTCGAAAATTAGTTTTCTAGCGGTTCAGGTGCGCTAGAGTTTTTTTTTATATTTGAAACGATTCATTGAGTCGTTGATTTCATAAAGAGAACCAACTCCACTAGCCGAAAAGCAACCCCACACCATAGCGCTGCCCCCTCCGTGTTTGACTGTAAGTATGCAATGTCGTCGTTCAAGTCGTTTTCCTTTTGGTCTTCGAATAAAATGAATTCCATCGCAAGTGAACAGGTAAAATTTGCACTCATCACTAAACAAAATAGTTCTCCACTTCGTTATTGGCCAATCAGTGTGATCCAAAGCAAAATTTAGTGTAAAAACTTGATGTCTTATAATACCATATCTCTTGAAATAAGCTGGTAAATTTACCTGTTTTTGGCATGTCTCTTTGTCAATAAAGGCTTTTTTGCAGGACGATAACAACGTAAATTAATTTGTAGAGCTCGCCTTTGTACAGTGTTGGGATCAACTGTTAGATTCAAGGTCCTGATAATTTCCTGTGCGGGTGTGAATGGGTCATTCCTGATTATGGAAAGAATTTTCCGATCTTTCCTTTCTGTTGTTTCTCTCGGTTCTCTCTCACCTGTACGTATCGTCTCTGTTTGCCCTATTTCCCGAAATTTTGAAAGTATTAGACTTACGATTGATCTGTTAGTGCCATATTTCTTTGCAACGCTGAATTACGTATTTCTAGCCTGTACTTCTTGAACTAGTTTTTTTCCTTACGTTTCTTTTAATTTAAGCTGCTCAGAGTGTTAAAACCGATTTTATTGATGGTATTATTACAGAAGTTGAATCGAAACAGATTGCACAACAGGAATTGACTCTACTTTAAGCTGCGCACACAAAGGACCAAGACCAACGGCCAAGCCATTTGTTGGCTCCAATTTGCTTAGTGTGTACAAAGAGCTAACTTTGGCCTTGGCCTTGGTTTTTGTAGACATTATTGAACTCAGTTTGCAAATTTTTACTATGCTTCACTTTTTCACTGTTACACCATTTTTTCTCTATTATGTATTTTTACTTTTAAATTAAATCAATGCTTTAACTTACTGCAACTTTGGTTCAATTCCTGCTTCGTTGAAGTTTCCAAAACGATTAGTTCACCAGCTCATTGTGGTATAAATACAGATACTATTCAAGTGTAGGATGAGAAAACGAATTCACCAGTACTTCCGATTTTACTGCAGACTTTGACTCCAGAATATACCATCAGGACTAAATTGTTGAGCTCTGTTGGGTATCACTGGCAACTTAATCGCGAGATCTGTGCTTTTTCGGGAACAGAAAATTATCCTGAGCTTTTATGTTCTTTTGGCAACAGAACATATTTATCCGATATACTTCTGTGTTCTCACTGAAACAGAAAATTTTACTCGGTATACTTCTGTATTCTCACGGGAACAGATAATTATGCTTGGTATACTTCTATGTTCTCACGGGAACAGAAAATTTTGTTCGGGAACCACTTAAGTAAAATTACGACGCTTTGCGAAAATAAAAATAACGAGAACTGTTTTTTACGAATAAACTTTATTTCTTCGTCCGGCGATCGCTCAGTCACAACTCCTACTTAGTTAAACCTGCTTGCCTCTCTTATCATTTTACATAACCTAATGGCGCAGTGAAATTCAACATATAAAAGGTAAAACTTCGGAAAAATTAAGGAAAAACTGAATTTTGGTGTAAACCTTTCACTTATTAAACAAAATGTCGAAAGTCCCCATCGATCCGAGTGCTGCGTTACTTTTTAAACGGGGTCAAAGGTCACCAAAAACCTCAGTAATGGTAACAAAAAAACAATGTATAACAAATTTTCAGCTGAGAAAATTTCTCACAAAAAAGATCTGAGCTTTTTCTTGTAGCCATAACCGTTTTTCAATTATATTGATCTAAATATTTGTAACTCACAGTATCCACTTTCTCAACGGTATGTTGATATTATCCGATTTTGATTACGACTTGGAATGTCTGTGAGTTTGTTTTTCTATGTTTAAGAGGCCCATGAAAAAAACATGTAAGCAAGCCTATCTACCACACTCCAGGGTAGATGGAAAAGTGTTCTCCGAAAATGTACCCCCTCTTCTCTGAAATAAAATGGTATCGTTGAACTTCCATCCCCAATCTTCAGGGATTAGCTCGTTGCCCCCTGGTAAAGAGGATAACATCACTAGACTGTCTTATCAATTGAGAAAGTGGATACTGTGAGTTACAAATGTTTAGATCAATATATGGGGCATTTCACGTGAAGCGGACAACGAATAAAAGTCGAGGTTCTGGATTTCGTTCATATTATGCATAATGGTACTTCTAGAGGATATGAACGTGGATGCACAATTTTTTCCTTCAATGAGGTTCAGTTGCCGAGTTATGGGCTTCTGAAGAATTGAAGAAGCTGATGAAGGGTTTTTTGGGAGCCGATTTTGAGTTTGAAAAAAATATATTAAAAACATTAAACATATTGATTGGTATAGAAAATCAACTGTTCTTTTTTTTAATTTAAAAACTAGATTTGAAATAAAAAAAAATTTCCTGTTTAAAACCGGAAGTAACCATTTCAACTCGTTATTTGAGTAACTTGGGCCAGGTTAATTTTTTTTATTTTTGTAGTAAAACAAAGCTTAAACTATTCTTGTTTTATCATAAAAATTTTAGAATGGGATGGCGAGTAGTTTGGGAGGTAGGTGAATTTTAGTACATACAAGTCGTATGAAGCATGGCACCCGGAGCTTGATAAGGATAGCTAGTGAGTGTGAAAACAAAACATTTTTAGTAAAATTATTGCTATATCGTTAAAATATTATATATAGAATTAATATAGTTAAAATATAGCTATATAGTTTCAATATTAAAAGTTGCTAATGCTAATTTATTTAATAAAAAAACAAACTTGTTTATGGAATAATGAATTTATTTCACAGTTTTTACAATAACATATATAATTAACTTACATATAGAGGTTAAAATACAAAACAATTTCTTATGCTTATTTACTAAATGAAAAAAATGATTTATGGGAAAATGAATTTATTTCACCATTTTTACAATTTGACACTCATTACATAAACTTGTTCTTTTTATAAGAAGGCCTTCAGTAGCTGGAATAAAACAGTGAAATTTCTTAGTCCGAGGAATAGTAATAGAGGAATCAAACCGTGGTTTTAAAAATATTCTCTGGCGTTGAAGTTCCTCTGATGAGTGATAGTAAGTGGCTGTTAGGGATAAAGCCGACTTTGCCCAATGAAAAAAACGTAAAGGTGTAGTAATAGCTTTACTAGGTGGTAATTGTAAACTCGCACGTGTTGCCAGTCGTTTCAAATTACCACCGATACCATCACATGGGCCTTTTCCATGCGAAGTCACGTGAAAATGGAGTTCAGTTTCTGTCTTGAAATCAGCTTTATAATAAAATAGAGTCACAAAATTAAATCTATTTTTAAAATGTTGCGGGCCCCCATCTGTTATGTATATAATTTTTGACACAGCTATTGTTTCTTCAGACAGATGCTTGTGAAGGGTTTTCTGGAAATACTACCATGTTCTATTTTACTTCCGACTTTATAATAATAGACTGATGTCAAAAGTGTTGCCTGGTCATTATTCCAATGAAAAGCTTGAGCAGCATCTTGTACAACAAAACAATAATTCTCAGCAAATTCGCATTGTACCAAAATTTCCCCTTCGTTTATATTTTCTTTTAGATTTTTAAAATAATGAGCCTGTTGCTCTGCAATGTAAGCATGGGGTTTCGAGGCATCCAACGCGTGACAAAAGCTGTCCACAAAATCATCGGATTCAAGCAGATGCGTAGAAATGGTAAATCTGTCTGAACAAACCCATTATTCGAACTGAACGGTGTTCACTTGATTATCATCAAATATCACTTTCAAATGATTACAAATTGCACTTACGCCAGGACAAGATTTGCAACTTTCATTTGGGGTTTTTGTTGAAATTGTTAAATGACATTTCGGCGTATGATTGGGACACATCATTTTGCGTAGAAAGTAGAAAGTTCCAAAATAGTTCCAGATGTGAGATTGTCAATGTCTCCTCCACTCATCATTAATTTCATATTTTGGTGATATATACATACACAGACCATATGTGTTCCAGAGTCACCAGCGAGGATACATTGTTTGGGTCTCAAAGTGAAAAATTTTGTTAGGTCGATTTTGATATCCGGACATTCATTTTTAAATTTTTGGTAAAGCTCGTCAATGTTACACATTAAAAGCTGTTTTGGGATTTGCGTTCTTTTTCCGTCATCTAACTTAATAGATACACAATCCTTTTTACCGGGCATTATTCGACAAATGTCTTCTTGCAGATAAAAGCACTTCACTAAGTTCAAAGTTTCAACTGCTAGCTTACGGCCACCTCGTGGATTTGGAGATGTTAATATACCAAACTGATCCACAAGTTGCTTTGCTTTTCTCGCTTGCCGCCTGCATGTTCCGAATTCTTGTGCAAGTCTGTTTTCGGTCCATGATTTAGGTGTTATAGTCAGTATCGTAGTTTTCATAGCAGTAGATGTAGACGGATTGCTAAATTTTGCTTTTAACTGGGTCAGAATATCTTGGTCGTATATTGTTGAATCAGTTTACTTTGAGCTATGTTTATACTTCTCTTCAGGAATGAATGGTAAGCCCAGGGAGCACAATGACAAATCAGTTGATGATTGGCAAGATCGCTGAAAATTTGCAGGTATTTCCACGGTCAGTTTTTTCCTGCAGCTTCCACACACGTACATATTAGAAGAATATCTCCACTTCTCTGCTATTTTTTTTTTTGAATTTTTCTTAGGTCTTTTACCTTCCGATGAAATCTCAAGTCGAAAGGATTGAAACATTGGTAGTCACAAGGAGACATAATATTGTCATTCAAGAGAGCGATAGTTTCAACAACAACAAAAAAACAAAAAACACCATGGCACCATACGAATTTCAGAAATAAGAATAAGTTTACTGAAAGTAACAAAAAGCTTTGTCGATGATGTCCTTTTTCTTTGGTCGATAATGTTACGAAACAGTTGAATTTTTGAAGAAGAAGAAAAAAGGCGAAAAATCAGAAAAACTTTTCTCGGCTAAATTTTATCGTTCATGGGTCAAACTATCCCCGAATCGACCGAAGTTTCAGATGAGCGATGCGAAGAAAACAAGAACCTTCTCCAGGACAAACTAAATGTACGTGACCTTTTTTTCATATCTCCGGGCAAGATACTTAAAGTGATCCGGACTAAAGCAAAACGCTTCAACAAATCGAAATGGACTTGTTCAGACACATGCTGAGAAACATGGCTGAAATGTGACGGCCTAAATGCAATTCAACTTATTTACGTAGTCACTTCAAGCGCTGAAAAAGAACTAAAACAAAAATGGAAAATTCGAAATGGCTCTTTCATCACACTTCCATCCTTTTCCATTACATAGCTTTGACCTCCTTCTATTATGTGGCTTTTTATGAAAAAATAATACCTTTTACAACTAAAAAATGGCGCCACTAATCGCATTTCTGTAGGGTAGTCGGTTAGGTATGAACACAATTTAAGTATATATTTTAAGTATGATATGAAAACTATTTATATACAGGATATAGTATCACGGCAAACTACATATACCTTCCACTCTAAAATTTTTAACATCAAATAAGTATAGTTTTAGCTTTGTCTTGTTACAAAAATGAAAAATGGTCCAAGTCATGTAAGTTCAAGTAAAAATTTTTTTCCATAAATCATTTTTTTGGGTTTTAACTTCGTAAATAAGCATAAGCAATTGTTTTATATTTTAACCTCTATATGTAGGTGAATTATATATGTAATTGTAAAAACTGTGAAATAAATTCATTTTTCCATATACAAGTTTGTTTTTTTATTAACTTTCAATATTGAAACTCTATCGCTTTATTTTAACTATATTAACTCTATATATAATATTTTAACGATAAAGCAATAATTCTACTAAAAATGTTTTGTTTTCACACTCACTAGCTATCCTAATCAAGCCTCGGGCGTCACGCTTCATACGACTTGTATGTACTAAAATTCACCTACCTCCCAAACTACTCGCCATCCCATTCTAAAACTTCTATGATAAAACAAGTATAGTTTAAGCTTTGTTTTACTACCAAAATAAAAAAAATTAACCTGGTCCAAGTTACTCAAATAACGAGTTGAAATGGTTACTTCCGGTTTTAAACAGGACATTTTTTTTTATTCCAAATCTAATTTTAAAATTAAAAAGAACAGTTGATTTTCTATACCAATCAATATGTTTAATGTTTTAATATATTTTTTTCAATCTCAAAATCGGCTTCCAAAAAAACCCTTCATCAGCTTCTTGAATTCTTCATAAGCCCATAACTCGGCAACTGAACCTCATAGAAGGAAAAAATTGTGCATCCACGTTCATATCCTCTAGAAGTACCATTATGCATAATATGAACGAAATCCGGAACCTCGACTTTTTTTCGTTGTCCGCTTCACGTGAAATGTAGTATTTTATCCTTTATATAGCACACTAGTATAGGGCAACAGTTTAATAAATCAATACACTTAGCATTATAAGAAAAAATGATGTTTATGTTAGATAAAATCAACAAAATTATTACAATAAATCATTCTTATTTATCCAGGAATTGTGTTGTTTTGTAAATCCTAGCCATTTAACGTAAACTTTGGATCCTTTCGCCTTCAAAACTTTTTCCACTAGGAAATCATAGGAATATTTTGTTTTGGTTAGCTCCAGCTCATAGAAACAGCCTCGAAATAAATTTCCTTCGTAGTCAACAAGTAAGTATGTAACTGGATTCGTAAGCTGAAGTCGTCGAATTTTGAGTATTTCAGTTGTCCAGTTTGGTGTGTAACTCTTCTCAAACAGATGGTTATATTTACTGATGCGAACATGCTTGCCAACCTTATATTTCGGCCACGTATTAGTTTAAGTATGATTGAAAGCTGAGGACAGTAAGTTGGATTCATTTGATTTGTTCACGTCAATAAGTCGCATCTTTATCGTTCAGTGCACAGTTTTAATATACTGATTTGTTAAGGCCTTTATGATTTTAACTCATTGATATGTACCATTTGCACTGAATTGTCGTCAAACCAGATTTTTCAGAGTTCTATTAAAGCGTTCCACAATAGATGCTTTTTTTATGCTAAATGTTAAGAAGTGATTAATATTATATCTTTCCAACAGATGCTGAAAGATTCGGTTGAAAAATTCTTTCCCATCATCTGTTCGAAGGTTCTTCGGCACTCTACCACTGCTTCTGTTGAAAAAAAACTGGATGGCGTTTTTACTAATTATCAAAGAAATTATATATAAATTATATATATATATACATATATATATGTATATATATATATATATATATATATATATATATATATATATATATATATATATATATATATATATATATATATATATACATATATATACATATATGTATACATATATATATATATATATATATATATATATATATATATATATATATATATATATATATATATATATATATATATATATATATATATATATATATATATATATATATCAGCAAAATGATTAAGGGAGATAATCTCTGGATTGGCCTATTCGATTGAGCTGAAATTTGTGAAGAACATAGATGTATATTACAGGTAGGACCATGATTCGCTAGAATTTCAATATCTAAAACCTTTTGGCGGCGGCAGGCATTTTAGTGAATTTTCAGGTACTCCTATATTTCCAAGCAGTGTAAATTTTTGTAGAAAAAAGGATTAAACATGAAAACATATTATATTTTTAGCTTGTTTCTGATAAAGAATTGAAAATTTTGAGCCAGGTGTAGGCGCTGAGTGCCTAAAAGTAGGCATGGATTTTTGGAACATATTGACGTAAACTAAAAGTCAACAGACATGGACTTTCAAGACTGTGCAGGCAACTCTGTAGCTACAGCAAGCTCCTGAAAAAAATCCTTCAAAACCATCGAGTCTCCTGAAAAATTTTTGATTTTCGAAAATAAATTCAAACTATTGATAAACTTTGACTTTTATCCAGCAAGTCAAATAAAAATTTCAAAAATTCCGCGGTAACGCGTGATCAAATTAACACTATTTTCAGCACTCAAAACTTCTGTTCACGAGAACAGACGATCGGATAATGCGATCAATATGAAATTTACAGGACATGTTGAAATTAGCTAGGACCCAGTCTGATAGAAATGATTTTGAAATACGGGCAATACTGTGGCAGTGCTGTCATTTGGAAAAATCACTGAGAAAAAAAACTGGTTTTTGGCCTAAAGCTTCCGATTAAGTTACCAGATTTCAACAAAATTCACGCAGTAAGTGGTCTTTACTTTAAGATAGATTCCATAGAAGTTTGATTGAATAATTAGAATAAGGTCGCCAGCTATGGCAATTTCGGTCTCCTAAATATTGTAAAGTTGCTCAGGAAAATTAAGGTTTTTTCCCAATAACGTTCGATGCAGTAACGAAATCAAAACGAAATTCGTGATATGAATGGATATTAATGCGTTTCTAATTCAATAGAAATTTCGTTGAAAAATTATGAAAGAATTGCTAGCTATGATAAATTTCGTAATTTATTGACATTTCTTTATCGAGCGATATTGTCTTAAAATTTTCAAATGGCAATGATCCTCCAATGACAATTAACAACAAATATTAACGTTTCAAAAATTTGAAAAGTTTGGACGGTGGTAACCCTAAAATTACATTCACTCCTCTAACTTACAGTGCAGCCATTCAATCGAAACCAAATTCATAGGATGGGTTGAACACAACGTGAAGCAGCTTTGCAGCTAGCACATGATTGCCAGCACCAGACACTTTCGTAAATATTGCACCAACAGATGCTTCCATTTTGTATTCATAAGCAAAGCATTTACAATAAAATAAGCAAACGATATTTAAATTTTCCGAGTTTTGGAAATTTTTCGGATGGCAACCCCAGACATAGTTTAATCGCTGAAACTTTCGATGATATCCTCGGATGAAAACGAAATTCAAAGGATAGATTGATGAAGCATGAGCATGTTAAGGTAGATTTATTGCTGCTGTGTTGGATAAATGTTGCCAGCACTGAATATTTTCATCATTTGTGTTATAAGAAAAGCTGTTAGAAAATGATATTTCTTCCTTTGAGTAAGAAATGGTTGATATGATACTACAAAGAAGTGTATAACGTCTTCACACATTTTTAAATCCCTCAAAGATAATTTCTACGAAAATTAGTTTTCTAGCGGTTCTGATGCGCTAGACTATTTTACTTTTATGCCAGTTTTGTTTTGATTAGTATGGCCCATGCATATTTTGAGAAAGTATCAATTACGGTAAGTAGAAATGAACATCCATGGTTTTCAGATCGGTAAGCGCCCATTTCAACTAGATGAGCTTGCCATATATCATCCAATCTTTTTATTGTAACATGTCGCCTTTTGAAATTTTTCTTGCGGGCTTGTGCAGCTCGTTAACAATATGAGTTTAAATCATCACGCTTCTTTTTTACTAATGTTCGAAGAAGAACATTAGTATTAAAATCACTTTGGCCAAAAATTCATATTTCTATATATATATATATATATATATATATATCATCAAAAAATTTCAGTGAAAAAATCTCAGGAACGCGCCATCCGATTGAGCTGAAATTTTCAGGACACATTGGTGTATATGCAGAATAGTGCCAGGTCTCAAAAAAAGTAAATAATCTTTAACCCTTTGGCGCCGGCGGCCATTTTAGTGATTTTTTTAATATACCTATTATTCCGTACACAAATAACTTTTGCAAAAATAAAGTTGACGACATAAATTTCGAACAAGTTTGACATGTGAATCGGATAATGTTTTGGAATTTTTTAGCCCCATGTGTGCGCTGGGTGCCTAAAAAGAGAACGGGAAAATTTAAAAAATTTTAAATTGCGATAACTTTTGACAGAGCTATTCCATGATTACGAAATTTTCAGGAAATGTTTGTTTTATTAAGTTGTAGATCAATGTACGTTTTAATGAGCGTGCTGGCAACCCTGTAGCTAGGGCAGGCACTGAAAGTGAAAACCTCCAAATCATCGTCTCTCTTGAAAAAATTTCGTTTCTTAAAAAAAAAGCCACTCATATGTAAATTTTGTGCTTTGTTTACATAAACAAAGAAAAAAATTTGATATGGTAAAACGGGCACGCCTGGTAACCCTTGCCCAAGTTACCTATATTTTAAGCATCAAAAACTTCTGTTCACGGAAACTCACGATCCGATGAACAGAATTTATTGAAATTTGCAGAATGTATTGGTCTTAAATAGGACCAGGTCTGATAGAAGTGATTTTGAATTGCGAGTGATTCTGTGCCAGTGGTGCCATCTTGAAAAACCACTAAAAAAGATAACTGCTTTTAGCCCTATAAATTCTGATTGAATCGTTCGATTTTGATGAATCTCCAACAGTAGCACGACCTTACTTCAAACCATGTTTGGTAGAAGTTTGGTTGAAAAAGTCGGTTGAAGCTGCCAGCTATGATAATTTTGGTGTCTTGAATTTGAAAAAATAAAAATTTGGAAGTGAAAACATTCAAACCATCGAATATCCTAAAAAATGTCCGTTTCTACAATAAAACCAATCTGTATACAAATCTTATGCTTAATCTATACAGTCAAAGTAAAACTTTGGAAATTTCATGTCGGACAAGAACGGTAACCCTCTCTCAGTTAACCTATATTTTAGCTTCAAAAACTTCTGTTCACGGGAAATCACGAATCAATCATCAGATAGAATTGAAATTTACAGAATGCATTGGACTTAAGTAGGGCCAGGTCTGATAGAAGCGATTTTGAATTGTATGCAACTGTGTTCCAGTGGTGCCATCTTGAAAAATTACAAAGAAAAAAAAACTCTAGCGCACCTGAACCGCTAGAAACACTAATGTTCGAAGAACAGTAGAAGAATCGTGCAGGTTTTGAGTGCATATTCCACCACATGTGCTGCTTATTACGGCCAAACTGTTTCAAATGCCACGTTTTACTTTCGTCTTAAGAATGCATTATAACTCATATGGTGGAAGGTTTCAGATATTACCACTGGCATGAATTTCAACGTTTATGAGAGCAAAACACGGGTTAATTATATTCGTTATCAGTTGCATATTTCACATAATTTTGAAAGCAGCATCTCATATAACATCAATGAAGAAAATGCTCAGTGCCTGCAGCACTGTAACTGAAGTTGGTGTTTGAGGCTGCGATCCGAAATATTTGCAGAACTTTGCGAATTGTAACATCGGTTATTTATTTTCATTGTAAATGTTTGCGGTATGTATACTAACTGTAAACTTTTATTGATACAAAAGTAGCACAACCGACTCGTGCTGGCAACCTTTCGCCAGTATCAAAGCCAAGAATATATCACATATGCTTCACGTTGTTATAATACATTCGAAGTTATAGGAGTATAAAGAAATTTAGGGTTACCTGCAGCCAGTTTTTTTCAAATAATCGAAAGCTGAATATTTGCTGTTTATTGTCACTACAATATCATTACCATTTGAAAATTCTTCGATAAAACAGCTTAATACAGATATTGCAATTAAACACAAAACCAATAATAGCTGGCAACCTTACCGTGGCTTTTCAACCAAATTTGGCCTAAATAATGTTTATACTAGGTACCATCAATTGTATGAAATTCGTACTGATTTCCTGATTGCACTGGAAGTTATAGGGCAAAAAGTTTTATTTTCCTGAGCGAATTTTCAAAACCAAAGACACAAAAATTACCATAACTGGCAGCACCAATCGAATTTTGTAACCAAATTTTCATCAAACAGAGCTTAAAGTAAGATTCAGCTACTGTGTCAATTTCATGAAAATCTGGTAACTTATTCACATTTCATAGGGCAAAAAGCTGTTTTTTTTCTTTGTAATTTTTCAAGATGGCACCACTGGCACAGACTTGCCCACAATTCAAAATCGCTTCTATCAAATCTGGTTTTACTTAAGTTCAATGCATTCTGTAAATTTCAGCTGTATCTGATTATTGGTTCGTGAGTTTCCGTGAACAGAAGTTTTTGATGCTAAAAATATAGGTTAACTGGGAGAGGGTTACCGTTCTTGTCCGACATGAAATTTCCAAAGTTTTATTTTGAACGTGTAGATACAACATAAGATTTATATACAGATTGGTTTTATTGTAAGAAACGGACATTTTTTTGAATATTCGATGGTTTGAATGTTTTCACTTCCAAATTTTTTTTTTCAAAATGAAGAAACCAAAATTATCATAGCTGGCAGCTCCAACCGAATTTTTCAACCAAATTTCTACGAAACATCGTTTAAAGTAAGATCCAGCAATTGTGTGAGTTTCGTCAAAATCGAACGATTCAATCTGAATTTATAGGGCTAAAACAGTTATCTCTTTTAGTGGTTTTTCAAGATGGCACCACTGGCACAGAATCGCCCGCATTTTAAAATCACTTCTATCAGACCTGGTCCTATTTAAGGCCAATACATTCTGTGAATTTCAAGTAATTCTGCTAATCGGATCGTGAGTTTCCGTGAACAGAAGTTTTTGATGCTAAAAATATAGGTAAATTGAGCAAGGGTTACCAGGCGTGCCCGTTATACCATATCTTTTTTTTTTTTTGGTTATGTAAACAAAGCACAAGATTTACATAGGAGTGGCCTTTTTTTGAAGAAACGGCATTTTTTCAAGAGAGACGATGATTTGGAAGTTTTCACTTTCAGTGCCTGTTTTAGCTACAGAGTTTCCAGCACGCTCATTAAAAGCTACACAAATCTACAACTTAATAATATCAACATGTCCTTCAAATTTCGTATTGATTGAATAGCTCTGTCAAAAGCTATCGAAATTTAAAAATTTTCAAATTTTCCCGTCCTCTTTTTAGGCACCCAGCGCACACATGGGGTTAAAAAATTCCAAAACATTATCCGATTCATATGTAAAACACGTTAGAAATTTATTTCGTTAACTTTATTTTTGCAAAAATCATTTGTGCACGAAATAATAGGTATATTAAAAATATCACTTAAATGGCCGCCGGCGCCAAAAGGTTTACAATAATTGACATTTAAAGAGACCTGGACCTATTCTGCATATACACCAATGTATCCTGAAAGTTTCAGCTCAATCGGATGGCGCGTTCCCGAGATTATCTCACTGAAATTTTTTGATGATATATATATATATCTATATATATATATATATATATATATATATATATATATATATATATATATATATATATATATATATATATATATATATATATATATATATATATATATATATATATATATATGAATATATATATATATATATATATATATACATATATATATATATATGAATTTTTGGCCGAATCGATTTTAATACTAATGTTCTTCGAACATTAGTAAAAATGCTTTTTGCCCTATGAAATGTGAATAAGTTACCAGATTTTCATGAAATTGACACAGTACCTGAACCTTACTCTAAACTCTGTTTGATAGAAATTTGGTTGAAAAATTCGATTGGTGCTGCCAGCTATGGTAATTTTTGTGTCTTTGGTTTTGAAAATACGCTCAGGAAAATAAAACTTTTTGCCCTATAACTTCCAGTGCAGTCATGAATTCAATACGAATTTCATACAATTACTGGAACCTATTATAAACATTATTCAAGCCAAATTTGGTTGAGAAGTCATGATAGGGCTGCCAGCTGGTCTTGGTTTTGTGTTTGTTTGCAATATCTTTATTAAGCGGTTGTATCGTAGAATTTTCAATTGGCTATGATATTGTAGTGACAATAAACAGCAAATATTAAGCTTTCGATTATTTGAAAAAACTCGCTACAGTTAACCCTAAATTGGCGGTCGGTCGCCAGCCGAATAGGGGGAAAAACATGTAGTAGACGCAAATTTACACGTGCCGCAACTGTTTAGTCTGGTGAAAGTTTGATCCATAACCTCCTCGCGGTGGCCGCCGGTAACAATCCCCCGGAAGGCAGGATTGGCTAATTGGATCAGGCTAGTCCCTTCTAAGTAAGGTTGGTGAGAGATCTCTCTCCCGTAAAAATTTTTGGTTCTGCCGCACGCCCGTACAGCAGCCAGCTGTATGGGCTGTGTAAACGGAGGCCTCGCCCGTAACCGGCAGAGGGGCGCCCTTGTTTCTCTCCGCAGGGGTGATACGGAGGCCTGGGGATAGGTCTGGGCTGGTGACTGAGGTGAAGGTTCACCTGCGGGGTTCTGAATCCAACACTTCACTTTGCTCGGTTCTGGAACCTGGCGAACCGCGGTCTACAGAGTAGCGAACTGTTAGACTAGGGGAGACACCTTGGTTGCCTCGGCAGCAAGGAGCGCAGGTTCAGCGTACTGTGAAAGCCTACGGAACCCTCGGATGGTCGTGGGGGAGTCTGCCTCGCGATCCGAAGAGGGGGAAGGACGGTCGGAGCAATACGTTGTTCCTATGGGGGCGGGGTGTAGCGGGAGGCAAAATGCTGGCAATTGCCTCGGCTGTGGTCCGAGAACGCGAAACCCAAACCTGAAACATTGAATAAACAATATCTATGGATCCTACCAAAGACATAAATAAAAAAATCGAATTTCCCGCCAGTACTACTGGAGGGAAATCACCAGATAACGACCCCTTCAAAAGGAGTTCAAAGGTGACACGATCACCAACGTCGGGAAGCAAAACGGCTCAGGGTCAGACGATCGAAAGATTGTGGGCCCTGAAGCTAGATGGGGAACCCGCCGCGGGATCTACTGTGAGTCCGATGGACGTAGCGGTACCCGTCAGCAGAGCAGCTACTCAGCAGTCTGGCGGCGGGTCTGGAGATTCACTGGCCAGTACAACGGAAGCGGCGGTTGAGCCGGCTTCTAGCAGAGCTGTGACCAAGAACGGAGGCGGCAAGCTGAAAGGCTTGCAGGTCACCGGGAAGGAAGCGGCGGCTAAGCCACTCAGCAGAGCTGTAACCAAGACTGGAGGTGGTGCCTCCAAAGATCTGCAGTCTACTGTGAAGGTGGCGGCAGCTGATCCCACCAAAGGGAGGAAGCGGAATGCCCAACGCTTCAGAAGGAGGGAGGCAAAACGAGCGGCCAGTAGCACGGTGACACTGGAATCCAAAGGGAAACCCGAGGTTGCCCAAGTGAAACCTGCTGCAGCAGCTGCAAGTAAACGCCAACGCTCAGAGGAGTTAACCTCGCCGAGAGGTAAATCGACGAAGAGGCCACGACAGGAGACGGCAGTTCGTTCCTTTAGGGACGTAGCGGCCAGTCACCTTAAGCTGGCCGTCGTTGACAAGCAGGAACCCCTGGAATGGAGACTTGAAGATGACGTGGCCAAGGTGATTCTTAAACGGATCACCGAGGAACTCCTCAGGTTTGCCATGTCAACGGAAGAAGGGTCACCTCGCTTTGAAGGCTGTAACATTGTTCGCGGCCACATTGCGGTGACCTGTAGTGACGTCTTCTCGACGGAATGGCTTCGGTCTACCGTCCTGAAGATTTCTGCAGACCATCCAGGTTTGGACGTAGTGGAGGAGACATCCGTGCCCAAGCTAATTACAGCGAAAGTGGCGGTGCCCCACTCGAACGCTTCGGAGGCTCTGTCTCTGCTAAAAAGACAGAACCCCAATCTTAAAGTTTCAGGCTGGAGATTATTCCAGGCTGTTAAACTAACTAACCAATCTGCGGAGCCTGACTTAACTGGTGCAGCTAAGTTAGTGCTTGTGCTGGGTATCGATCGGGAGTCCGCGGATCAAGTACGGGCCAACAACGGGTTGATTCACTTCGGTCTGAAGAGGATCACCTTGAAAGTTGGAGCGGAGAAGGTGACTGAGGGTAGCCGAAGTGCGAGTGGTACAAGCAAATCTGCACCACAGTAGAGGGGCGACGGCCAATCTGCTTCGGCATCTCAGTCGGGGTTACGCTGACATCGCACTGATACAGGAGCCGCTTCTGTACAAGAATGTGGCTTGTGGATTCGGCACCAGCCTCAGTGTGTTCCAGCTAAAAGGAAGGGACAAGACAAGGACTTGTATTGTCGCCAAAAAAGAGGTGAAAGCAATCTTGATTCCGCAGCTTTGTGATGGGGATACAACCACAGTGTGTGTGGAGTGGGGGATCGCTGGTAGCGGCACGAAGCGGTGCCTGTTGTCGGCGGTCTATCTACCATACGACATAGATCCCATCACGCCCGGACTGAGAAGATTGGCAGTAGCGGCTATGACAACGGATGCTGTTATCGGCTGTGACGCAAATGCTCACCACGAAATATGGGGAAGCACCAACATAAACGAGAGAGGTAGGAGTTTGCTAGAATTTTTAACGTCAACCAACCTCAACATCCTCAACATGGGTAACAAACCTACATTTATAACTAAGAACAGGGCTGAGGTAATTGATATTACCCTGGCAACTCCAAGCATAATGAAAAGTGTCCACAGCTGGCAGGTTTATAACCTGCCATCGCTCTCGGACCACCAGTGGCTATGCTGGAATATCGGTTGTTCTGTTATTTCACCTAAAAAAGTACGGAACCCGAGAACAGCACAATGGGAAGTTTACTCAAGGAAAACAAATAGACACCTCAGAGCACTAGACGATCTGGAACTGACGAGTCCAGGACGGCTGAACGAGCAGGTGAAGCGATTAACGGGAATCTTAGTGTCAGATTTCAAAGACGTGTGTCCGGAAAAGCCCGTAAGGAAGAACGCTACCTTGTGGTGGAATGGCGAACTCACAGAGGCTAGAGGTCGCACACGAAGGGCGTTTAACACCGCAAGGCGTTCCGGAAACGTGGCTGACTGGGATCGTTACAAGCAAGAGCTGTCGCTTTTCAAAAAGAAGATTAGACAAGCCAAGCGCGACTCATGGAGGGAATTCTGTGAGAACATTGAAGGAGGTACAGAGGCTGCCAGAATCAGGAAGGTTCTAAGCGTAACCCCCGGCATACCTACGCTTTTGCGAAGGGAAAACGGGGATTGGGTGGAGGACCCGAAAGAGTGCCTGGACTTGCTACTGGAAACTCACTTTCCAGAATCAGCCTGCGTGACACCGCGTAGTGACGTACTTCGCGGAACCCACCGGGCGTCTGAGCGGCTGATCAAGGAAGTAGTGGACGAGGTCAAGATTGAATGGGCTATTGGCACATTCCGACCTTACAAAGCTACAGGGATTGATGAGATATCACCTATCATGCTTCAAAAAGCAGACAAGGCCATCATTCCCATTCTGCAGCGTATTTTTACCGCATGCCTCCGCCTCGGGGTAGTACCCGAGCAATGGACAAAAGCTAGAGTGGTTTTCATTCCGAAACCTGGTAGGTTGAATCATCATTACGTGAAGGACTTTAGACCAATCAGCTTAACATCGTTTCTGCTCAAAACACTAGAGAGGCTTGTTGATCTGCACATCAAAAGCTCGAACACGCGTATCTAGCGGGCAGATCAGTAGATACGGCATTACACAAAGTTGTCCGTACAATAGAAAAATCCTTACGGCAGAAGGAATTCACGTTGGCAGCCTTCTTAGACATTGAGGGGGCCTTCAATAATGTCACTGTCGCGAGTATCATTGATGCCTTGGCTCGATATGGAGTGGATAAAACCCTGGCGACCTGGGCATCTGACTTGCTCAAGAGCAGGCGGATTGAGGCTACCTTTTTGGAGGCCAAAGCGGAAAGAACAGTCGGTACCGGAACACCACAAGGAGGGATTATATCTCCCCTTTTCTGGATCCTGACAGTCAACGAAATACTGGAGAAGTTAAGGGCCAGTGGCTTTGAGGTAGTGGTGTATGCCGATGACATTGTGGTACTTGTGAGGGGTGCGTTCCCACAAACTTTGTCGGACCTTATGCAATCGGCGCTGGACCATATTCAAATCTGGGCCAGAAAAGTCGGTCTTAGGGCAAACCCGACAAAAACCGAACTTATGCTCTTCACAAGGAAACACAGGGTACCGGCTATTGCCACGCCTAACCTCAACGGAATAACATTGGAGCTTGCTGATAGTGTTAAATATTTGGGCCTTATACTAGACAGGAAACTGAACTGGGGGGCTAACGTGAAGCACAGAATTGGTAAGGCCCGCGCAGCACTTTTCGCTTGCCGGTCCGCCTACTCCAATACCTGGGGTCTTAAACCTAGGGCGGCCTATTACATATTCACATGTGTAGTCAGGCCGATTTTGGTGTATGGAGCGGTCGTGTGGTGGAAAGCAGCGGAGAGTAAAACTAATATCAAGGAGCTAACAACACTGCAAAGATTAGTTTGCATATGTATAACGGGCGCTTTAAGAACCGCCCCAACGGCTGGGTTGGAAATGATTTTGGGACTCATGCCCCTAGATCGATTCATCTTTAGAAGCGCAAGCTTAGCGGCGATACGCGCTAAAAGGTCTGGCATGTGGAACGATTCAGATCAGTGGGGCCACAGCGGTATTCTTATAGAATGCCGCAAAAGATTTGGACTCGTTGCAGAAGACACGGACCACATGAGCAAAATAATACATCTTGGCAGGAATTTCCAGGTCAAGATACCCACAAGAACAGACTGGAAGAAAAAGGAAGCTACCACCGATAGGGGCGCCTGGATTTACACGGACGGGTCAAAGACGGACACAGGAGTTGGCTCGGGCGTGTTTTCTACGGATTTGAGCCTTAACCTGTGGTGTAGACTGTCGGACCATGCTACCGTCTTTCAGTCTGAATTACATGCTATACGCATGGCAGTTGAGTCCATTAGCGGAATATCAACCAGACCAATGACCATTTGCGTCGACAGTAGGGCAGCCATTCTCGCTCTTGCGTCTTACAGATGTTCTTCAAAAACTGTTAACGCTTGCAGAGTGGCTCTCAATGAAAAGGCAAGGCATATTCCTATCCGGATTATGTGGGTGCCAGGGCATAGTGGGGTCATAGGCAACGAAAAAGCTGATGAATTGGCGAGGAAAGGTTCAGGAGCTAGCAACTGCCCCTGCATCACTGTACCTCGGTCAATCGCGGACGCCACAAACAAACTTGATGCCGCCATATGGGCCAAACTAAAGTCCGAATGGGAAAACAGGCTGGACTGCAGGGTGGCCAGGATATTATGGCCATCACCTGATCCAAGCAAAAGCAGGAAACTGCTCAAGCTCAGCAGGAACTGCTTGAGAACCACGGTCGGCTTGCTCATAGGGCACTGCCTTACCGCATCTCATGCGAAGAAAATGGGACTGACATCCAGCAGTTTATGCAAGAGGTGCGAGATGGAAGAGGACACCATCGAGCATACTCTCTGCGATTGTCCGGCCCTCAATAATAAACGCCTCAAAATTTTTGGTGCATACCACTTTCAAGGGTTAGCAGAGGTGGCTGGTACCGTCACGCTGAGTCAGCTGATCCAGTTTGGCGAAGCGGTCACCTGGCAGCTCTAAAAAGCCAGCGAAGGGTGGCAAATGGGCCCAAACTGGTGGCCTAATGCAAGCCGCGTTTCCCGGCAGCCCTCTTTACTAACCTAACCTAACCCTAAATTTCTTTATACTCCTATAACTTCTAATGTTATATAACATCGTGAAGCAGATGTGATATATTCTTGGCTTTGATACTGGCGAAAGGTTGCCAGCACGAGTCGGTTGTGCTACTTTTGTATCAATAAATGCTTACAGTTAGTAATCATACCGGAAACATTTACAATGAAAATAAATAACCGATGTTTCAATTCCCAAAGTTCTGCAACTTTTTCGGATCGCAGCCCCAAACACCAACTTCAGTTACAGTGCTGCAGGCACTGAGCATTTTCTTCATTGATATTATATGAGATGCTGCTTTCAAAATTTTGTGAAATAAGCAACTGATAACGAATATAATTAACCCGTGTTTTGCGCTCATAAACGTTGAAATTCATGCCAGTGGTAATATCTGAAACCTTCTACCATATGAGTTATAATGCATTCTTGAGACAAAAGTAAAACGTGGCATTTGAAACAATTTGGCCGTAATAAGCAGCGCAAAACTGCACGATTCTTCTACTGTACTTCGAACATTAGTGTTTCTAGTGGTTCAGGTGCGCTAGAGTTTTTACTAATGTTCGAAGGACAATAGTATTAAACTCGTTTCGCCGAAAATTCATATTTCTTTATATATATATATATATATATATATATATATATATATATATATATATATATATATATATATATATATATATATATATATATATATATATATATATATATATATATATATATATATATATATATATATATATATATATATATATATATATATATATATATATATATATATATATATATATATATATATATATATGTATATCAGCAAAATGATTAAGAGAGATAATCTCTGGAGTGGCCGATTCGATTGAGCTGAAATTTTCGGAGAACGTAGATGTATATAGTAGGTAGGTCCACGACTTTCTCAAATTCAGATATTCTAAACTTTTTGGCGGCGGCGAGCGTTTTAGTGAATTTTTATGTACTCCTATATTTCCAAGCAGTGAAAAGTTTTGCTAAAGAAAAGTATTGGGAATGAAAAGTAATTATGTTCTAAGTTCGTTTATGATAAAAAATTGGAAATTGTGAGTCGTGTGTGGGTGCAGGGTGCCTAAAAGTAGGCAAAGATTTTTTTTCAAATTTTGATTTGTCATTACTTGTAAGAAAAACAATGGATCATCGTGAAATTTCCAGAGCGTATTAATGTTGACTAAAATTTAGCACATGTGGATTTTTAGGACAGTGCGGGTAACCCTGTAGCTACGGCAGGCTCCTGAATAAAAAACCTTCAAATCATTGACCTTCCTGAAAAATTTTTGATTTTTGGCAAAAAAATCAGATCACTGATAAATTTCAACCTTTATCCATCATATCACATTAAATTGTTCAAAATTCCGATTTGCACAAGAACGGCAACTCATCACCAAATTACCTCTATTTTCAGCACTCGAAAGTTCTGTTCACGAGAACTGACGACCGGATTATCCGATCATAATGAAATTTACAGGACATGTTGGTATTAGCTAGTACCAGGTCTGATAGAAGTGATTTTGAAATTTGGGCAACCCTGTGCCAGTGGTACCATCTTGAAAAATCACCCAGAAAAAAAACCGGTTTTTGGCCTATTACTTCCGATTCAGCCATCAGATTTTGACAAGATTCATCCAATACTTGGATCTTATTTTACGTAACGTTTGATGAAAATTTGGCTGAAAAATTAGAATAGAGTTGCCAGCTATGGTGATTTTTGTCTCCTAAAACTTGCAAATTTGCTCAGCAAAATAAAGCTTATTTCCCTATAACTTCCGGTCCAGTGTAAAAATCAAAACGAAGTTCACGCAGCAAATGGACTTTAATGTAAACCAAATGTCATAGAAATTTCGTACCAAAATCATGAAAGAGCTGCCAGCTATGACCATTTTTGTAATTTTGTTTAATTTCTTTACTGAGCGATTATGTCATTAGATTTCCAAATGGAAATGATCCTGCAATGAAAATTAACAACAAATATTAACGCTTTGAAAATTTGATAAATTTTGAGGGTGGTAACCCTAAAATTTTTTTCACCCGTATAACTTCCAGCGCAGTGATTCAATCGAAACGAAATTTACTGGTTGGGTTTAACTTAGCGTGAAGCAGAATTGGTATGTATTATGCTTTGCTGTTGGTACAGGCTAACCAGTCATGTACACGACAGCAAAGTCACATGAAAAGATGACACCTGACTCCGCCTGGGAAGATATTCGCATCTTCAATGCAAAATTCCATTCCCATGGAAACCCAGACGCGGAGTCAGCAAAAATAGATCACAAATAGTTGTGGGACACATGACTTCGCCCCCAGTTCCCAGACCGTTGTCGGATTGTTACCACATTGTGTAAAGAGCACAGTTTTCTTAACAGTTACGAATAAAGAGTCAATATATTGTTCATTGTGAAAAGTGGTGTTTTGGTGTTGTTTCTTAATACAATATATATAAACATACAAAACTGGCGCAGTCGACGGTAGGATTGTTTTAAGTTTCGTTGCGAAGACAGACTTAATAACAATAACTTAGGAAATTGCTGTTTCGTCGCGAAGACAAACAAAAACGCAAAAGTACTAAATAACCTACAGTTTCGTCGCGAAGACAAACTGCAAAATAAAATTAAATAAAGTAATAAAACAAAATATTAAACTGGTGTTCAAGTCGAAAAGACTGAATCGTTAAGCCCAGTGCTATTTAATATAATTGTGAACTTTGTGAAGTAATCGATTCGAACGAATATTATTTGTTTTGGGTGGACTTAAATCTTAATGTCCTTTTAAACACGTCAGCTGAGACTGGTTGGCGGCCCAAAACATAAGAAAGTGGCAGATAAAAGTGCATCCGAAAACAGAAAACAAAGGAGGGAAAGGAGTTTTAATTTGAACAGACTTGTTTTCACTGGCATTTCAATGGAGCAGAAGGTGTAAGAACTCGAAAAT
>OX376373.1:110763879-110798879 GCA_947369275.1 Nemotelus nigrinus
GTATACAACTGTACATTCGTTGTAATCCTTATTGTGCACATTTCAATCACAAGTAAATGGCTGACGTGCAGAATCTTATTGTACGACAAAAGATCGCATGTGACCAACTTGCAAGGTGGCAAGTAAATTATCGCAAAGATTCCAAAGCACGGAAAACAAAGGGTTATTACCAATCTTTGCTAAGCAAAATACAAGCTCTTTACGAGCGCTTCTTGGAGACCCATGAGCAGATTTTGGAACAAGTGAATGAGAAGATTGTGGAATTGCCGTATTTTACTGAAAATTTCGACAAATTTGAAAATCTTCATCTAAATTTCCAATCGGTATTGGAAGAATTATTGCAAGGGGCGCAGGAGGTTGAAGGCATGCAGACCATGAAGACGCAAGTGCAAACAAAAACTGATGAATTAGAGTTGAAACTTCCTCGGATAAACTTGCCTAAATTTACGGGAAATTATGAAGATTGGGTGCCATTTAAGGATCTTTTTGTGTCAATTATCCATGGTCGGGCTTCGTTATCACAAGTGGAAAAGCTGCATTATTTAAAATGCAGTCTAGGTGGTGAAGCGGAAATTTACTCCGACATTTTGCCATAACTCGAGCAAATTATGAGTCCGCGTGGAACCTGTTAAATGAGCGATATGACAACCAAAAAGTGTTGTTAAATGCTCAATTTAAGAAATTGTTCAGCATTGGTAATGCATCCGAATCCGCTACTGCATTGAAAGGTCTTGTTGATCGTACTGTTGAATGTGTTCAGTCAATTGAAAATTTAAAGTTAGGGGATTTATGGCAATACATAGTGGTGTATCTGACAACCCAACGATTACCTCAAGAAACCCGTCAGCTGTGGGAGCAACATCAAGCATTAAACACCAAATTGCCTTCATTTGATGAGTTGAAAACTTTTTTAAATCAAAGATTTCGTGCTTTAGAAGCTTCCGGGATCGATCGATCTAAACAATTTCGAATTCAATCCCATACTCGCAATGTTCATTCAGTACAAACACATTCGTCAACTGTATGTGTTCATTGTCGAGGTCCTCACCGTTTAGTTCATTGTGCACAGTTTAAACAACTGCCCCATCCTAACAAATTCAATATCGTTTAACGAAATGGGCTATGTCTGAATTGCCTGGATAGGGGACACTTATTGATAAATTGTCCTAGCAGATTCAAATGTTTGAAGTGTCAAAGGTCACATAATACACTTCTGCATCGAGATGATCCATCGGCCAACAGTGCAACCAATCTATTGTCATCAACATCACAAGCGGAACACTTGCATGTACATAGCATTAACACATTGAACCGACGAGAAGTTCTTCTAGCCACAGCTGTCG
Source organism: Nemotelus nigrinus (assembly GCA_947369275.1). Taxonomy (NCBI): domain Eukaryota; kingdom Metazoa; phylum Arthropoda; class Insecta; order Diptera; family Stratiomyidae; genus Nemotelus; species Nemotelus nigrinus. Next base: position 110,765,223 of record OX376373.1, read on the forward strand.
TTACTTTGCATTCTCCCATTGGTCTTGTCACATTAAGAGCGCTGCTGGATCAGGGATCACAAGTTTTTTTAATTACAAAATCTGGCGTGCAACAATTGGGTTTAACCAGAAAGTCAGCCAAGGTAAATGTGTCTGGAATCGGACCCTCTGATCCAACTAAAGTAAAGGGAATAGTACAAATCAGCATGCACACTCGAACAGGAGGCGTATTGGATTTCGACGCATACATACTAGATAAATTGACCAATTCAATTCCTAACAAAGCAGTGTTGACATCGGATTGGGACCAAATAAAACACTTGCAGCTCGCTGATCCGTTCTTCGACCGTCCTTGTCGCATTGACGTTTTATTAGGAGCCGACGTTGTAGGCAATGTGATGCTAGGGGAAATGATGAAACAAGTCGCGGGACCAATAGCACAGAACACAAAATTAGGCTGGGTGATATCTGGACAAATAGAAAATGCAGTCGTGTCGACGGTTCAAAGTTTCAAAGTAGAAACAAACGCTGATGTGGAAGTCAATGAGCAATTGAAGAAGTTCTGGGAATTAGAGGAAGTGCAACCAAACCGAATTCCACCTAAGGAGGAAGAATTTTGCGAATCATTCTTTGTGGAAACTACATCTCGTAACAAATCGGTTCGTTACTCTGTGAAATTGCCGTTCAAAAGCATCGAATGCCGAAATTCCTTGGGATCTTCAAGAGCCACAGCTTTGTCTCGTTTTTCATCGTCAGAAAAGCGTTTTCAAAAGGATGAAAACTTAAAAAAAGAATACACATATTGCATTCAGGAATATTTGAATCTAGGCCACATGAAGCTAGTCAGCGATATTAATGAGCATATATTCAAAGGAGATCAATGTCAATGTGTTGCGCATTACTTACCACACCATGCAATCCAAAAGGAAAGCAGCACAACAAGATGTCGAGTCGTTTTTGATGCCTCCAGAAAAACAACCTCTGGTATATCATTGAACGAAACTTTGTTTGCTGGTCCAGCTATTCAAAACGACCTCATGACCGTGTTGATGAAATGGAGATGGCACCGCATTGTTTTTGTTGCTGATATAGCAAAAATGTATCGTCAGATAAACATGCACTCGGAAGATGCCTAATTTCAAAGAATTTTGTGGAGGTCCAATCCATCCGAAGAAATAAAAGACTACGCATTGACCACGATAACATTTGGTACAAGTTGTGCACCGTTTTTGGCCATTAGAACTTTGAGAAAACTGGCAGAAGATGAACGTTTTAGACATCCCAATGCATACGACTCGGTGATGAATGAATTCTACGTAGACGATCTGTTATCAGGAGAAGAAGATTTGGAAAAAACAATCAGCAAGCGGAAAGAAATATTTGAACTTTTGCAATCTGGAGGCTTTAATCTTCGCAAATGGATAAGTAATGATATGCGAATTTTAGATGGTGTGCCTGTCGAAGATTTGGAAATGCAAATGTCTTTGGATTTGAATTTAGACCAAGGTTATAAATCGTTAGGAATTATGTGGCATCCACTAACAGACCAACTTAGTTATCGCGTTAAACTAAGTGAAGAAAGCAATGCATATTCAAAGCGGCAAGTATTGTCAGATATTGCCAAGCTCTACGATCCTTTAGGCTGGCTATCTCCCATTATGATAACCGCTAAAATTTTGTTGCAGTCACTTTGGTTACATGGTTTGACATGGGACGAGCCTTTAGAAGATGAATTACATAGAACCTGGATCGATTTTAGAACTAAATTACTAATTATTGAAAATCTAAGAATACCTAGGTGGGTAAACTACACAAAGCAATCGAATTTGGAATTACATGGATTTAGCGACGCCTCATCAAAAGCTTACGCAACAGAAGTATATCTTGTTATTCGACGTGATGACGAAGCTCATGCGCATCTTCTAATATCTAAATCTAAGGTGGCTCCTTTACGAACGGTTTCAATACCACGACTGGAAGTGGAGCAGTACAGTTGGCAAAATTAATTTCGAAGGTAAAACTTGCATTGAATTTGATGAGTATCAGTACTTCGTTATGGACTGATTCCGAAATCGAGCTTGCATGGCTAAGAGATCATCCAACTCGATGGACAGTTTTCGTCGCCAATCGAACCACGGAAATTTTGAACCACGTTGGGAATACTCCTTGGCGTCATGTTCCATCCAATCAAAATCCCGCTGATTTAGCATCCCGCGGAATCCATGCTTCTGAAATCTTCGACAATAATTTGTGGTGGCATGGACCCAGTTGGTTGACTCAGGATTCTAGTAATTGGCCCCACAGTACCTGTTCCTGGAATACTAAACTGGAATGCAAAAATACACTGTTAGTCCATGTTGTTAATGAATGTAACGCAGACCTCGACACTTTGCTAGATAAATTTTCAACTTTGTCTCGTTTGATACGAGTAACAGCCTATTGCTTCCGTTTCTTCGCACACATATCGAAACAATCTAATTATAGCGGACATTTAACAACAATCGAATTACAGCAATCGTTTAACTTCTGGTTAAGATACACTCAATCAAAGGAATTTGGAAAAGAAATCTCGACGTTACGAAATGGAAAGGTCATTGGAAACAACAGCCTTCTCAGGAATTTGAACCCGTTTGTAGATGGTACTGGAATATTGAGAATTGGAGGACGGTTAAACAACGCAACTTTGCCATACGACGCTAAGCATCAAATCATTCTACCTAAAAGAGGAAAATTAGTGGAGTTATTAATACATCAAACGCATCAAAACACTTTACATGGACAAACGCAGCTGATGTTGAATATGATTAGAAGACGGTATTGGACTTTAGACGCTCGTAATACTATTAAGCGGGAAATACGCAAATGTGTAAAATGTTTCCGGGCAAAGCCGCAAATATTAACCCAATCGATGGGAAGCTTACCAGCACCTAGAGTAAATATGTCCAGTCCATTCACGCATACGGGTGTCGATTACTGCGGTCCAATTGAGTATCGCGACAGACGAGGACGTACAAACTACACAAGGGATACATCGCAATATTCATATGTCTAGCAGTCAAGGCTATTCACATTGAATTCGTCAGTGATTTGACTACAGCAGCGTTTCTCGAAGCACTGCGTCGATTTATGGGACGTCGAGGACTTTGTAACCACATATATAGTGACTGCTGTACTAATTTCATCGGAACTTGCGCGGAATTGCGACGCATCGTGAAAAGAAACAATCATTATGCTGCAGAAGTACTCGCCAATGAAAATATCATTTGCATTTCAACCCTCCTGCTTCTCCACATTTCGGTGGACTGTAGGAGGCCGGAGTGAAGTCGATTAAACAGCACTTACGTCGAATTGTTGGAGGAGCAGCATTAACTTTTGAGGAAATGTCAACCGTGTTAGTAAGAATTGAAGCTTGTCTCAACTCCCGGCCTTTATACCCTTTATCAGATGACCCCACAGACATCGAAGTGCTCATTCCAGCTTAGCAATACTTACACCACCTGAACAAGATTTAACAGCCATAAAAGTGAATTATTTTGATAGATGGCAGTATGTTCAACATTTGACACAGGACTTCTGGAACAAATGGAAAGTTGAATATTTAAATCGCCTGCAATCACGTCCAAAATGGCTTAACAAGGAAATAAACGCGCGCGTTGGTGATATTTGTATATTAAAGGACGAAAGAGTGGTATCCTATAAATGGCCGTTAGCAAAAATAACTGAACTTCATCCTGGAAAAGATTCATTAGTGCGAGTGGTTTCCGTGTTCTCAAATGGCAAAATTTATAAACGACCTATATCAAAAATCGCGTCACTGCCGATCGCAACAAGAACTTGAACTTCATTATTGAATTAATAACGATTATTGAATTAATAACGTATCAAATATACTTACGAAATTCGGACTGTAATATCAAGTATTAACGATAAACTAATGAATTGATGAATCGATTAACCCGTTCGAGATAAATGAAGAGACAACACTTGGAATAACAACTGAAAAAAAAGCCAATTGACATCGAATTAATAACAATAATTGAATCAAATGAATTAACCTTAATTTAAAGTAAACATAGTTATCTCAATCTCTGTTCAACGTCTTATACCATACCAAAACCTGTCCCCTAAATTCCTTCCAATCCTTTGTTCGAGGTGGCGAGTCAGGGCGCCACGTTAATATAACCCTTGGTTGCTGGATGTTATGTGTATGTTCGGAGTAAATGCCACAGGCAACACTAACATCTTTAACGTATGGTTATCGACTCCGGTATTCCATAATTTTTCTGGAATTTAAACGCTTATGCTTAACGGACCAATGTATCAACAAGGAGTCTATGATCGGTAATTCAATATCGATGTAAAACATTACTAAGCATGTATTTATAGGTGGTAATCCTGATCCTGTCGGACAAGTGGGGGGAGGATGTTCAACAATGAATTGACGTTGTCACCTTGACAACATCAACAGCAGATGGGAGACAGACAGCTGATTCGAAAATTTTAATGCTGTGTTTAAAATGTAAAACTGGATATTGGAAATTTATAACCAGTAATTGTTCAAAAGCTGCAATGTACCGAAATTTTCACTACCCAGTTATTTTTCAAAATTTAAAGTTAGAATAGAAATTTGAAATGAAAGTTAAGTACATCGTCAACCTTGAAACCGTTCGCATTACAAATCGTTTTCGAAATTAGAAATTAATAGAATTTGAAATCGTGTCGTTGAAACCGTAGTATTTAACCGCAAATAGAAAGTTTTAAAATTTGTAATTAGAAAGTGTATTTGAAATATTAACAATTGAATAAATTGGTCAACTAAACTTGCTTTGGTGTTTTTGATTTTAACGGGAACTCTCATAAGGTGAAATTTTAAGATTCGAAAGAAACACAGGCTCATACTAAAATCAACTTATCCTTTAAATTTCGTTCTAATCGGAGGATTTCATTTCAGGAAATTTTAGATAAACCGCCCTCAAAACTTTTCAAATTTCAAAAGCGTCAATATATATTGTTAATTTTTATTGCAGGATCATTCCCATTTGATATTTTAATGACATAATCGTTCAGTAAAAAAATTCCAAAAAATTACAAAATGGTCATAGCCGACAGCCCTTTAATGATTTTTGTACGAAATTCCTAAGACATTTGGTTCACATCAAAGCCTATTAACTGCATGAATTTCATTTTGATTTCGTGACTGGACCGGAAGTTATAAGGAAAAAGCTTTATTTTTCTGAGCAAATTTGCAAGACTAAGGAGACAAAAATCACCATAGCTGGCGTCTCTATTCTAATTTTTCAGCCAAATTTTCGCCAAACTTTACTTTAAATAAGATCAAAGGCAAGCTTCAATTCTTACTAACACGGTTGACATTTCCTCAAAAGTTAATGCTGCTCCTCCAACAATTCGACGTAAGTGCTGTTTAATCGACTTCACTCCGGCCTCCTACAGTCCACCGAAATGTGGAGAAGCAGGAGGGTTGAAATGCCAAATGATATTTTCATTGGCGAGTACTTCTGCAGCATAATGATTGTTTCTTTTCACGATGCGTCGCAATTCCGCGCAAGTTCCGATGAAATTAGTACAGCAGTCACTATATATGTGGTTACAAAGTCCTCGACGTCCCATAAATCGACGCAGTGCTGCGAGAAACGCTGCTGTAGTCAAATCACTGACGAATTCAATGTGAATAGCCTTGACTGCTAGACATATGAATATTGCGATGTATCCCTTGTGTAGTTTGTACGTCCTCGTCTGTCGCGATACTCAATTGGACCGCAGTAATTGACACCCGTATGCGTGAATGGACTGGACATATTTACTCTAGGTGCTGGTAAGCTTCCCATCGATTGGGTTAATATTTGCGGCTTTGCCCGGAAACATTTTACACATTTGCGTATTTCCCGCTTAATAGTATTACGAGCGTCTAAAGTCCAATACCGTCTTCTAATCATATTCAACATCAGCTGCGTTTGTCCATGTTAAGTGTTTTGATGCGTTTGATGTATTAATAACTCCACTAATTTTCCTCTTTTAGGTAGAAGGATTTGATGCTTAGCGTCGTATGGCAAAGTTGCGTTGTTTAACCGTCCTCCAATTCTCAATATTCCAGTACCATCTACAAACGGGTTCAAATTCCTGAGAAGGCTGTTGTTTCCAATGACCTTTCCATTTCGTAACGTCGAGATTTCTTTTCCAAATTCCTTTGATTGAGTGTATCTTAACCAGAAGTTAAACGATTGCTGTAATTCGATTGTTGTTAAATGTCCGCTATAATTAGATTGTTTCGATATGTGTGCGAAGAAACGGAAGCAATAGGCTGTTACTCGTATCAAACGAGCCAAAGTTGAAAATTTATCTAGCAAAGTGTCGAGGTCTGCGTTACATTCATTAACAGCATGGACTAACAGTGTATTTTTGCATTCCAGTTTAGTATTCCAGGAACAGGTACTGCGGGTCCAATTACGAGAATCCTGAGTCAACCAACTGGGTCCATGCCACCACAAATTATTTTCGAAGATTTCAGAAGCATGGATTCCGCGGGATTCTAAATCAGCGGAATTTTGATTGGATGGAACATGACGCCAAGGAGTATTCCCAACGTGGTTCAAAATTTCCGTGGTTCGATTGGCGACGAAAACTGTCCATCGAGTTGGATGATCTCTTAGCCATGCAAGCATGATTTCGGAATCAGTCCATAACGAAGTACTGATACTCATCAAATTCAATGCAAGTTTTACCTTCGAAATTAATTTTGCCAACTGTACTGCTCCACTTCCAGTCGTGGTATTGAAACCGTTCGTAAAGGAGCCACCTTAGATTTAGATATTAGAAGATGCGCATGAGCTTCGTCATCACGTCGAATAATAAGATATACTACTGTTGCGTAAGCTTTTGATGAGGCGTCGCTAAATCCATGTAACTCCAAATTCGATTGCTTTGTGTAGTTTACCCACCTAGGTATTCTTAGATTTCCAATAATTAGTAATTTAGTTCTAAAATCGATCCAGGTTCTATGTAATTCATCTTCTAAAGGCTCGTCCCATGTCAAACCATGTAACCAAAGTGACTGCAACAAAATTTTAGCGGTTATCATAATGGGAGATAGCCAGCCTAAAGGATCGTAGAGCTTGGCAATATCTGACAATACTTGCCGCTTTGAATATGCATTGCTTTCTTCACTTAGTTTAACGCGATAACTAAGTTGGTCTGTTAGTGGATGCCACATAATTCCTAACGATCTATAACCTTGGTCTAAATTCAAATCCAAAGACATTTGCATTTCCAAATTTTCGACAGGCACACCATCTAAAATTCGCATATCATTACTTATCCATTTGCGAAGATTAAAGCCTCCAGATTGCAAAAGTTCAAATATTTCTTTCCGCTTGCTGATTGTTTTTTCCAAATCTTCTTCTCCTGATAACAGATCGTCTACGTAGAATTCATTCATCACCGAGTCGTATGCATTGGGATGTCTAAAACGTTCATCTTCTGCCAGTTTTCTCAAAGTTCTAATGGCCAAAAACGGTGCACAACTTGTACCAAATGTTATCGTGGTCAATGCGTAGTCTTTTATTTCTTCGGATGGATTGGACCTCCACAAAATTCTTTGAAATTGGGCATCTTTCGAGTGCATGTTTATCTGACGATATATTTTTGCTATATCAGCAACAAAAGCAAAGCGGTGCCATCTCCATTTCATCAACACGGTCATGAGGTCGTTTTGAATAGCTGGACCAGCAAACAAAGTTTCGTTCAATGATAAACCAGAGGTTGTTTTTCTGGAGGCATCGAAAACGACTCGATATCTTGTTGTGCTGCTTTTCTTTTGGATTGCATGGTGTGGTAAGTAATGCGCAACACATTGACCTTGATCTCCTTTGAATATATGCTGATTAATATCGCTGACTAGCTTCATGTGGCCTAGATCCAAATATTCCAGAATGCAATTAGTGTATTCTTTTTTTAAGTTTTCATCCTTTTTAAAACGCTTTTCTAACCATGAAAAACTAGACAAAGCTGTGGCTCTTGAAGATCCCAAGGAATTTTGGCATTCGATGCTTTTAAACGGCAATTTCACAGAGTAACGACCCGATTTGTCACGAGATGTAGTTTCCACAAAGAATGATTCGCAAAATTCTTCCTCTTTAGTTGGAATTCGGTTTGGTTGCACTTCCTCTAATTCCCAGAACTTCTTCAATTGCTCATTGACTTCCACATCAGCGTTTGTTTCTACTTTGAAACTTTGAACCGTCGACACGACTGCATTTTCTATTTGTCCAGATATCACCCAGCCTAATTTTGTGTTCTGTGCTATTGGTCCCGCAACTAGTTTCATCATTTCCCCTAGCATCACATTGCCTACAACGTTGGCTCCTAATAAAACGTCAATGCGACAAGGACGGTCGAAGAACGGATCAGCGAGCTGCAAGTGTTTTATTTGGTCCCAATCCGATGTCAACACTGCTTTGTTAGGAATTGAATTGGTCAATGTATCTAGTATGTATGCGTTGAAATCCAATACGCCTCCTGTTCGAGTGTGCATGCTAATTTGTACTATTCCCTTTACTTTAGTTGGATCAGAGGCTCCGATTCCAGACACATTTACCTTGGCTGACTTTCTGGTTAAACCCAATTGCTGCACGGCAGATTCTGTAATTAAAGAAACCTGTGATCCCTGATCCAGCAGCGCTCTTAATGTGACAAGACCAATGGGAGAATGCAAAGTAACGACAGCTGTGGCTAGAAGAACTTCTCGTCGGTTCAATGTGTTAATGCTATGTACATGCAAGTGTTCCGCTTGTGATGTTGATGACAATAGATTGGTTGCACTGTTGGCCGATGGATCATCTCGATGCAGAAGTGTATTATGTGACCTTTGACACTTCAAACATTTGAATCTGCTAGGACAATTTATCAATAAGTGTCCCCTATCCAGGCAATTCAGACATAGCCCATTTCGTTAAACGATATTGAATTTGTTAGGATGGGGCAGTTGTTTAAACTGTGCACAATGAACTAAACGGTGAGGACCTCGACAATGAACACATACAGTTGACGAATGTGTTTGTACTGAATGAACATTGCGAGTATGGGATTGAATTCGAAATTGTTTAGATCGATCGATCCCGGAAACTTCTAAAGCACGAAATCTTTGATTTAAAAAAGTTTTCAACTCATCAAATGAAGGCAATTTGGTGTTTAATGCTTGATTTTGCTCCCACAGCTGACGGGTTTCTTGAGGTAATCGTTGGGTTGTCAGATACACCACTATGTACTGCCATAAATCCCCTAACTTTAAATTTTCAATTGACTGAACGCATTCAACAGTACGATCAACAAGACCTTTCAATGCAGTAGCGGATTCGGATGCATTACCAATGCTGAACAATTTCTTAAATTGAGCATTTAACAACACTTTTTGGTTGTCATATCGCTCATTTAACAGGTTCCACGCGGACTCAAAATTTGCTCGAGTTATGGCAAAATGTCGGAGTAAATTTTCCGCTTCACCACCTAGACTGCATTTTAAATAATGCAGCTTTTCCACTTGTGATAACGAGGCCCGACCATGGATAATTGACACAAAAAGATCCTTAAATGGCACCCAATCTTCATAATTTCCCGTTAATTTAGGCAAGTTTATCCGAGGAAGTTTCAACTCTAATTCATCAGTTTTTGTTTGCACTTGCATCTTCATGGTCTGCTTGCCTTCAACCTCCTGCGCCCCTTGCAATAATTTTTCCAATTCCGATTGGAAATTTAGATGAAGATTTTCAAATTTGTCGAAATCTTCAGTAAAATACGGCAATTCCACAATCTTCTCATTCACTTGTTCCAAAATCTGCTCATGGGTCTCCAAGAAGCGCTCGTAAAGAGCTTGTATTTTGCTTAGCAAAGATTGGTAATAACCCTTTGTTTTCCGTGCTTTGGAATCTTTGCGATAATTTACTTGCCACCTTGCAAGTTGGTCACATGCGATCTTTTGTCGTACAATAAGATTCTGCACGTCAGCCATTTACTTGTGATTGAAATGTGCACAATAAGGATTACAACGAATGTACAGTTGTATACGAACAAGATTACTAACCGTGGCAGATATTCAACTTTTATGGCGGAAGAGAAATACAGTGAATTCAGCACGTTCTTACAAATTCCCGTTAACACGGAGTTCGAATCAAAAGCTGCCGATACTTTCCACAATTTTACCGCAATTTTCAAATTCGCACGCCAAATATAACTCACAGATTGCTGAATGTATATTAGATATTACAATTGTTCGAATTCCGAATCTAAATTAATTTATCTGAATGCCACTATATTTCAAGATTTCAGTATATTGGTTTTAAATTATGTAACAAATTTATTCACTTCACTTGTTCTTATGAATAATTCAAATGTTATTTCCACTTTTTATCAAAATTTCAAATATATGTGATTAGTACAATATCCATTTAAAGTAATGCACAACGATGTGTTACAGTTATGCGTTTCAAATAATTTATTTTGTGTTAATTTGTATGCATAGTTATATAAATATAAAGGAAAAGGAAAAGGTCTTACTCAGTGCAAAAAAGGAAAAAATCTTTGCCAATTGTTTCACAAATCACTTTTTTCATCGAAATTGAATCGCGACACGATCCGGTTCGAAGGACCAAAATGTTTCTTTCGAATCTTAAAATTTCACCTTATGAAAATTCCCGTTCAAATCAAAAACACCAAAGCAAGTTCAGTTCACCAATTTATCCAAATGTTAATATTTCAAATACACTTTCTAATTTCAAATTCTAAAACTTTCTATTTGCGGTTAAATTCTACGGTTTCAACGACACGATTTCAAATTCTACTAATTTCTAATTTCGAAAACGATTTGTAATGCGAACGGTTTCAAGGTTGACGATGTACTTAACTTTGATTTCAAATTTCTATTCTAACTTTAACTTTTGAAAAATAGCTGGATAGTGAAAATTTTGGTACACTCCAGCTTTTGAAGAATTACTGGTTATAAATTTCCAATATCCAGTTTTACATTTTAAACACAGCATTAAAATTTTCGAATCAGCTGTCTGTCTCCCATCTGCTGTTGATGTTGTCAAGGTGACAACGTCAATTCATTGTTGAACAGCCTGTTTAGATAAACTTATTGCTGGTTCGTTGGGAAAGTGTTGCAAGCACTGAACATGTTCATCATTTGTGTTATAGTTGAGTTTTGTTGCTTTGGATAAGGAATGGTTGATATGATTCTACAACAAAGTGTATTACGTCTTTCTACATTGTCATTCAAAGACAATTTCTTCGAAAATTAGTTTTCTTGCGGATCTGATGCGCTAGATTTTTGGTTTTTTTTTTTTAATAATCTTTGAATGTCGGATGAAGCGCATTTCCATTGAAGTGGCTTTGTCAATAAGCAAATCTGTAAATTGTGGAGTACTGAACACCCAAGGCAATACATCAGCAATAGTTAAATCCAATTAGATGCGCTGTTTTGTACGCTTGTATGGCAACAAAAGTCATCGGCCAATATTTCTTTCAGAATGACGACAGAAACGGTCACTGAACAATAATCGACCAATTTTTTGTGACAAATGAGGAGAACATGCTTATTTTTAGTTCTAACATTAGTTCTAACAAGATAAAGTGATTGCGCATACTGTAAGGCAAACTATGGACATGCTGCGTGAAATTTTGGTGAACGCATAATTTCCCAAAATTCAGATTTCCTTTGACCACCTCGTTCACCAGATTTAACTGCGCCCGACTTTTTTTATGGGAATATTTGAAAAATAAAGTGTATGCTATAAAACCAGAGACAACTGGACAGCTGAAGCAGAATATTCGAGATTAAATACGGAGCCTGCAACCAGAAACATTACGTAGTGTAATGCGAAATGCGCTAAAAAAAAGCTAATACCTGTATCGAGGAAAATGGTGGTCATACGTCTGATGTCATATTTCACACCTTGTCACGGTAAATTGCGTTGAAATGTATTTCATATATATAAAAATTCATTTAAAAAAAGCGAATATAATAAGGCTTTTACCTGTTTTACATCACTAAGTCTCATTTGGGTCACCCTGTACTATCTTTTTCTTGTTGATGGAGCTCCCAAAATTTAACGGCAAGATCATTTAAGGTTTCTTTACTTTGCTCACTTTCATCTTTGTTGCCAAAATTTGCACTAAGTATGGTACGCAAACTGGTGGAGAGTCCAGAAACCACCCACCCGAAAATAGTTTTTTTGTATTGATGGGCAATCAATACCCAAATCAATTTGCCCGATGGCAAGCAGTTTGTATAACAGTGCAGCTCCAATCAAAATATCAACCTTTCTTGGTAGATGAAACTGCGGATTTGCGAAAGAAATATTTTTTTTGGAATGTGTCAGTGATCAATATTTATTTCCTCTAATGGCTGAGGCCCTGTGAATTTAGGAACTATACTCCCCAACAGGGAGTTAAAATTGTAATGCTATTGTTCATTGGTAACTGTTTTAGGCATACACCTTGACGTCGTCATGCAAATTCCACTAATCACTGCGTTTGTTTGCTCTCTGCGTAAATCCAATTGCTGTGGTAATCTCTCTGTCATGAAGTGCTTCAGCTTCACGAATGCGAGGAGCAACCACTCAGGAAGCATTATTTACACACTCTGGGTCATGCAGAAATAAAATCGGCCGCCAGTCCAAGCTTAAATACGCATTCTCCATAGGTGACGGGAATGCAAGATTTTCCAAAAAGTTTTTTCTATAAAGCTTTAAAGCTGCACACTTTAAGTTCCTCTTTTGTATACCTTGCCAGCCTTGGACATCCAATGTTAACAAGAAATGAACCGGGTAGGGATTTTTAATGCTTTTATGCATTATACGAAATGCCTACCAAGAGTATGTTAACGGATTACTTTTGCTGCTGGATGCTAACGCAGCGCTCTTCTCTTGCAATTTCTCGGTCATATGCAGTGGATTGATTTGTTACATTCCTAAGCCTAATTGCATTACAGCTTCGTGGTGAAAGATAAGATCTTCTGGCTCGTGGAATTATAAATAACAATGAAAAATCGCGGTACACATCTGCGCAGCTTGCTCAACGGTGTTGCATATGGATTCAAATTTTTTTCTCATAAAAAATATATGAGAAAATGAATGTCACACATTTTTTTAATGAACTTTCCATTGTTTTTATAGCTATTCTGTTCTTTGGGGCAGAGACAAATCCAAAAAATTATGGATAATGAAAATAGGTCCCGCAGTTTTTGGTGCAACTAACTAACTAATGGTGCAACTAACCCGACTTTGTTTTGAATTAAAATTGTAATGGAATGATTGTATATTGGCATCTGGTGAAGACACACACATTGACGTCGTCATGCAAATTCCAGTAATGGCTACGTTTGTTTGCTCTCGGCGTAAATGCAATTGCTGTGCTAGTCTTTCAGTCATCAAACGCAAATGCAAACCGCTATCCAGTATTGTTCTGCTGTTGACTGAAATCCTATCAGGCAATTTCACTGTAAATATTGCAGTACGAAGAATCACATTAGCAGAACCAGCTTGAGACTGTTCTATAGAAGTAGTTAATTGAGTTCTATTAGATACCTGGCCAATTTACGATAATTGAGTTATTGGCGTCTTTTAATTTCCGTTGGATCGTGACAATTTTGAGGAAAAGTTTGGTTGGCCTTAACATTTCCATGCAGAAGAGTATAACGATTCTGGTGGCATTTGCGACACTTACTCGATAGATATGATTTTAATGAATATCCCTTACGCAGACAATTATAGCATAAGTTAAGCTGTATTGCCTTGTGCTAAAATTGATTGGAGGATATGTATTTCAATACAATGCAGTCGAACACTGCGTGATCATTGCGTGAGTCACATAAATAGCATTTTGTTCTAGCACCAAAAATACCGCTTAGAATCAGAACTTTCTGTTAAATTTGATTTGTCGCTGCATTTAGTTTTGCCAAAAAACTCTAACGCAGTTCATCGTTGGTCCAAAAAATCCATGAAATGTTCCCATGTTGGGTAAATGTTCTCATTTTTCCCCACTGCTCGAGAAAGATTAATGCGAGACTTCTGTCATTTGAGGCGAGACTCAGTGTCAAGCTTGGACATTCAAATAAGTAACAGAAATCCATCGGTAATGTTTTCTTTCGTCCCAAGGCTTAGTAAGCACCGCAAATGCTTATTTATTGCATCGCCTATTCAAAGAAGATCTTTCGTTGATGGGTTTGGAATTGATTGCACTTGGAAAAGCTCGTTGATGTGTGAAGCGAAAATATACGGCTTGTTATCAAAGCGTTTCTTCAAAAGCTCTTTTGCCTTATAATAATTTTCTTCAATTGACTCAATTCCTTCTATTACAGAGGCCGCAGTGCCGGTCAGTGAAGAAGGAAGATATTGAAACTTTTTCAGCGAAGATAGGTGCGTTTTTGAGGCAATTAATTCTTCAAACATCCCAAAAAAAAACCACCCACTCACAATACAAACCAAAAAATATTGCTAGATTTAGTTTTTTCAAATGAAGCTTTGACGAAATAGCTTCGGAAGCGAAAATACAGCTCAAAATGGCGGATGCATCAACTAATTTTTCTCGGACGAAGTTTTTTGATGACGACTTATAAGTTCTAGCTTAATTTCAGCCTCAAATACGGTGAGATATACCCTGCCATTGAGTAACGTTTTCATTCGGGTTTGCTGGCCTAAGATTACACCTCGCTGGATTCGTAGCTTCGATAGCGCCTTTGAACTTGAAGTTACCTTCGAGCTTAGTTTTACTGCATCATTTCCATTCATTTTGAATTCCGGGTTGCGATTTTATACTGGGCTAGTGGTAATTTTGACACAGGATTTTTGAACGTTATCTTTATACGAACGAAATTGGTAATTTGAAAAATTGCACCGAAATGTAACTGATCGAATGGATATACACTGATGAATTTAATAATTCCCAAAACAAATACCAAAAAAAGCGCAATCCGGTTCGAAGGACCATGAGAAATTTCCAAGCGTTTTTGAGAATTGATAAAAACACGAATTGTTGTCTTGAAAACTACAATTTTTTTCAATCGTTGTACAAAATGTTTATCGCGACGAACGGCCAAAAAATGCATGATTAGACGAATTTACCGTCGTCACGCAGAGAACCTGACTGATAAAGAGTATAATTAAAACTGACTGACAAACTAGTCTCATTATAGTATGAGTGAGAAATTGTCTTTACAGTAGTTTTTCATCAACTTGTTATTGCTACGTATGTAGTTGTTCGTGATGTTAATATTGAGATTGGATTGCACCTGTCTTAAAGAAAAAGAATTTAACAGCTACGATTTGCGTACAAATAACTTGAAAGTGTAGGAATTGTATGTGCGAAAATTAAACAATCACTTTGCCATTTTTTGTTAAGCTGAATTTTGTCACGTTGCGATTAGTAAACATTGTATTTCCTGTCTAAGGGTATGGAGAAAATGGACCAAAGAGAGCGTCGAGCAACGAAATTGGTCTGAATCGATCTCGTTGCATTTATATGAGAATGTTCTCCATATACAGCATTTAGCAGGTCGCTACCATCACATTTCTGCTTTGGTCGCTGCTTTGACATGGATATATATGAACCGTTTCATCGCGTTTGTCGTTTCAACCAAAGCAGAAATGTGATAGTAGCGATGAGATCGATTCTGACCGATTTCGTGGCTCGACGCTCTCTTCGCTCCGTTTTGACCGTACCCTAACTTATCTAAAAATACGTTCGAAAGTAAATTAAGGTAAACGTGAAGTTTCGGAAACTTAATCGAGCGGTATTGGTACAAGTGAAGTGATTCGTACCTAAGTAGGCTCGAGACTAAATTGTTCCACGTCGCGAACTAGAAAGGATTATTATCATCGTTTCAGTGTGCGATTGAAAATAGTGGTGTTTCGTAAACCCCCTTGACCTGCTAAATGCTGTATATGAAGAACATTCTCATACAAAAGCTGACCATTTTGATTAAATATTTATTAGTCCGGGGAAATCTAACATGGAGCTTCGGAAAAATTAAAGGAAAGCTCTATTTTGGTGTGAACTTTGGTACTGGCGCGTTGAACAAAATGTCAAAAGTCCCCATTGATCCGAGTGCTGTGTCACTTTTTATACGGGGTCAAAGGTCACCAAAAGTGACCTTTTCTAAATATCTCAGTAACGGTCACGTCTTCAAAAAAACAATGTAAGACAAATTTCTAGCTTCAAAAATTTCCAACAAAAACAGTATATAACTTTTTCCTGTAACCATAACCGTTTTTGAGATATATTGATCTAAACATTTGTTACTAACAGCATCCTCTTTCTCACGGCATGGTGATACTATCCGATTTTGATTACGACTTGGCATGTTTGTGAGTTTGGTTTTCTATGTTTAAGAGGCGCATGAAAAAAAAAACATGTAAATAAACTTATCTACAACACTCCAGGGTAGATGGAAACGTGTCCTCAGAAAAGTTCCTCCCTCCGCCTATGCCCTAAAATGATATCCCTGAGCATCCATACCAAATCTTCAGAAATGAGTTCGTTGCCTATTCTTTGCCCACTGTTAAGCAAGATAGGATCACTTTTTATCCTATCAATTGACTATTATTGACAACGCAAGAGCAGCTCACACCGTACCCACACCTTACCCACCCCCGCAAACGAACCATCCCGAAATAAACGGTTTTTTTTTAGTTTTTTTCCATACTGTTTTATCCCATGAACAATCAAGGCAAGGTCACGTAATGTCAGGTGCATAGGCGTGCCGTGCCCTAAAATCTGGGAGGGGCCAGGGACCGAAAGGTTCAAAACATGCGATGATTTTGTCTTCCGTAAGGTACACGTACTGTTCATACAACTTATATAAGTTACTATTACATTATATGTTTATTAATTTATTCTGTGTTATTTGCTAATGCATAATGCATTATCAAATAACCTCCGTGTCTGTGAATACGTATAAGCTACTGCCACATGCATATAATGTGAATTGTAGGTATGAACTACACAAGAATTATCTATGACCACTAAGAAAAAACGCTTGTATGAATTATACGGGAATAGAATGAAAATAATTAGAATTACAGACTATTTTTTCGTTTAGAAGCTAAATATATTTCCATTTATACTTGAAGAAGAGGATAGCTTAGTTTCAAAATATAATTGAAGAAATTGGAATATATTAAGCTTAGAAGGAAGAAATTTATCTCTTGGTTCAAACTTTTGTTACCTAGAAAACCTAGAAAAAGTAAAAATAATTTGTCAAGATGAAGAGTGCTGTAACTTACTCTTTTCGAGCCATTTGGTTTGCAGGGATATCTTTGTAGCCCTTTGTATTTATTTGTTTATTTATTTATTTATTTATTTATTAAACCCTTGCGCTACAGATATAATTCCAAAATTTATCCCATCCCAAAGAGTTGCATTTTTAGTTTGGAAATATATGCTTAACATGTTCGTTATAGAAAGAACATTGTGAAAGATGAAAATATTTACTACAAACTTAGGCTAACTGATTGAATGAAAGATCCCCAATGAATAAACTGAGTCGTTGTATTTCCCCTCATTCATTTCTTTCTCTGAAGTCTCTTTCATAGTCCCATAGCTATCGATCACATATTTGCAATTGTGAAATCTCATTGAGTAACGAGTCGAGCTTAAACTTCTCATTCCACGCCTTGTATTTAGACCAACTGCCTCTTGAAGCTGCTTCAACAATTCGAAAAGTGTAGGTAAAGGGATTCGATGGCATTGAAAAAGGATGTAACGTTTCAATTGTGAAAAATGTGTCCACAACAAGGATAATTTTATGAGCTACAAATGTGGCTGCAGAGTGTTTCATCTTAATTTAGATTTGTACCCCACTTTTTTGTCCTGACATGACACTAGCACCATCATAAGGCTGTCCAACAACCGGCAATTCGCTAAGTCCGTAGCTTTTTAACAGGCTCAAAATTATGTCTGCTAATACGAGGCATTTCTAGCTCCTGAACAGTCTACCTAGCTTAAGGTCTACAGTCTACAAACAGTCTTAACAGTCTTAACAGTCTACAAAGCTTGGCGACTGAGACACGTCGTAAGGTCGATAACCTTTTCCAAATAATTTCGGTTCAAATTTACAAGACTCATCAATGGGCATAAAAAATAAGTTTCTGTCATTTCTAAATAATGTCTGGGCAACCTTGTAGCTACCATAAGCACGTAAACACAAATCGTTCACATCATTGACTCTCTAGTATTTTTTTCGGCTTTTAGAATAAAATCCAAATTACTGTTGAAATTACTATATTTATACAGTCAAATCTAAACCTGTAAAATTCCCAGCCGCACAAAAATCGCACCAAATTATTTATATTTTTAGCACCTGGAACTTGCGACCGGATACAATTCATAGGATATACTGGTCTTGAGTAGATACAGGTCTGACAAAAGTTTAATGAATATGATAAAAACCATGTGGCGGTTGTGTCACTATGAAAAAACGCTTGGGGCAATTGAAGTGCTATGTCTTTTAACTTCTGATGCAGTGATTAAAATATTATGAAAAGTATGTCATATATAGCATAAAAGTGGCAGGGATGCCATTTTTATTCTCCAAATGACTTCGAAAATTGGATTCTCCGTTACTTACCTTATTGCCTACCATTTTAATACTCAGACTATGTTTTTTGAAAAACATAATTGCATAAAACACCAGTTTATAAAAGTGTTTTTATCTAAATACATGTATATTGCTTAGTAGGAATGAATAAATAATCTTAATAAAAAAAATATGATTGGCGAGACGCTTTTCGTCTTTTTCTTAACGTATAACTCGTCGAAATTAAATATTTTCGTCCATTTCTCGAGATAAGTCCCATAACATTGTAATAACTACCGCAAATGACACAGTCTCTTTGTTATAAGTAGTGTGTATGCTTTGGTATAGGCTTACACTACTGAACTACACAATTCTCGCTGTAAACACAAAGCCCAAGAGGCGAAAACTCAAGTGTCCGCTGTTGGAAATATTTATTTTTCTGGGAGGGGCCAACCTAGGGTCTGGGGGGGTCCCGGCCCCCCCTGGCCCCCCCTACGGCGCGCCTATGGTCAGGTGCACATTGGTTTCGAGACCTGTCATGTCTCTTTGGCCCTATGTAGTCATCACAGGATTGGTAAAAAACTGATTATTCAGGGATAATCTGCAGCGGATTGAGCTCCTATAATGTCAAGAATGAGCGTTTACAGAATTATGCCATGATATTATCTTGCTTTTTCATACTTCTAGGCCCATGATATGTTACAAAACCATTTTTTCACTTGCAATGTTGTTGTTTTATCCTGCTCCTTCTTTAAATATCCCATACATGATGCAGCAATACAGTTTATTTCCGAGAAGAGAGTAGCAAGCAGATGTCCCTACAAGTTTTATGGCAAAGGGGGGCGGAGTGTGGTGTTAACTTTTTGGAGCACACTTTCCCACCTACCCTGGAGTCTGGTAGATAAGTTTGTTGACATGTTTTTTTAATGCGCCCCTTAAACATAGAAAAACAAACTCACAAACATGCCAAGTCGTAATTAAAATCGGATAATATCAACATACCTTTGAGAAAGAGGATGCTGTTAGTAACAAATGTTTAGATCAATATATCTCAAAAACGGTTATGGTTACAGGAAAAAGTTATACACTGTTTTTTTGTTGGAAATTTTTGAAGCTACAGATTCGTCATACACTGTTTTTCTGAAGACGTGACCGTTACTGAGATATTTAGGAAATGTCACTTTTGGTGACCTTTGACCCCGTATAAAAAGTGACGCAGCACTAGGATCGATGGGGACTTTTGACATTTTGTTCAACATTCTAGCACCAAGGTTTACACCAAAATTCAGCTTTCCCCTAATTTTTCTGAAGTTTCGCCTTTTTTATGTCGGATTTCACTGAGCTTTTATATAAATATCTCCTACAACGTTTGCAAACTGAAAGCAAAGATATGAAAATATATGAATATCTTATACGAATATCTCCTACAACGTTTGTTAACTGAACGCAAACGGAAAAAGTTTCCTTTCTTGAAAAGTTGTTAATTGAACGCAACGGAAAAGTTGAAATATCTAATTATTTCAAATAGTGAGTGTAAACGGAAATAGGAAAATCGATCGAAACTCTTAAATATTGTTCACTATTTAAGCGCATATAAAATAAAAATTTGGAACATCGTAGTGAGGATTTGCAAGTTGGTCAAACTTGTTGAATTAAAACGGGCGATAGTTTTAATACCTTGTTCAATGGAACAGTTATGGGAAACTTCAACAGCTCTAGTATGAGCGCTGAATGCACAAATCGAACTCAGCAAAATGTTGGAATTAACAGGCCTATCATGACACACAACTCAACCTGACCTCGAGCGAAATACCCACATTTGCGTATCATGAAACGCGACTTTGTGAGTTGCTAGTCGCGTTTTTCAAAATTGATGTGAGTGAGAGACAAAGTGTTTATCACCAGAGTCTACTGAGTGATAGATTGCTCGACCAAAATTTCACATTTACTGGAGCGCCATATTTCGTGTGAGATTTCCTGGAAAGTGTTTTGTTTTGGTGAAAGATTTGTCAAAGTGGTTGTGTTAACGTTTTTTGCCAAAATGGAAGCAAATAAAAGACTGTTAGCATTGTGATGGATAAAATTTCCTGTAAATAATAATAATTATGATTTTATTTTCTCAAGAATAAACAGGACAAATGTGGTGCAGTTTGAGCACCCAGTGCAGGAAATGGAAAAAAACCCCGAAATCGCACGTTGTGGAGTGAAAATTGGGCAATCAAAAGCGGTAGTTAAACTGCTTGGTTAAACTGCTAGTTAAACTGCTAGCTAAACTGCTTGCACAGTTAAACTGCTTGAGACTACCGCAAAAATTAACGAAAGAGTGGTATCAAATAACATTTGAAAGTTCTCCCGTTATCATAATTGACTTATATATTTTCAGGTGTGGATTGATTTCAAAGCAGGCATCCGCAATAAGCACGTTTAGAATAAAAAAAAATTGAAGCAACAGGTATAGGGCCATACAAATTGTCAAGCTTCAGTTCACTGGGACAAGTGGTTGATGCGATAAATGGATCGGGAGAGTCAATTAATCCTTTTTTGGAACAGATTTTGGTGCACCACCAGCAGTCCGATCCACAGTTCCTGTTGAAAATATTACGGCCGCAACTTCGTCGAAGCCCAGCCACGAAAAAACCGGAGGCTGGTACTGTTAGAACAGTAGACGTATGTCCAAAACAATGTGCTCAAAGCACTGCAACGAATTGAGAAAAATAGTTACAACAGTATATGAACATTAAAAAAGTCTAGCGCATCAGAACCGCTAGGAAACTAATTTTCAAAGAAATTATCTTTCAGGGAATTAAAACTATATGAGGACGTAATACGCTTCTTTGTAGTATCAAATTAACAATTTCTTACTCAAAGGAACAAATATAATTTTCTGACAGCATTTCCTATAACAAAAATGATGAATATGTTCAGTGTTGGCAACATTTGGCCAACACAGCAGCAATAAATCTACCATAACATCATCATCATCATCGGGCCACTACAGCCCGAATCGAGCCTTAATTCTTCGCCTCCATTCTTCTCGGTTCAGTGACCGCGTCCTCCAGTTCGGTGCTCCCAAAAGTGACCTGCTGTCAGCATCTATAGAATCCTCCCAGCGCTTGCGTGGCTTACCGACTAGCCTGGCTCCGCTTGCTCGAGAGATTGTTTGGGGATTCGATTATCACTCATTCGTTCGACGTAGCCAGCCCATTGTTGTTTTTGGAGTCGTATGACGGTAGAGACTTCCGGCTCGTCATATATGGAATACAGCTCGTTGTTGTATAGGATTTGCCATCCATCTTCTTGCCGGATTGGACCGAGGATCCTTCGTACTACCCTTCTCTCAAACGTATTCAAGACTTTTTCAGATACCTGCGTAAGCGTCCAGGTTTCGCTTCCGTAGCATAGCACAGGTCTAATAAATGTTTTATAGATGCAAAGCTTCGTATTCCTGTGTACGCATCGAGATTTCAAAGTGGGAAGCACCGAAAAGAATGTCTTATTGGCTAATTGAATCCGTCGTTTGATTTCGTCAAGCTCATTCCCATCCTTCGAGAGGTGCGTCCCTAGGTACACGAAGTTGTCTACGTTTTCAAGGATATAGTCCCCTATCGTTATGTTTTGTCTTATTGGCGTCCTTTTCCTTGATTGAGTCATAACTTTTGGTTTTTGTTCGTTAATTTGCAGACCAACTTCCTTGGCGGGTTTGTCTAGAGCTACAAATACTTCCTTGGCGTCGTTGAACGAACGTGACATAATGTTGATGTCATCAGCGTAAGCTACTAGCTGTGTCGACTTAAATAATAAAATTCCTCTCGTGTCAACGGGGATTTTTCTGATGACATATTCAAGCGCTAAGTTAAAGAGTATTGGAGCTATTCCATCCCCTTGTTTTAGCCCTGTATTCGTCGAAAACGAGTCGGTCATATTATTCTGGATCAGCACTTGTGACGTGGAGTCGGTCATGGTCATTTGCACTAGGCGTACCAACTTTGCTGGAATTCCAAACTGCAGCATGATGTTATATAATGCAGTTCGGTTGATGCTGTCGTACGTTTGTTTAAATTCGACGAATATTTGATGGACATCAATGTGGAATTCCCAGCATTTTCCAAAATTTGTTTGACCGTAAATATTTGGTCAGTTGTCGATCTTCCACGTCTGAAACCATCTTGATATTCACCAAGAATTTTCTCAGCGTGATGGGAAATCCTTAACTCTACAATTTTTGTCAAGAGCTTGTACGACGAACAAAGAAGTGATATTCCCCTGTAGTTTCCGCATAGTAGGTTATCTCCTTTCTTGTGAATGGGACATATAACGCTTTTTCGCCACTCATCCGGCATCGTTTCTTGTTGCCAGATGCCTGTAACCAATCCATGGATTGCCCTTAAAACGGTAATCCCGCCTGTCTTCAGGAGCTCCGCGGGGATACCATCGATGCCCGGTGCTTTGTTGGGTTTCAAGCGGTTCATGGCCTGTCAGACTTCATCTAATGTAGGAGGGTGAGATGAGGCACTGTCAGGATATGAGCCAATTATTGATGGCGATTTGTCGGGTGCGGGGACATTTCCGTTCAGTAGTTGCTGGAAATAGGACGTCCATCTTTTTTTCACCTGTTCTGAGCCACTTATGATGCTTCCATCGGCAACCCTGCATAGGCTAGTTCGTGGTTTAAAGCCTTGTTTTAAGTGCCTCACTACTTTGTACGCTTGTCGAGTGTTGTTAGCCATAAAGTTGTCATTCATCTTATTCAGCATGGTGTCAAAATGCTTTCGTTTCTTACGTCTAATTATTCTATTAGCTACTCTCCGAAGATCGTCATATTTTTCTTTCTTGGCTCTAGTCGGTCGTTCAATGTGGATTTTGTAGGCCGCATTCTTTTCATCCAACGCGGCTTGACATTCCCCGTCAAACCATTTATTTCTGCGTTGCCCGGCTGTATATCCCACTATTTTTTCGGCTGCTATGTTCACTGCGCTTTTGATAGTAGTCCAAACCTCGTTGATAGACGTAGTATTAGGCGTGGAAGCTAGTTCCATTTCCAGAGCAGATCTATACTCGGCTTCCACCGTCTTGTTTCGAAGCTTATCGACATTGAACTTGCGTCTTGAACTTGCTCTGGCTTCATACGATAGTGATAGTCGACATCGATATCGAGTCTGGACTAAGTAATGGTCGGAGTCGCAGTTGGCTCCACGGAAGGTTCGCACATCTAAAATACTGGAGGCCCACCTTTTCTGAATCAGAATATGATCAGTCTGATTAAAGGTGTGGCCGTCGGGGGATGCCCATGTCTTTTTATGGATGTCACGATGCGGGAAACACGTGAAGCTTACGACGAGATTTCTGCTACTCGCAAAGTCAACCAGCCGTTGTCCATTGTCGTTGCATATGTCGTGAAGACTAAATTGGCCGGTGGTTCCGCGGTGTGTTTCCTCGTTTCCAACCTTTGCGTTGAAGTCGCCCAGCAGGATTTTCACATCATTTGATGGCAGAGAATCATATGGCCTTTCCAGAAGGTTATAAAAATTATCTTTCACTGCCTCCTCCTTATCTTCAGTAGGGGCATGAACGTTAATGAGACAAACGTTAAAAACTCTAGCGCACCTGAACCGCTAGAAACACTAATGTTCGAAGAACAGTAGAAGAATCGTGCAGGTTTTGAGTGCATATTCCACTACATGCGCTGCTTATTACGGCCAAATTGTTTCAAATGCCACGTTTTACTTTTGTCTCAAGAATGCATTATAACTCATATGGTAGAAGGTTTCAGATATTACCACTGGCATGAATTTCAACGTTTATGAGAGCAAAACACGGGTTAATTATATTCGTTATCAGTTGCTTATTTCACAAAATTTTGAAAGCAGCATCTCATATAATATCAATGAAGAAAATGCTCAGTGCCTGCAGCACTGTAACTGAAGTTGGAGTTTGGGGCTGCGCTCCGAAAAATTTGCAGAACTTTGGGAATTGAAACATCGGTTATTTATTTTCATTGTAAATGTTTCCGGTATGATTACTAACTGTAAGCATTTATTGATACAAAAGTAGCACAACCGACTCGTGCTGGCAACCTTTCGCCAGTATCAAAGCCAAGAATATATCACATCTGCTTCACGTTGTTATATAACATTAGAAGTTATAGGAGTATACAGAAATTAAGGGTTAACTGCAGCGAGTTTTTTCAAATAATCGAAAGCTTAATGTTTGCTGTTTATTGTCACTACAATATCATAGCCAATTGAAAATTCTACGATAAAACCGCTTAATAAAGATATTGCAAACAAACACAAAACCAAGACCAGCTGGCAGCCCTATCATGACTTCTCAACCAAATTTGGCTTGAATAATGTTTATAATAGGTTCCAGTAATTGTATGAAATTCGTATTGAGTTCATGACTGCACTGGAAGTTATAGGGCAAAAAGTTTTATTTTCCTGAGCGTATTTTCAAAACCAAAGACACAAAAATTACCATAGCTGGCAGCACCAATCGAATTTTTCAACCAAATTTCTATCAAACAGAGTTTAGAGTAAGGTTCAGGTACTGTGTCAATTTCATGAAAATCTGGTAACTTATTCACATTTCATAGGGCAAAAAGCATTTTTACTAATGTTCGAAGAACATTAGTATTAAAATCGATTCGGCCAAAAATTCATATTTCCATTTATATATATATATATATATATATATATATATATATATATATATATATATATATATATATATATATATATATACATATATATATATATATATCATCAAAAAATTTCAGTGAGATAATCTCGGGAACGCGCCATCCGATTGAGCTGAAACTTCCAGGATACATTGGTGTATATGCAGAATAGGTCCAGGTCTCTTTAAATGTCAGTTATTGTTAACCTTTTGGCGCTGGCGGCCATTTAAGTGATATTTTTAATATACCTATTATTTCGTGCACAAATGATTTTCGCAAAAATAAAGTTAACGAAATAAATTTCTAACGTGTTTTACATATGAATCGGATAATGTTTTGGAATTTTTTAACCCCATGTGTGCGCTGGGTGCCTAAAAAGAGGACGGGAAAATTTGAAAATTTTTAAATTTCGATAACTTTTGACAGAGCTATTCAATCATTACGAAATTTTCAGGACATATTGATATTATTTAGTTGTAGATTTGTGTAGCTTTTAATGAGCGTGCTGGCAACTCTGTAGCTAGGGCAGGCACTGAAAATGAAAACTCCAAATCATCGTCTCTCTTGAAAAAATGCCGTTTCTTCAAAAAAAAGCCACTCATATGTAAATCTTGTGCTTTGTTTACATAACCAAAAAAAAAAAAGATATGCTAAAACTTGCACGCCTGGTAACCCTTGCCCAATTTACCTATATTTTTAGCATCAAAAACTTCTATTCACGGAAACTCACGATCCGATGAGCAGAATTATTTGAAATTCACAGAATGTATTGGCCTTAAATAGGACCAGGTCTGATAGAAGTGATTTTGAAATGTGGGCGATTCTGTGCCAGTGGTGCCATCTTGAAAAACCACTAAAAAAGATAACTGTTTTTAGCCCTATAAATTCTGATTGAATCGTTCGATTTTGACGAAACTCACACAATTGCTGGATCTTACTTTAAGCCACGTTTCGTAGAAATTTGGTTGAAAAATTCGGTTGAAGCTGCCAGCTATGATAATTTTGGTTTCTTCATTTTGAAAAAAAAAATTTGGAAGTGAAAACATTCAAACCATCGAATATTCAAAAAAATGTCCGTTTCTTACAATAAAACCAGTCTGTATATAAATCTTATGTTGTATCTACACGTTCAAAATAAAACTTTGGAAATTTCATGTCGGACAAGAACGGTAACCCTCTCCCAGTTAACCTATATTTTTAGCATCAAACCCTTCTGTTCACGGAAACTCACGAACCAATAATCAGATACAGCTGAAATTTACAGAATGCATTGGACTTAAGTAAAACCAGATTTGATAGAAGCGATTTGGAATTGTGGGCAAGTCTGTGCCAGTGGTGCCATCTTGAAAAATTACAAAGAAAAAAAACAGCTTTTTGCCCTATGAAATGTGAATAAGTTACCAGATTTTCATGAAATTGACACAGTAGCTGAATCTTATTTTAAGCTCTGTTTGATGAAAATTTGGTTGAAAAATTCGATTGGTGCTGCCAGCTATGGTAATTTTTGTGTCTTTGGTTTTGAAAATTCGCTCAGGAAAATAAAACTTTTTGCCCTATAACTTCCAGTGCAGTCATGAAATCAATACGAATTTCATACAATTAATGAAACCTGTTATAAACATTATTCAGGCCAAATTTGGTTGAAAAGCCACGATAGAGTTGCCAGCTATTGTTGGTTTTGTGTTTAATTGCAATATCTTTATTTTTTATCGTAGAATTTTCAAATGGTAATGATATTGTAGTGACAATAAACAGCAAATATTAAGCTCTCGATCATTTGAAAAAACTTGCTGCAGGTAACCCTAAATTTTTTTATACTCCTTTAACTTCGAATGTAATTAAACAACGTGAAGCAGATTTGATATATTCTTGGCTTTAATACTGGCGAAAGGTTGCCAGCACGAGTCGGTTGTGCTACTTTTGTATCAATAAATGCTAACAGTTAGTAATCATACCGGAAACATTTACAATTAAAATAAATAACCGATGTTTCAATTCCCAAAGTTCTGCAAATTTTTCGGAGCGCAGCCCCAAACTCCAACTTCAGTTACAGTGCTGCAGGCACTGAGCATTTTCTTCATTGATGTTATATGAGATGCTGCTTTCAAAATTATGTGAAATAAGCAACTGATAACGAATATAATTAACCCGTGTTTTGCTCTCATAAACGTTGAAATTCATGCCAGTGGTAATATCTGAAACCTTCCACCATATGAGTTATAATGCATTCTTAAGACGAAAGTAAAACGTGGCATTTGAAACAGTTTGGCCGTAATAAGCAGCACATGTGGTGGAATATGCACTCAAAACCTGCACGATTCTTCTACTGTTCTTCGAACATTAGTGTTTCTAGCGGTTCAGGTGCGCTAGAGTTTTTTTTTGTTTGTAATTTTTCAAGATGGCACCACTGGAACACAGTTGCATACAATTCAAAATCGCTTCTATCAGACCTGGCCCTACTTAAGTCCAATGCATTCTGTAAATTTCAATTCTATCTGATGATTGATTCGTGAGTTCCCGTGAACAGAAGTTTTTGAAGCTAAAATATAGGTTAACTGAGAGAGGGTTACCGTTCTTGTCCGACATGAAATTTCCAAAGTTTTACTTTGACTGTGTAGATTAAGCATAAGATTTGTATACAGATTGGTTTTATTGTAGAAACGGACATTTTTTAGGATATTCGATGGTTTGAATGTTTTCACTTCCAAATTTTTATTTTTTCAAATTCAAGACACCAAAATTATCATAGCTGGCAGCTTCAACCGACTTTTTCAACCAAACTTCTACCAAACGTGGTTTGAAGTAGAGTCGTGCTACTGTGTGAGTTTCATCAAAATCGAACGATTCAATCAGAATTTATAGGGCTAAAAGC
This sequence comes from Nemotelus nigrinus, assembly GCA_947369275.1. Taxonomy (NCBI): domain Eukaryota; kingdom Metazoa; phylum Arthropoda; class Insecta; order Diptera; family Stratiomyidae; genus Nemotelus; species Nemotelus nigrinus. The sequence continues at coordinate 110,793,333 of OX376373.1, forward strand.
AGTTATCTTTTTTAGTGGTTTTTCAAAATGGCACCACTGGCACAGAATCACTCGCAATTCAAAATCACTTCTATCAGACCTGGTCCTATTTAAGACCAATACATTCTGCAAATTTCAATAAATTTTGTTCATCGGATCGTGAGTTTGGGCAAGGGTTACCAGGCGTGCCCGTTATACCATATCAAATTTTTTTCTTTGTTTATGTAAACAAAGCACAAAATTTACATATGAGTGGCTTTTTTTTTAAGAAACGAAATTTTTTCAAGAGAGACGATGATTTGGAGGTTTTCACTTTCAGTGCCTGCCTTAGCTACAGGGTTGCCAGCACGCTCATTAAAACGTACATTGATCTACAACTTAATAAAGCAAACATTTCCTGAAAATTTCGTAATCATGGAATAGCTCTGTCAAAAGTTATCGCAATTTAAAATTTTTTAAATTTATATATATATATATACATATATATATATATATATATATAGAAATATGAATTTTTGGCCAAAGTGATTTTAATACTAATGTTCTTCTTCGAACATTAGTAAAAACTTTGCACGAATGCCGATCGCACACAATCTTTCGTTGACAGGCTTGAAGTCGATTATTAGCGGTTTCATTTTTTTGTCTACGATGAAGGCCACTCCAAATTCGTGACTTGCCGATGATTCCCTGCTTTTGAAGATTGTGTACGATCTCATGTCCATAATATCGGCACCAAACAGTCTCGTTTCCTGGACAGCGAGAATGTTTATTGTGTAGAGAGTGACCTGTTCCAGGAGGGCTTTGATGGCCCCTGGTCTGTACAGGGTTCGCACGTTCCAGGTTCCAATAGAGTAGTCCATATTTCGTTTGCGTGGTCGTTTCCGTTGATCCAATCCAAGTACCCGAAGCGAAGTATCAGGTTCCTGAATAAGTCAAGTTTTACGGGAACGGGTTATTGGCCCATTTCCCAACCCCCACCCTGGAGGGCCGGTCTGGTTAATGTTCCCGATTTAAGGCGCGGGAAACTCGCCCTCACCCTCCTTCGTTGGCAGCATTCATGATCTGAAATGTTATGAAGGCTCCCGGCAGCCCCCTGATGTGAAATTGTATAATCACATCTTCGAGGAGGTCGTAGGTAGGATTCAGTAGCAGAGCTGTAGATGTTTTTTCCAGCAGGCATTTCTCGGGATTTCAATTGATTCTTCGGTAACCAACACCCGAAGACGCCCCCGTGGCCTATGCTACCATTTGACTACCATAACATGCTTGTGTTTAATCAACCTATCCTTTGAATTTCATATCCAGCCGAGGATGTCATCGAAAGTTTCAGCGATTTTCACAGTATGTCTGGAGTTGCCATCCAAAAAATTTTCAACACTCGGAACATTTAAATATCGGTTGCTTATTTTATTGTAAATGCTTTTCTTATGAATACAAAATGGAAGCATCTGTTGGTGCAATATTTACGAAGTTGTCCGGTGCTGGCAATCATGTGCTTGCACCATAGCTGCTTCACGTTGTGTTGAACCCACCCTATGAATTTCGTTTCGATTGAATGGCTGCGCTGTAAGTTATAGGAGTGAATTAAATTTTAGGGCAACCAAAGTCCAAACTTTTTAAAATTTTTGAAACGGTAATATTTGTTGTTAATTGTCATTGCAGGATAACTCCCATTTGGAAATATTATGACAACATCGCTCGATAATGAAATGTCAATAAATTACGAAATTTATCATAGCTGGCAACTCTTTCATCATTTGTCAACGAAATTCGTACAGAATTAGAAACGGCAAAAGATCCACTTGTGACATGTATTTCGTTTTGATTTTGTTACTGCATCGGAAGCTATAGGGGAAAAACCTTTATTTTCTTGAGCAAATTTGGTAGATTTCGAAGATAAAAATTGGCATAAATGGCGTCCCTATAATAATTTTTCAACTAAATTTCTACGAAATCTATCTTGAAGTAAGGTTTACCTACTGGGTGTAAAAATCTGGTGGCTCAATCGGAAGCTAAAGGCATAAAACCAGTTTTTTTTCTCAGCGATTTTTCCAAATGGCACCACTACCACAGTATTGCCGGTATTTCAAAATCACTTGTAACAGACCTGGTACTAGCTAATTTCAACATGTCCTGTAAATTTCATATTGATCACATTATCCGATCGTCAGTTCTCGTGAAAAGAAATTTGGAGTGCTCAAAATGGAGGAAATTTGATGATGGGTTGCCGTTCTTGTGCAAATCGAAATTTTAAAATATTCAATTTGACATTATACACAAAGGTTGAAATTTATCAATGAATTGAACTTTTTTCGTCAAAAACCAAAAATTTTTGAAGAGGGTCAATGATTTGAAGGATTTTTTTTTCAGGAGCCTACCGCAGCTATAAGATTACCCACACTACCTTGCAAATCCATGTGTGCTAAATTTTAGTTAACATCAATACGCTCTGCAAATTTCAAGGTGATCCAAATCTTTTGTCGGAAGTAATGACAAATAAAAATTTGAAAAAAAATCTTTGCCTACTTTTAGGTACGCTGCACCCACACACGGCTCAAAATTTCCAATTCTTTATAATAGACAAGCTTAAACCATAATAAGTTTTCATTCCCAATACTTTTTTTTAACAAAAATTCACGCTGCTTGGATATATAGGAGTACCTCAAAATTCACTAAAACGCTCGCCGCCGCCAAAAAGTTTAAGATATCTTAATTTTAGCAAGTCATGGACCTACTTGTTGTATACATCTACGTCCTTCGAAAATTTCAGCTCAATCGAATCGGCCGCTCCAGAGATTATCTCTCTTAATCATTTTGCTGATATATATATATATATATATATATATATATATATATATATATATATATATATATATATATATATATATATATATATATATATATATATATATATATATATATATATATATATATATATATATATATATATATATATATACGCTACCGTGCAAAAGTTTAAGGACATCATCTAAAAAGGCGATTATTTGAGTTTGTGATTGTATTTTATTATGTTTAATAGCATTTTATGATTAAATCTTGTATATAAACTAGAAAATATACTACTTTGTTATGATTTATGTTCATTGAATGCAAATTTTGCATAAAATTTTTTGAAAATACCGAAAATATCAAGACAAGTCATATTAGGTTTTTTTCATCAATGTGTCCACCTCGTGCTTTGATGATTGCAGTGCAAATTCTTGGAAGCCTTTCGACCAATTTTTGAAGTGTTTCAGTTGCGACATTGTTCCAAGTCACTTCAAGACTGTCGAACAACTGTTTTTCACTGGTCACCTGGATGCTCTTCACCTGCCGGTCGAGCTCATCCCATAATAATTCGATCGGGTTGATGTCAGGGGATTGCGGCGGCCAATCCATGATTTTGAGCACACCTTTCTCTTCCTTAGACCCTAGGTAGGTTACGCACAGATGGGAGATGTGCTAGGGATCATTATCTTGTTGAAAGATAAATCCGTTACCGATCAAACGAATGCCGGATGGAATGGCACTTCGTTGAAGAATATTGTGATAGTGTTCCTTCCGCATTATTTCGTCGATTTTGACCAGCTCTCCAACACCATCATAGCTAAAACACCCCCAGATCATCACGGAGCCTCCGCCATGTTTAACTGTTGGCGCAATACATTGGGGATTAGACCGCTCATCTTTATTTCTACGAACATACTGGCGCCGCCTGGATCCAAAAATCTCGAACTTTGATTCATCGGTCCATAACACAGATTTCCACTGATCTACTGGCCAATCTTTATATTTTCGAGTGAATAATAGTCTTTTCCGCTTGTTTTGTGGTCGTAGAAGTGGTTTCTTCACAGGAACGCGACCAAAACAGCCCTTCTCTCGCAAACGACGTTTGAGAGTATCCACCGAAATTGGGTTCATCAGGGTTTCGTTGATTTCAGCAGGAATATCTGGTGCTGTTTTGAACTGATTTTGTTTGCTTATCAATTAAATGTGTCGATCATCAACTTGAGTAGTTTTTTTTGGTCGACCAGCGCGTTTTCGATTCATATTTGAGTTGGTTTCGGCGAACCGCTTCAACGTGGTTTCAACTCCACACTTTGAAACACCAATAATACTTGCAATTTCACGAATTGTTTTACCCACTTTTCTCAAAATAAGTATTTGTGAACGTTTTTTAAGTGAAATTTCCTTTTTTCGAGACATTTTCAGCGATCACATTGGGTTTTGCGCGTGTAAACAATAACGGGAATGAATTTGACAGTTGTAGTGCACACAGAGCACAGCAGAGGTCTCAAAGAACCGTTATTTTTTTGACAGGCACTCAAATGATTGAGAATGACTGTTTGAGACATTAGCACTCATATTTGAATAGTTTAAAATGAAATATTAGCTATTATATTTGAAATTACAGCGCAAAAATGATGCTACTTAAATATAAGAATTTTAGGTTCCTTCATAATTCCATCATTTTGACTAATAATAACCAGCTGACTTAATGCTTATGTATGTAAATCATAATGAAAACGTATGTTTTCTAGTTTATATACCAGATTTAATCAAAAAATGTTGTTGAACACAATAAAAAACAATCACAAATTCAAAAAATCGTTTTTTTCGATGATGTCCTTATACTTTTGCACGGTAGTGTATATATATATATATATATATATATATATATATATATATATATATATATATATATATATATATATATATATATATATATATATATACATATACAGTGGCTCACAACTATTAGATACAGTGATTCTTTAAAAAATTAAGTTGCAATAACTCAAAACATAATAATGGGGTCTATTGCGATTGTCGCAAAATAGTCGATATACGATGCTTATCGACTATCGTTCGTCGATTGTGAAGTTCGGTATTGTGAATGTCGATTGTGATTGATAAGTGTCGATTTGACAAACGCTTCTCATCGATGGTATTTGACATGGACGACGACTGACGATCACAAACGCGTCTGTTAAAAAATGTAAGTAATTTATAGTCTGTTTGCATTAGTTATTTTAAAATTTATTTTTAACAGGAGTAAACTAGTAAGTAATCGTAGACAATTTGAAAGGTTCGTAAGTTTAATGCAGGAGAATGCCGACATTGCAAGAGGTGTTTGCACAAAAACACATGCAAAGCGAAGATGGGAAGCATTTGCCCAAGAATTGAATAGTTTGGGGCCTCCTGTTCGCGGGTGGGATAAATGGATTATGGTTAGTTACAGCAAAAACACTTATTTAATAATTTAGAGTTTATGTGCTATTTCGGTTTGGACTGATACGAAATTTAAAATTAAAAAAGAAAATGATTGAAAATAAAACAGAATTGAATGCAACTGGTGGTGGACCTAATAAGTTGCATACTTTTAGTAATATAGAGGAAGCTATGATTAGTTTGTTGGAAACTGTCTCGTCAGTAAATCCACCTGAGCAAAAATTTGGTTTATCACACACTGATGAACATGGAGATTGTGAGTTAAGTAAGGACAATGAAGTGTCCGTAATTCAACAGAGTAAAATCCGTGAGGAAAAGCCAGGAAAAAATACAAAA
>OX376373.1:110801379-110808896 GCA_947369275.1 Nemotelus nigrinus
AAGTAAAATTCACAATCTAAATTCACAATAATACACATATTTGTCAATTGCACTAAGACAATAAAATTTTATCGTTTCGAACGACAGTAGTCGATGGGTCATCCAATCGACAATCGCAATACCAAACCAAATTTTATCGTTTCGAACGACAGCAGTCGATTGGTCATCGAATCGACAATCGCAATAGACCCCAATATCAAAAAAATTTGAACGCCGTTTTGAAGAAAAATGTTTGTTGTTAATTAAACACTCTTATATTTGTTACAAAGTTGCTGTATTTTATCTTAAAAAAGTCAAAAAACTTAAAGTAAAAACAAATTTCATGTCACAGCTTATTTGATACAGTTTGATTAAACATTAAAATTGTTTTGAATTATACGGTTTCCAGTTGATTTCAGTACTTCGTATGATAGTCCTTAGCCTTAAGCAGAGCCTGGAGCCTATTCGGCATTGAGTAAACGAGTTTTTTTGTGATGTCAGGAGTAATTTTTTGCCATTCATCTAGCAGTGCTTTCTTCAGGTCTTCTTTATTAGAAATCTTGTGTTTTCTAATGTTTTTATCCTACAAGGTTCACAGATTCTCAATAACAATCTTATCTGATGCCTTTGCCGGCGGAGACATCAAATGAGGGCAATCCCACATTGGCCAGGACTGCACAATTTACGACTTGTGCTCTTGATCATTTCTTGGTACAACCGAAATTGGTTGCTGACACCCAGTTTTTTAGTGCTTTGCAGCAAATTGTTTTTGAGTACATAAAGGTTCTTTCTTTCTGACACCAGCTGCGGATATGCAGGCCCAAACTATCACATTACCACCACCATGCTTCACAGTAGCTTTGAGGCTCTCCTTGTTTGGCTCAGTGTTTGCCTTGCGCCAGACATATGACATTCCGTCGGAGCCAAAAATGTTAAACTTGGACTCGTCTGCAAAAATAACCGTATTCCAGGACGCAGATATCTTTCCCACATGCTCTTTGGCAAAGGCAAATCGGCTTATTGTATTTTTTTTGGAAATGAATGGCTTCCTACGAGCTACTCGCCCGTTGAAATCATGTTCGCGAAGCACTCGTCGGACGGTTTCATCACTACATGACTTCCTTAATTCACGATGAACCTCAGTAACCAATTTTGGAGCGGAAATCTTTGTGTTTGTTTTCACTTTCCTTACAATGTATCGTTCGTCGGATACGGAGAAAATATTGTTTGACGCATTTCTCCTCTTATTTACTATCCGATTTTCGTGTACGAAGCGTTCAATTATGTGCTGCACTGTAGAGATACTATATTTACACTTTCAGCAATTTTTCGAACACTTTGTCATTTTTTAAAGTGGTTTAATATCAATTCGCGCTGTTCAATTGTGATGCGATGACCCATTTTACAATTTTGGCTCATTTTGGCACTTCAGCTTACAAGATCTTGCTAAAAATTACTTAAGGGGTTATTCTACTGTTAAACAGGTAAAAAGCAGTATCATTTCAAAAGTGTTGTAAAAAAAAACTATTAGAGATATCAATTAAAAATTTTGCATGCATCTTTATTAACTAAAAAAGTATAAAATCTAATAGTTGAATTTTTCAAAAAAACAATATGGCGGCTTCTGCATGGAATTGATGGAGCGCCCGCGGACGGCCAGAGTCGATTGCGCGGCACATTGCCCAGGTCGTCCAGGTGATCTGATATCAATTTAACGATGAAATTCTATTAGTTTAGCTACAAACACACAAAGTGAACCTAAATTGAACCATAAAACTTGAAATTTGGTTGTTTGGGAGCACTATTTTCATCGAAAAAAAAGTCCGAAATCGAGCATGCTATTTTCCAACACTTGTCAAATCGCGAAAATTTAAGAAAAAGCTAATTCTTATCCAAAAATCACGGGTTGCTAACGACTGGGTTTACGCAATAATGGATACAGATTGACTACACCTGACGGCTCTTGTAAGCCACGTGTCTGTATTTTTGCCAGCGAAACCATAAACATCCTTGTACTACACAATTAATTTGACAAGGATAACATGGCTGTTAAAGTAGAATGCGACCAAAGCCCATGCTGGTTTGCTTCTTGCTATATGACACATGATCATGGCACTAGCCCTCCTTGCGACATTGTCAGGAGGATTGTGGCTGAAGCTGGGAAAACAAGCGTGCCGCTGATTCTGGGAGCTGACTCTAACGCTCACAAGGTAGTATGGGGTAGCTCCAACACAAATGGTCGAGGTGAGGAACTTTTTGATTTCACCCTTGCCCACGACCTCTTCATCGCCAATACTGGCAGCGAACCAACCTTCCTCACCTCAAACCGTAGGGAGGTGCTTGACATTACCTTGATTAGTGGGCGGCGCACGCAACTTCTCCGTGGCTGGAGGGTTCTACAGGAGTGTTCTTTCTCTGATCATAGGTACATATCGTACAACGTGGCTGGCCGCAGCTCTGCCGAGCAGGTAGCCTTTATTAACAGAAAGAGAACGGACTGGAAGCTATTTAATTCTCTAGGTCGATCCTCACTGGAAACTGTTCCTAGGAGCATTGATTGCTACTATGAACTGGATAAAACAATTGACACCCTTACTAATTCTCTCAACTTCGTGTCTAAGGAAGCATGCAAGCCACCCACAGACAGGGAAAATCCGAAGCCTCTCTGGTGGAATCAAGAGATCAGTACCCTGCGGAGAGAATGTAGGAGCGAATTCAATTGCTCAAAAAGATCTAATGACTGGTCGCTGTGTAAAACAAAGCTTAAGGCTTTTGAGTGTGCCGTACGCAAGGCAAAGAGGTCATCATGGAGATATTTCTGTAGTAAAATAAAGACTCTCAGCGAGGCAAATCACCTTCGTAAGGTCTGAAGCATGACACCGAAGGCTATGGGGTGCATTTTGAGCCTTGAGGGCATTTGGACTAGTTCGAGCGCAGACACTCTCAACGTTCTGATGGACGCACATTTACCGGGAAATCATTGCCCTTTAGAAGTGGCGTGTCAGACGGAGCCACATTACAGTTCAATGCCACCGTTCAGAATATCAAATTCTCAACTGAGGTGAGCTATTAACTACTTTGACCCGTTTAAGTCCCCGGGCATTGATGGTATCCTTGCGGCTGACATCCAGAAGTCCATGAAAATATCACTACCTTGGCTTAGAGAGACTTATGACGCTTGTCTACGCTTCTCGTATATTCCCACCAGCTGGCGGAAATCCAGAATGGTGTTTATTCCTAAAACAGGAAAAGTAACGCATGTTAAACCGAAGGACTATCGTCCAATAAGTCTAAACTCCGTCTTGCTTAAGGTTTTGGAAAGGAACATTGATTACCATATTAAAAGATCAATCGATCCTATATTGATCTCGCAGTCGCAGCATGCTTATACCAGAGGTAAGCCTATTGAGACCGCCTTTCACGTCCTTATTGAGCAAGTTGAGTAATCTTTTGCTCTTAATGAATATGCGCTTGCTGCCTTCCTGAATATCGAACGAGCCTTCAACAACGTTAATTCTAACCAAATTGTTGAAGCTCTCTCGGTGCTGCATGTGGATGAACGGCTGATTGTTTTTATTGTGCAGCTTCTCAAAACAAGAGTTTTAATCTCTACGCTGGGTAATGCCAGCGTAAGACGAGGAGTCAGTACTTACACACGTCAGGGTGGAGTTCTCTCTCCCGTGCTGTGGAACATCACGGTGAATACTCTTCTAATGAAGTTGGATCGTGCCGGCTGCAAAGTGATTGCTTATGCAGACGATATAGCTGTTTTAGTGTCGAGAAAGTATTAATATGGGCTATCGGAGAGGTAAAATCACTCTCCTGACATGCTTTCACATTGGAGTCGTGAGTGCGGCTTGAATGTGAATCCTAATATAACGGAACAAGTGCTGTTAACTAGAGTTACCCAAATTGAATGGGGTCTCCATTAACTTGAGTGAGAAGGTCAAATACTTAAGAACGATCCTTGACTCAATGTAACTATGGACTTACAATGTAGCAGAAAGAGCTCGGAAGGCTTTCAACGCACTTTACTGCTGTAAAAGGGCCATAGGGGTGAGTTGAGGATTGCAGACTCGTACTGTTGCTTGACTTAACACTGTTGTGGTGGAACCAATCCTGTTGTTTGGGGTGGCGTTCTGGTTGCAGGCTGCTTTTAAGGATACCTGCAAATGACAGGAGTTCACAGCTCGCATTCCTGGCAAGAAGGAATGGTGTGATGGTGTCATTCTTGATAGTGGGCTTATCCATGTGTACACTGGCGGCTCAAAGCTAAACAATACAGTCGGGAGTAGTGTATACTCAAATGAGCTGCATTTCAAGCTGACTTTCCGTCTACCAGACCACTGTAGTATCTTTCAGGTGCAGATAGCGGCTATTCATCAAGCAGTTGACTGGCTTCTGTGTAATCAAATGTTCGGGGTCAATATTGGTATTTTCACAGATAGCCAAGCAGCTACTAACACCCTTTCTGGTCCTTGTACAGTGTCTATGATTGTTGCTGAATGCCATGCATCTCTTAGAGAGATGTCGAGATATTCGATTGTTCAATTGATTTGGGTACCTGAACATAGGGGTTTTCAGGGCAACTGTGAGGCCGATGAGCTAGCAAGGCTTAAAACTTTGCTACCTGAGGTCTCTTGCTCCTTTTCAATAGTAATACCGATGACATCGGTTAAACTGGCCATAAGGCAAAATTATCTTGAGGATCCTAAGAAGTCCTGGGCAGATGAATCTTTTTGTGTGATAACAAGGCAGTCCTGGGTATTTATGGATGCGCATTGCACCAGGCAGCTTTTAGGCTAAACTCGAAGCGGCCTTCGTTGCACTGTGGGCGTTCTAACGGGCCACTGCCTTACAGATTGGCATACACAACGTTGGGGCGTAGAGTTTAATGACTTCTGTCGGAGATGTGGCTCTGAGGAGGAGGAGACTGTTGATTGCGCCAATCCATAAGAACAAATCATTCCCTACACTGCTCTGATAACATCCTTAGGCAAAAAATCTTAGTGCAGCCGCGACTTTTATTATGAGTATCACTGCGGAATCCTACATCCTCTCTGCAAACTTGCCCTGAGCTGCATTTAGCAAGCAAACAAAAGCTTCTTTATTAAGTCTATAATTATTTAAAAACCTAAAAATTATAATGCCGGTTACATTCGTATCAGTTCTACATTACTAACTGATTGTATGGCAAAAAAAAGTGAAACTGTGTGGTTCCGATCAATTTTTCGCATCACATTTAAACTACTATCAATTTCATTCACCACGTCCATATAAAAATCCACAATACTTAACATTTTAGTTAAAAAAAAGTCTAGCGCATCAGCACCGCTAGAAAACTAATTTTCAAAGAAACTATCCTTTAGTGACAAAAAAATGTGTGAAGACGTTTTTCCCTTCTTTGTAGTATCATATCAGCCATTTCTTTCTCAAAGGAACATATCATTTTCTGATAGCACTTCCTATAACACAAATGATGAAAATGTTAAGTGCTGGCTACATTTTGCCAACACAGCAGAAATAAATCTACCATAACATGCTCGTGTTTAATCAGCCTATTCTTTGAATTTTGTTTTCATCCAAGAATTTCATCGAAATTTCAGCGATTAAACTATGTCTGGGGTTGCCATCCGAAAAATTTCCAAAACTCGGAAAAGTTAAATATCGGTTGCTTATTTTATTGTATTTGCTTTGCTTATGAACACCAAATGGAAGCATCTGTTGGTTCGATTTTTACTTAATTGTCTGGTGCTGGCAATCATGTGCACCGACAAAACTTTTTAAATTTTTGCAACGCAGATATTTGTTGTTGATTGTCATTGCAGGATCATTCACATTCATCATTCACATCGCTCGATAAAGAAATGCCTATATATTACAAAGTTCATCACACCTGGCAACCCTTGCATGACAACAAGATACACTTATCACCTGAATTTCGTTTTAATTTCGTTACTGCATCGGAGGCTATAGAGGAAAAACCTTTATTTTCCTGAGCAAATTTACAATATTAAAGAGGCAAAAATTGCCGTAGCTGACGACCTTATACTAGTTTTTCAACCAAATTTTGATGAGATCTATCTGCGTGACTTTGGTTCAAATCTGGTGGCTTAATCGGAAGCTATAGGCCAAAACTCATTTTTTTTCTCAGCAATTTTTCTAAATGGCACCACTGCCACACTGTTGCTCGTATTTCAAAATCACTTCTTTCAGACCTGTTCCTATTTAATACCAACATACCCTGTAAATTTCATATTGATCGCGTTATCCGAACTCAGTTCTCGTGAGCAGAAGTTTTGAGTCCTGAAAAAAGAAGCAATTTGGTCACAGGTTGCCGTTCTTGTTAACCGCAAAATTCGGAAAATCTTAATTTGACTTGGTGGACAAAAGCCAAAATTTATCATTAATTTGAATTTATTTTCAAAAACCAAAAATTTTTCAGGAAGGTCGATGATTTCAAGGATTTTTTTTTCAGGAGCCTGCTGTGAATACAGAGTTGCCCGCATAGTCTTGAAAATTCATGTGTGCTAAATTCTAGTTTACATCAATACTCTCTGAAAATTTAACGATGATCCGTTGTTGTTCTTAGAAGTTATGACAAATCGAAATTTGAAAAAAAATCCTTGCCTATTTTTAAGCACTCAGCGCCTACACAAGACTCAAAATTACCAATTCTTTAACATAAAAAATTTCAAAATATAATACATTATTCCCATTACTTATTTTTATCAAAAATGTACACTGCTTGGAAATACAGGGGAATCTGAAAATTCACTAAAATGCCCGCCGCCGCTAAAAAATTTAAGATATGTAAACTCTAGCAAGTCATGGACCTACCTGTTACATATATCTATGTCCTCCGAGAATTTGAGCTCAATCGGATCGGCTATTCCAGAGATTATCTCCCTTAATCATTTTGCTGATATATATAAGTACACCCAGTAACAAAAAAATCTACGAGATGCCAATTCAATGAAAATCTCTGCATATTTTATCTAGTTTCTGGAAACGTTCACTTTTTAGATACAAAATACTTTTCTTATTGCATTATGTTCCTGAAAAAAGCGTTACAATATTGGAAAATTTTTCCAGGAGCTTGATTCGTTAAAAAAAGAAAAAAACTATCTCTTTCAAAAAAAAAAAAAATCGCAAAATATTTTATTTGAAAAAAATTACTCCTTTGTTTATTTTTCTGTCATATAAATACAAAAGAGTAAACATATTGTAATAACTAAGAAAAAATTAACATTACAGGTATTTAATTAGTTCTTATGCATTTAAAATTTTTTAATACCATACTTGATCGGCCCTCCTTTTGCTTGGATGACTGCCTTAACTCGCCTTACCATGCTGTCATACAAATTTTTTGAAAAATCTTCATTCATTTCTTATTCCCTCACTAATTTAATACATTTTTACTAATGTTCGAAGAACATTAGTATTAAAATCGATTCGGCCAAAAATTCATATTTCCATATACATATATATATATATATATATATATATATATATATATATATATATATATATATATA
>OX376373.1:110809096-110838030 GCA_947369275.1 Nemotelus nigrinus
CTTACTTCAAACCACGTTTGGTAGAAGTTTGGTTGAAAAAGTCGGTTGAAGCTGCCAGCTATGATAATTTTGGTGTCTTGAATTTAAAAAAATAAAAATTTGGAAGTGAAAACATTCAAACCATCGAATATCCTAAAAAATGTCCGTTTCTACAATAAAACCAATCTGTATACAAATCTTATGCTTAATCTACACAGTCAAAGTAAAACTTTGGAAATTTCATGTCGGACAAGAACGGTAACCCTCTCTCAGTTAACCTATATTTTAGCTTCAAAAACTTCTGTTCACGGGAACTCACGAATCAATCATCAGATAGAATTGAAATTTACAGAATGCATTGGACTTAAGTAGGGGCCAGGTCTGATAGAAGCGATTTTGAATTGTATGCAACTGTGTTCCAGTGGTGCCATCTTGAAAAATTACAAAGAAAATAAAACTCTAGCGCACCTGAACCGCTAGAAACACTAATGTTCGAAGAACAGTAGAGAATCGTGCAGGTTTGAGAGCATATTCCACCACATGTGCTGCTTATTACGGCCAAACTGTTTCAAATGCCACGTTTTACTTTCGTCTTAAGAATGCATTATAACTCATATGGTGGAAGGTTTCAGATATTACCACTGGCATGAATTTCAACGTTTATGAGAGCAAAACACGGGTTAATTATATTCGTTATCAGTTGCTTATTTCACATAATTTTGAAAGCAGAATCTCATATAACATCAATGAAGAAAATGCTCAGTGCCTGCAGCACTGTAACTGAAGTTGGTGTTTGAGGCTGCGATCCGAAAAATTTGCAGAACTTTGCGAATTGTAACATCGGTTATTTATTTTCATTGTAAATGTTTCGGTATGTATACTAACTGTTAGCATTTATTGATACAAAAGTAGCACAACCGACTCGTGCTGGCAACCTTTCGCCAGTATCAAAGCCAAGAATATATCAAATCTGCTTCACGTTGTTTAATTACATTCGAAGTTAAAGAGTATAAAGAAATTTAGGGTTACCTGCAGCGAGTTTTTTCAAATAATCGAAAGCTTAATATTTGCTGTTTATTGTCACTACAATATCATTACCAATTGAAAATTCTACGATAAAACCGCTTAATAAAGATATTGCAATTAAACACAAAACCAACAATAGCTGGCAACCCTATCGTGGCTTTTCAACCAAATTTGCCTGAATAATGTTTATGACAGGTTTCATTAATTGTATGAAATTCGTATTGATTTCATGACTGCACTGGAAGTTATAGGGCAAAAAGTTTTATTTTCCTGAGCGAATTTTCAAAACCAAAGACACAAAAATTACCATAGCTGGCAGCACCAATCGAATTTTTAAACCAAATTTTCATCAAACAGAGCTTAAAGTAAGATTCAGCTACTGTGTCAATTTCATGAAAATCTGATAACTTATTCACATATCATAGGGCAAAAAGCTGTTTTTTTTCTTTGTAATTTTTCAAGATGGCACCACTGGCACAGACTTGCCCACAATTCAAAATCGCTTCTATCAAATCTGGTTTTACTTAAGTCCAATGCATAAGTTAAAGAGTACAGGAGCCAATCCATCCCCTTGTTTTAGCCCTGTATTCGTTGAAAACGTGTTGGTCATATTATTCTGAATCATCACTTGCGACGTGGAGTCGGTCATAGTCATTTTCACCAAGCGCACCAACTTTGCTGGGATTCCGAACTGCAGCATGATGTTATATAATACAGTTCGGTTGATGCTGTCGTACGCTTGTTTGAAGTCGACGAATATTTGATGCACATCAATGTTGAATTCCCAGCATTTTTCCAAAATTTGTTTGACCGTAAATATTTGGTCAGTTGTCGATCTTCCACGTCTGAAACCACCTTGATATTCACCGAGAATTTTCTCAGCGTGATAGGAAATCCTTAACTCTAAAATTTTTGTCAAGAGCTTGTACGACGTGCAAAGTAGTGATATGCCCCTGTAGTTTTCGCATAGCAGTTTATCTCCTTTCTTGTGAATGGGACATATAACGCTTTTTCGCCACTCATCCGGCATCATTTCTTGTTGCCACATGTCTGTCACCAATCCATGGATAGCCCTTAAAACGGAAATCCCGCCTGTTTTCAGGAGCTCCGCGGGGATCCCATCGATGCCCGGTGCTTTGTTGGGTTTCAAGCGGTCCATGGCCTGTCGGACTTCATCTAGTGTAGGAGGGTGAGATGAGGCACTGTCAGGGTATGTACCATTTAGTGATGGCGATTCGTCGGGTGCGGGGACATTTCCGTTCAGTAACTGCTGGAAATAGGACGCCCATCTTTCCTTCGCCTGTTCTGAGCCACTTATGATGCTTCCATCGGCAGCCCTACATAGGCTAGTTCGTGGTTTAAAGCCTTGTTTTAAGTGCCTCACTACTTTGTACGCATGTCTGGTGTTGTTAGCCATAAAGTTGTCATTCATGTTATTCAGCATGCTGTCAAAATGCTTTCGTTTCTAACGTCTAATTATTCTATTAGCTACTCTCCGAAGATCGTCGTATTTTCTTTCTTGGCTCTAGTCGGTCGTTCAATGTGGATTTTGTAGGCCGCATTCTTTTCGTCCAACGCGGCTTGGCATTCCTCGTCGAACCATTCATTTCTGCGTTGCCCGGCTGTGTATCCCACTACTTTTTCGGCTACTGCATTTACTGCGCTTTTGATGGTAGTCCAAACTTCGTTGATAGATGTGGTGTAAGGCGTGGAAGCTAATTCCATTTCAGAGCAGATCTATACTTGGCTTCCATCGTCTTATTTCGAAGCTTGTCGACATCGAACTTGCGTCTTGAACTTGCTCTGGCTTCATAAGACAGTGATATTCGACATCGATATCGAGTCTGGACTAAGTAGTGGTCGGAGTCGCAGTTGGCCCCACGGAAGGTTCGCACATCTAAAATACTGGAGGCCCACCTTTTCTGAATCAGAATATGATCAATCTGATTAAAGGTGCGGCCGTCCGGGGATGCCCATGTCCTTTTGTGAATGTCGCGATGCGGGAAACACGTGGAGCTTACGATGAGGTTTCTGCTACTCGCAAAGTCGACAAGTCGTTGTCCATTGTCGTTGCATAGGTCGTGGAGACTAAATTGGTTCCGCGATGTGTTTCCTCCTTTCCAACCTTTGCGTTGAAGTCACCCAGCAGGATTTTCACATCATTTGATGGCAGTGAATCATATAGCCTTTCCAGAAGGTTGTAAAAATTATCTTTCACTGCCTCATCCTTATCTTCAGTAAGGGCGTGAACGTTAATGAGCCAAACGTTAAAAAACTTTGCACGAATGCGGATCGCACACAATCTTTCATTGACAGGCTTGAAGTCGATTATTTGCGGTTTCATTTTTTTGTCCACAATGAAGGCCACTCCAAATTCGTGACTTCCCGATGACTTTCCGCTTTTGAAGATTGTGTACGATCTCATGTCCATAATCTCAGCACCAAATAGTTTCGTTTCCTGGACAGCGAGAATGTTTATTTTGTTTCCTGACAGCGAGAATGTTTATTTTATATATATATATATATATATATATATATATATATATATTATATATATATATATATATATATATATATATATATATATATATATATATATATATATATATATATAAATATATATATATATATATATATATATATATATATATTATATATATATATATATATATATATATATAGATATATATATATATATATATATATATATATATATATATATATATATATATATATATATATATATATATATATATATATATATATATATATATATATATATATATATATATATATATATATATAAAAATATATATATTATATATATGTGAGGAATTTCTCACCTAATATTAATTTTATGTTTTTGCCTGAAAATAGATATGTCAAACGGCAGCTTTGAAACATGAACTATTTTTATTATCCAACAAATGACTGACTAGTGTCACGACCTACAAATAGTGATAACTAGATTTCATCGGTCGCACCGCATCCTTTGTGGTGAACTTGAGAGTTCCCCACAGCACTCCCCTCTAAGTGAGGGAACCTCGCGGTAAATCGACGTCTGGCAGATGCTGATTGATAAGTCTTGGTGATGTATGCTGGTCGTTTTGGCCCGTCATCGGTCGCAAGCGTAGAATTCGTTTCGAGAAAGGGCCGGTTTCAATCGTTCTGTGGACACATTGATTGGTTTTCCATTGACGTCTATGGTATACAGAGCGTTCGAAATTCGTTTCAGGATTTTGTGTGGACCAGTGTACGCTCTAGTCAAGGATTTCGGGAGTGAGTCCACTCTTAAAAACACGTGCGTACATGTGTCGAGATGCTTGTTTTTGAAGATTTTTCGGTCGGTGTGATGCGTTGTTTGAACGGGTCGTAATGCTTGCATGGTTTCTCTTAAATTGTCGGGGAAACAGTGTGGTCCGATAGTTGCATTTGATGCTGGAACTAAATACCCGCCAGGGGGGTTTACGTCGTGCCATAAAGCATTTCCGCGTCGATGTCTTCCTTATAGCTCACGCGCAGCCCCAGCTGGACCGTAGGCAGAATATCAACCTATGCAGGGTTTTTATTATTGCACATTATTGCCGCCTTTAAAGACCTGTGCCAGCGTTCTATTAGGCCGTTTGAGGCTGGATGGTACGCCGAAGTTCGGCTTCTACCACAGCCATTGAGGGCTGTCAATGAGCGGCACATTGCTGACTCAAATTGAGCCCCTTAATCGGTCGTGATGGTCCGCGGAGCGCCATAACGTGACACCCAGTGATTAAAAAATGCTTTTGAGACCGATTCTTCTGTTTGATCATACAGGGGAACCGCTTCTGGCCATCGCGAGAAGCAATCGATCACAGTGAGGCAGTATTTATATCCTGAAGATGGTATTAAAGGTCCCACGATGTCCAAATGTACATGCTGGAACCTGCTGTCTGGCATAGAGATTTGTTGGATCGGGTTATGATGATGACTTTTGCCCGCTGGCAAGGAACACACGTTCTTGCCCATTCTTGATGTTGCTTTGCATGTTCGTCCATACAAATCTTTTTGCTAGGGTTTTTGCGGTGGCACGCCCATTAGGGTGAGCCGGCTCGTGAAAAATATCAAACATTTTTCTTCGTAGCGCCTTTGGTACAAAAGGACGAATATTGTTTGTAGATGTATCGCAATACAGTTTTCCTTGATTTTCAACTGTGATTGGTTGCAGCTTGAGCGATGTTTCGTTGTGTTCCAATAGTTGCTGGAGTTTGGTGTCTGCCTGCTGAGAATCGATGAGTTCCTTTGTCGAGAAACATGTAGGTATCGAAATTTGCTCGATTCGTGACAAGGCGTCGGCGAAGTTATTTGATTTCCCAGCTATGTGCCGAATGTCTGTCGTAAATTGCGATACGTAACTGAGGTGACGGACTTTTCGAGGCGACGCTTTATCAGATTTCTGATTGAACGCGTATATGAGCGGCTTGTGATCCGTTTGAATAAAAAAATCGGATGCCTCAAGCAGGTGTTGGAAATTACGTACACTGCTGTAGATAGCTAGCAGCTCCCGGTCGTATACGCTGTACTTTTCTTCAGCACGGGACAATATTTGCTGATAGAACGCCAATGGTACCCATTGCTTTCCTTGCTGCTGCTGTAGAACTGCTCCCACTGCTACGTTGGATGCATCAGTCACGAGCGTTAGTGGTTGATTCGGCTCGTAGTGCGCTAGGAGTGTTTTGGCCGCTAGACTGTTCTTGCATTTAATAAACGCTTCTTCAGCCTCCGGATTCCATAGAACGGGAGTTTTGTCTCCTTTTTTTGATTCCCCGAGTAAAGCATGCAGCGGGGCTTGACAGAGAACAGCGTTTTTAAGAAAACGTCGATAAAAGTTTATTAGTCCGAGAAATTTTCGGAGCTCTGTAATCGTCGACGGTTTTTTGTATTGATTGATTGCCTCGACCCGGGATTCTGGAACCCTTGTTCCATTTCTGTCAATGACATGACCTAGAAACTCGATCTTCTTCACGCCGAATTGGCATTTGCTCACGTTGATTACCATGCCGTATTGGCTTAGTCGATTTAAGACGGCTCTGAGATGATTTTCGTGCTCTGACGGTTCGCTGGATGTAATTAAAATATCATTTTTGTAGCACCAACAGTAATCTAATCCTTTAAGAACTTCGTCCATGAAGCGTTGGAATGATTGGGCGGCATTCCGTAGACCGAACGTCATGGCCGTAAACTCGTAGAGTCCGAACGGAGTGGTGACCGCCGTCTTTTCAATATCCTCCTCCGCTACCGGAATGTGGTGGAAAGCCCTGACTAGATCAATTTTCGTGAACACGGTTTTTACTAATGTTCGAAGAAGAACATTAGTATTAAAATCACTTTGGCCAAAAATTCATATTTCTATATATATATATATATATATATATATATATATATATATATATATATATATATATATATATATATATATATATATATATATATATATATATATATATATATATATATATATATATATATATATATATATATATATATATATATATATATATATATATATATATATATATATGTATCATCAAAAAATTTCAGTGAAAAAATCTCAGGAACGCACCATCCGATTGAGCTGAAATTTTCAGGACACATTGGTGTATATGCAGAATAGTGCCAAGTCTCAAAAAAAGTAAATAATCTTTAACCTTTTGGCGCCGGCGGCCATTTTAGTGATTTTTTTAATATACCTATTATTCCGTACACAAATAACTTTTGCAAAAATAAAGTTGACGACATAAATTTCGATCAAGTTTGACATGTGAATCGGATAATGTTTTGGAATTTTTTAACCCCATGTTTGCGCTGGGTGCCTAAAAAGAGAAGGGGAAAATTTAAAAAATTTTAAATTGCGATAACTTTTGACAGAGCTATTCCATGATTACGAAATTTTCAATAAATGTTTGTTTTATTAAGTTGTAGATCAATGTACGTTTTAATGAGCGTGCTGGCAACCCTGTAGCTAGGGCAGGCACTGAAAGTGAAAACCTCCAAATCATCGTCTCTCTTGAAAAAATTTCGTTTCTTAAAAAAAAAGCCACTCATATGTAAATTTTGTGCTTTGTTTACATAAACAAAGAAAAAAATTTGATATGGTATAACGGGCACGCCTGGTAACCCTTGCCCAAGTTACCTATATTTTTAGCATCAAAAATTTCTGTTCACGGAAACTCACGATCCGATGAACAGAATTTATTGAAATTTGCAGAATGTATTGGTCTTAAATAGTACCAGGTCTGATAGAAGTGATTTTGAATTGCGAGTGATTCTGTGCCAGTGGTGCCATCTTGAAAAACCACTAAAAAAGATAACTGCTTTTAGTCCTATAAATTCTGATTGAATCGTTCGATTTTGATGAAACTCACACAGTAGCACGACCTTACTTCAAACCACGTTTGGTAGAAGTTTGGTTGAAAAAGTCGGTTGAAGCTGCCAGCTATGATAATTTTGGTGTCTTGAATTTGAAAAAATAAAAATTTGGAAGTGAAAACATTCAAACCATCGAATATCCTAAAAAATGTCCGTTTCTACAATAAAACCAATCTGTATACAAATCTTATGCTTAATCTACACAGTCAAAGTAAAACTTTGGAAATTTCATGTCGGACAAGAACGGTAACCCTCTCTCAGTTAACCTATATTTTAGCTTCAAAAACTTCTGTTCACGGGAACTCACGAATCAATCATCAGATAGAATTGAAATTTACAGAATGCATTGGACTTAAGTAGCGCCAGGTCTGATAGAAGCGATTTTGAATTGTATGCAACTGTGTTCCAGTGGTGCCATCTTGAAAAATTACAAAGAAAATAAAACTCTAGCGCACCTGAACCGCTAGAAACACTAATGTTCGAAGAACAGTAGAAGAATCGTGCAGGTTTTGAGAGCATATTCCACCACATGTGCTGCTTATTACGGCCAAACTGTTTCAAATGCCACGTTTTACTTTCGTCTTAAGAATGCATTATAACTCATATGGTGGAAGGTTTCAGATATTACCACTGGCATGAATTTCAACGTTTATGAGAGCAAAACACGGGTTAATTATATTCGTTATCAGTTGCTTATTTCACATAATTTTGAAAGCAGAATCTCATATAACATCAATGAAGAAAATGCTCAGTGCCTGCAGCACTGTAACTGAAGTTGGTGTTTGAGGCTGCGATCCGAAAAATTTGCAGAACTTTGCGAATTGTAACATCGGTTATTTATTTTCATTGTAAATGTTTCCGGTATGTATACTAACTGTTAGCATTTATTGATACAAAAGTAGCACAACCGACTCGTGCTGGCAACCTTTCGCCAGTATCAAAGCCAAGAATATATCAAATCTGCTTCACGTTGTTTAATTACATTCGAAGTTAAAGGAGTATAAAGAAATTTAGGGTTACCTGCAGCGAGTTTTTTCAAATAATCGAAAGCTTAATATTTGCTGTTTATTGTCACTACAATATCATTACCAATTGAAAATTCTACGATAAAACCGCTTAATAAAGATATTGCAATTAAACACAAAACCAACAATAGCTGGCAACCCTATCGTGGCTTTTCAACCAAATTTGGCCTGAATAATGTTTATGACAGGTTTCATTAATCGTATGAAATTCGTATTGATTTCATGACTGCACTGGAAGTTATAGGGCAAAAAGTTTTATTTTCCTGAGCGAATTTTCAAAACTAAAGACACAAAAATTACCATAGCTGGAGCTGGCAGCACCAATCGAATTTTTAAACCAAATTTTCATCAAACAGAGCTTAAAGTAAGATTCAGCTACTGTGTCAATTTCATGAAAATCTGATAACTTATTCACATATCATAGGGCAAAAAGCAGTTTTTTTTCTTTGTAATTTTTCAAGATGGCACCACTGGCACAGACTTGCCCACAATTCAAAATCGCTTCTATCAAATCTGGGTTTACTTAAGTCCAATGCATTCTGTAAATTTCAGCTGTATCTGATTATTGGTTCGTGAGTTTCCGTTAACAGAAGTTTTTGATGCTAAAAATATAGGTTAACTGGGAGAGGGTTACCGTTCTTGTCCGACATGAAATTTCCAAAGTTTTATTTTGAACGTGTAGATACAACATAAGATTTATATACAGATTGGTTTTATTGTAAGAAACGGACATTTTTTTGAATATTCGATGGTTTGAATGTTTTTACTTCCAAATTTTTTTTTTCAAAATGAAGAAACCAAAATTATCATAGCTGGCAGCTCCAATTGAATTTTTCAACCAAATTTCTACGAAACGTGGTTTAAAGTAAGATCCAGCAATTGTGTGAGTTTCGTCAAAATCGAACGATTCAATCAGAATTTATAGGGCTAAAAACAGTTATCTCTTTTAGTGGTTTTTCAAGATGGCACCACTGGCACAGAATCGCCCACATTTCAAAATCACTTCTATCAGACCTGGTCCTATTTAAGGCCAATACATTCTGTGAATTTCAAATAATTCTGCTCATCGGATCGTGAGTTTCCGTGAACAGAAGTTTTTGATGCTAAAAATATAGTTAAATTGGGCAAGGATTACCAGGCGTGCCCGTTATACCATATCTTTTTTTTTTTTTGGTTATGTAAACAAAGCACAAGATTTACATATGAGTGGCTTTTTTTTGAAGAAACGGCATTTTTTCAAGAGAGACGATGATTTGGAGGTTTTCACTTTCAGTGCCTGCCCTAGCTACAGAGTTGCCAGCACGCTCATTAAAAGCTACACAAATCTACAACTAAATAATATCAATATGTCCTGAAAATTTCGTAATGATTGAATAGCTCTGTCAAAAGTTATCGAAATTTAAAAATTTTGAAATTTTCCCGCCCTCTTTTTAGGCACCCAGCGCACACATGGGGTTAAAAAATTCCAAAACATTATCCGATTCATATGTAAAACACGTTAGAAATTTATTTCGTTAACTTTATTTTTGCGAAAATCATTTGTGCACGAAATAATAGGTATATTAAAAATATCACTTAAATGGCCGCCGGCGCCAAAAGGTTAACAATAACTGCCATTTAAAGAGACCTGGACCTATTCTGCATATACACCAATGTATCCTGAAAGTTTCAGCTCAATCGGATGGCGCGTTCCCGAGATTATCTCACTGAAATTTTTTGATGATATATATATATATATATATATATATATATATATATATATATATATATATATATATATATATGGAAATATGAATTTTTGGCCGAATCGATTTTAATACTAATGTTCTTCGAACATTAGTAAAAATGCTTTTTGCCCCATGAAATGTGAATAAGTTACCAGATTTTCATGAAATTGACACAGTACCTGAATCTTACTCTAAACTCTGTTTGATAGAAATTTGGTTGAAAAATTCGATTGGTACTGCCAGCTATGGTAATTTTTGTGTCTTTGGTTTTGAAAATACGCTCAGGAAAATAAAACTTTTTGCCCTATAACTTCCAGTGCAGTCATGAACTCAATACGAATTTCATACAACTACTGGAACCTATTATAAACATTATTCAAGCCAAATTTGGTTGAGAAGTCATGATAGGGCTGCCAGCTGGTCTTGGTTTTGTGTTTGTTTGCAATATCTTTATTAAGCGGTTTTATCGTGGAATTTTCAATTGGCTATGATATTGTAGTGACAATAAACAGCAAATATTAAGCTTTCGATTATTTGAAAAAACTCGCTGCAGTTAACCCTAAATTTCTTTATACTCCTATAACTTCTAATGTTATATAACAACGTGAAGCAGATGTGATATATTCTTGGCTTTGGTACTGGCGAAAGGTTGCCAGCACGAGTCAGTTGTGCTACTTTTGTATCAATAAATGCTTACAGTTAGTAATCATACCGGAAACATTTACAATGAAAATAAATAACCGATGTTTCAATTCCCAAAGTTCTGCAAATTTTTCGGAGCGCAGCCCCAAAC
Source organism: Nemotelus nigrinus (assembly GCA_947369275.1). Taxonomy (NCBI): domain Eukaryota; kingdom Metazoa; phylum Arthropoda; class Insecta; order Diptera; family Stratiomyidae; genus Nemotelus; species Nemotelus nigrinus. Next base: position 110,820,046 of record OX376373.1, read on the forward strand.
TCCAACTTCAGTTACAGTGCTGCAGGCACTGAGCATTTTCTTCATTGATATTATATGAGATGCTGCTTTCAAAATTTTGTGAAATAAGCAACTGATAACGAATATAATTAACCCGTGTTTTGCTCTCATAAACGTTGAAATTCATGCCAGTGGTAATATCTGAAACCTTCTACCATATGAGTTATAATGCATTCTTGAGACAAAAGTAAAACGTGGCATTTGAAACAATTTGGCCGTAATAAGCAGCGCATGTAGTGGAATATGCACTCAAAACCTGCACGATTCTTCTACTGTTCTTCGAACATTAGTGTTTCTAGTGGTTCAGGTGCGCTAGAGTTTTTTTTTTATAGATTTGATACGATATCTTCAATGTATTTGAGTGGATATCGATCGAGGCGGGTGGCGTCGTTAAGACGACGGTAGTCTCCGCATGGGCGCCAGCCATCTTTCTTTGGCGCAAGTTGCAATGGACTAGCCAACGGGCTTGAAGAGGGCCGACATATCCCTCGCTCCAACATATAATCGAACTCGCGTCGCGCTATCTTCAGTTTCTCTGGCAATAAACGCCGCGGCTTTTCGGCCACTGGTGGGCCATCTGTCACTTTATGGTGACGCACTTTATGTTTCGGACTCGGAAAAACAAATTTTGCAGGATTCGTTAGTGTAGAATATTCCTTTAATATTTTATGGAACGAGGATGATTCTGATACAGTTGAAACACTCGGCGTATTTGAACGATAAATCTTACCCGGCACCGTAAGCAGAGCGGTTGCGTCTAGTAGTTTTCCTTTTCTCATATCCACCAGCAAGTTATGGTTTTCAGGGGGGAGACATCAGCTACATAAAGTTTCCATGAAATTAAACGTCGAAAACCGAGATCTAATTGTTGCAGCTTAGTTCCGTATGTATTTATCGGAGTACCGTTTGCTGCATATAGCTTTATCTCTGACGTTTTTTGTCTGCAGTTTTTCGGGCGAGGAACGACAGATACATCTGCTCCTGTATCCACTAAAAATGACATTTTCGTGACACTGTCATGAACAAAAAGGCGTTTAGGTGCGTTGTCACTGGCTCCCGCCTGATGAGCCAGTGACTTTATGCGTTTCCCGTGTGTTTAAACGAGCATGGTGGCGTACATCGCCTGGCGGCTGCACCATACTTGTGGTGGTACCAACATATTGAAAATGGCTTGCCTGGATATATGCGTTTAGCATTTTGAGCAGAAACTGCCGAGTGAAACGGTCTACGGCATGAAGAACATGTTGGACAAGGGGTTTGTTGCGCATTCGTTTTTGCGCGCATTATTTCAGATTTTAGTCCTGCGATCTCTTGCACGAGGTCATCATATCGCGTGTCGTTTACCACGGACTCAACGTTGTTCCGATATGAGACCGACGTTATCCGATCCGCTGACTCTGCTAGGTTGTCCAGGTTAGTAATGTTCGACCTGAGTATGATTTGTTGCACGTTATTTGGCAGCCGTTCGAGCCACAGTGATTTCAAAAACGACTCTGTGACGTTAGCGCCAGCCGCGCATCGCATTTGTCGTAATAATTGCGAAGGACGTTGGTCCCCTAGTTCTAGTTCACACACGAGCTTACGCGTCAATTTGTATTGCGACAGTTCGTACGCGGATAGCAGTCGATTTTTAACCGCATTATATTTACCCTGTGCTGGGGGATCATTCAAAATGTTTGTTACCTGGTCTAATGCCGCGGCGTCCAGTTCTCCTATCACTCTATCAAATTGCGCTGCATCCGTGTTGATATGGTGCGATCGGAATTTCGCTTCAATCCTGCTGAACCAACTGCGAACTTTAGTTGGCCGAAATGGCGGTAGCGTGAGTGAAATCGCTCTGACTCCTGCTACATCCCGAGATTGCTCGGGATCCGCTTTTTGGTTGCCATCCGTCGCGTCGACGAACTCTCCATTTTCCGTCATGTTCAGGTTTCGGGGTCACCAATGTGAGGATTTTGTCACCTAATATTAATATTATGTTTTTGCCTGAAAATAGATATGTCAAACGGCAGCTTTGAAACATGAACTATTTTTACTATCCAAAAAATGACTGACTAGTGTCACGACCTACAAAAAGTGATAGCTAGATTTCATCGGTCGCACCGCATCCTTTGTGGTGAACTTGAGAGTTCGCCACATATATCTCTATATATATATATATATATATATATATATATATATATATATATATATATATATATATATATATATATATATATATATATATATATATATATATATATATATATATATATATATATATATACACCCAGTGACAAAAAAATTTACGAGTTAGGAATTTTCCAATTTACCATCAAAATGACATAATTAGCTTATCCCAGGGCAAACGAAATTTTCCAGGTAGTAATTAGGGATCCTATATAAACTGCAGAATGCAAAATTTCTGCATCAGTCTGATTTTGCAAGCTAATAGTAAACAATTATCCCAGAGATGCGAAAATACATCACCTTAAGTCTGGAACAAAAGGCAGAAATTTGGGCTTCTCACCAATCGGGTAAGTCAAAATCGGAAATTGCTCGGCAAGTAGGGTGCAGTGAGGGGACAGTTCGGAATTTAATTATAAAAAAAACTCTAGCGCGCCTGAACCACTAGAAACACTAATGTTCGAAGAACAGTAGAAGAATCGTGCAGGTTTTGAGTGCATATTCCACTACATGCGCTGCTTTTTACGGCCAAATTGTTTCAAATGCCACGTTTTACTTTTGTCTCAAGAATGCATTATAACTCATATGGTAGAAGGTTTCAGATATTACCACTGGCATCAATTTCAACGTTTATGAGAGCAAAACACGGGTTAATTATATTCGTTATCAGTTGCTTATTTCACAAAATTTTGAAAGCAGCATCTCATATAATATCAATGAAGAAAATGCTCAGTGCCTGCAGCACTGTAACTGAAGTTGGAGTTTGGGGCTGCGCTCCGAAAAATTTGCAGAACTTTGGGAATTGAAACATCGGTTATTTATTTTCATTGTAAATGTTTCCGGTATGATTACTAACTGTAAGCATTTATTGATACAAAAGTAGCACAACCGACTCGTGCTGGCAACCTTTCGCCAGTATCAAAGCCAAGAATATATCACATCTGCTCACGTTGTTATATAACATTAGAAGTTATAGGAGTATAAAGAAATTTAGGGCTAACTGCAGCGAGTTTTTTCAAATAATCGAAAGCTTAATATTTGCTGTTTATTGTCACTACAATATCATAGCCAATTGAAAATTCTACGATAAAACCTCTTACTAAAGATATTGCAAACAAACACAAAACCAAGACCAGCTGGCAGCCCTATCATGACTTCTCAGCCAAATTTGGCTTGAATAATGTTTATAATAGGTTCCAGTAATTGTATGAAATTCGTATTGAGTTCATGACTGCACTGGAAGTTATAGGGCAAAAAGTTTTATTTTCCTGAGCGTATTTTCAAAACCAAAGACACAAAAATTACCATAGCTGGCAGCACCAATCGAATTTTTCAACCAAATTTCTATCAAACAGAGTTTAGAGTAAGGTTCAGGTACTGTGTCAATTTCATGAAAATCTGGTAACTTATTCACATTTCATATGGCAAAAAGCATTTTTACTAATGTTCGAAGAACATTAGTATTAAAATCGATTCGGCCAAAAATTCATATTTCCATATATATATATCTATATATATATATATATATATATATATATATATATATATATATATATATATATATATATATATATATATATATATATATATATATATATATACAGGGTGTTTGGTACTAAATGAACACTATTTTAAGGAGGCGTTCTTTGACCTATTTTGAGTAAAAAATCGTTCTACAGGATGGTCCGGATTTCAAAACCTACCGAGTTACAGGGTGTTCAAAAAAACTTGTTCGGACCGGTACCCTGACTCACTTGAATCGTTATATCTTGAAAACCAATTATCAAAACTCAAAGTTTTATACTGCGTTTATTAGACAATTTAATTACCTTTTATTTAATGTATCGCACTTGATTGCAGTTGTACCGAATTTTGAGATATTTTCTTCGAAACACAATTTTTTTTAGTTTTAACCCCGAAAATTCTGTGTTCCAGGTCGTTTTCCTTAGAAAACCTCATTATAATGTGCCACTTTCATTTAAATATTTTGATAAGCCATCTTACTGGCTACAAAAGTTGCATACATTTCAATGACTTAGATTCTACCATTTCACAAGTATTAAGCGAAAATGAATATTGCTGAAAAACTAAATATCCCATAAAGTGGCCCTCGTTGTCGATCTACACTTTTTTCTTGAACTAAAAGTATTTCATAATGGTTTTTATGCTTTATTTCAAAATTTTTAATCTACAGTAAGTGTTCAAAATTGCCACCTTCATTTTGAATACATGCCAAAGCTCGTTTGGCAAGCGTTCTTTTCATATTCATGTCTCTCAGCTGTTGCCTCACTTCTGTTGCAGCATCATCGATCCTGGTATTTAGTTCTGCTAAAGTCGATACTTCCATTGCGTACACAAGGTTCTTCATCCGTCCCCATACAAAAAACTCCATTACAGTCAGATCAGGAGACCTCGCAGGCCAGTGTACTGGTCCATTTCTACCGATCCAGCGATTGGGATAGTTGCAATTCAACCAATCTATGACTGGTCGGCCGTAATGAGCTGGGGCACCATCGTGTTGGTAAAACATGGAAACCAATCGTTGCAGAGGAATATCTTGCAATAAGTCCTGCAGATCATGTGTTAAAAAATGCAAGTAGCTGGTACTATTTAGGGTAGGCGGGAGCCTAAAAGGCCCAATCAAATTATTGCCAATCACTCCTGCCCATAAATTTACGCTGAATCTATGCTGAAATGATGACGTTCTTGCAGTGTTTGGATTGTTCTCAGCCCACGTGTGTAAATTGTGGAATTTTGTGATACCGTCCCTCGTAAATAAAGACTCATCCGTCCAAAGAATGCTGTTGACAAAATTTTCGTCGTCTAATTGTCTCTCAAGGAGCCAATTGCAGAATTCCATCCTTTTGGGCAAATCGATGGGTAGGAGCTCCTGAACTGGTGTGTGATGGTAAGGATGTAGACGGGCTGCTTTCAAAATACTCCAAACTTTCCAGCTAGATACGTTAAATCGTAACGCTAAGCGTCGAATACTGGTTGATGGGTCAGATTCCACTGCATGCAATATTTCTTCTTCGGTCCGTACAGCGGTTGCAGTTGTAGGATACTCGGCTCGTTCTGACGTTACCCGTTTCCCGAATCCTTGCGTAAAGTTGTTGAAACACTCTCCTTCCAGGAATCCGTCGATGGGGGTATCTCTGATGATACAAAGATTGCGCCGCTGCTGAATTTCCCCGGCACTCCCCATAGACGTACAAAATATCTCCATATTCTTCGTTAGTGTAGCGAGGCATTTTCCATGTATTTTCGTAAATTTTATTTAGATCTTGTTGTTCGAGTAATGCACTGAAACTTGCAAGAATTTGAAAGTGGTCCTGTTTTTATGCGTTTTCAATTTTTTAAGTATCCCACTAATAAAGGCGAAGAACTGGACATGCTTTTACCTGTCACATCTAGGTAGGTGCATCAATTATGTTAAAACTAATTAAAATATAGATAAGTTTATTGATACTTTAAATAGCAATAAATGGGTACTAAATTACTTTAGTACGACTAGCATATTAAACTTTGTTTTTTCAAGGAGGACCGTTTTATGACATATTTAGTTTTTAAGCGATATTTATTTTCGCTCAATACTTGCGAAATGGTAGAATCTAAGTCATTAAAATGTATGCAACTTTTGTAGCCAGTAATATGGCTTATCAAAATATTTAAATGAAAGTGGCACATTATAATGAGGTTTTCTAAGGAAAACGACCTGGAACACAGCATTTTCGGGGTTTAAATTAAAAAATTTTGTGTTTCGAAGAAAATATCTCAAAATTCGGTACAACTGAAATCAAGTGCAATACATTTAATAAAAGGTAATTTAGTTGTCTAATAAACGCGGTATAAAATTTTGAGTTGTGATAATTAATTTTCAAGATATTACGATTCAAGTGAGTCAGGGTACCGGTCCGAACAAGTTTTTTTGAACACCCTGTAACTCGGTAGGTTTTGAATTCCGGACCATCCTGTTGAACGATTATTTACTCAAAACCTGTCAAAGAACGCCTCCTTAAAATAGTGTTCATTTAGTACCAAACACCCTGTATATATATATCATCAAAAAATTTCAGTGAGATAAACTCGGGAACGCGCCATCCGATTGAGCTGAAACTTTCAGGATACATTGGTGTATATGCAGAATAGGTCCAGGTCTCACTAAATGTCAGTTATTGTTAACTTTTTGGCGCCGGCGGCCATTTAAGTGATATTTTTAATATACCTATTATTTCGTGCACAAATGATTTTCGCAAAAATAAAGTTAACGAAATAAATTTCTAACGTGTTTTACATATGAATCGGATAATGTTTTGGAATTTTTTAACCCCATGTGTGCGCTGAGTGCCTAAAAAGAGAACGGGAAAATTTGAAAATTTTTAAGTTGCGATAACTTTTGACAGAGCTATTCAATCATTACGAAATTTTCAGGACATTTAAGCATAATTTAGTTCTTGATTTGTGTAGCTTTTAATAAGCGTGCTGGCAACCCTGTAGCTAGAGCAGGCACTGAAAGTGAAAACTTCCAAATCATCGTTTCTCTTGAAAAAATGCCGCTTCTTCAAAAAAAAAAGCCATTCATATGTAAATCTTGTGCTTTGTTTACATAGACAAAAAATAAAATTTGATATGGTATTACGGGCACGCCTGGTAACCCTTGCCCAATTTACCTATATTTTTAGCATCAAAAACTTCTGTTCACGGAAACTCACGATCCGATGAGCAGAATTATTTGAAATTCACAGAATGTATTGGCCTTAAATAGGACCAGGTCTGATAGAAGTGATTTTGAAATGTGGGCGATTCTGTGCCAGTGGTGCCATCTTGAAAAACCACTAAAAGAGATAACTGTTTTTAGCCCTATAAATTCTGATTGAATCGTTCGATTTTGACGAAACTCACACAATTGCTGGACCTTACTTTAAGCCACGTTTGGTAGAAATTTGGTTGAAAAATTCGGTTGGAGCTGCCAGCTATGATAATTTTGGTTTCTTCATTTTGAAAAAAAAAAATTTGGAAGTGAAAACATTCAACCATCGAATTTTCAAAAAAATGTCCGTTTCTTACAATAAAACCAATCTGTATATAAATCTTATGTTGTATCTACACGTTCAAAATAAAACTTTGGAAATTTCATGTCGGACAAGAACGGTAACCCTCTCCCAGTTAACCTATATTTTTAGCATCAAAAACTTCTGTTCACGGAAACTCACGAACCAATAATCAGATACAGCTGAAATTTACAGAGTGCATTGGACTTAAGTAAAACCAGATGTGTTAGAAGCGATTTGGAAATGTGGGCAAGTCTGTGCCAGTGATGCCATCTTGAAAAATTACAAAGAAAAAAAACAGCTTTTTGCCCTATGAAATGTGAATAAGTTATCAGATTTTCATGAAATTGACACAGTAGCTGAATCTTACTTTAAGCTCTGTTTGATGAAAATTTGGTTTAAAAATTCGATTGGTGCTGCCAGCTATGGTAATTTTTGTGTCTTTGGTTTTGAAAATTCGCTCAGGAAAATAAAACTTTTTGCCCTATAACTTCCAGTGCAGTCATGAAATCAATACGAATTTCATACAATTAATGAAACCTGTCATAAGCATTATTCAGGCCAAATTTGGTTGAAAAGCCACGATAGGGTTGCCAGCTATTGTTGGTTTTGTGTTTAGTTGCAATATCTTTATTAAGCGGTTTTATCGTAGAATTTTCAAATGGTAATGATATTGTAGTGACAATAAACAGCAAATATTAAGCTTTCGATTATTTGAAAAAACTCGCTGCAGGTAACCCTAAATTTCTTTATACTCCTTTAACTTCGAATGTAATTTAACAACGTGAAACAGATTTGATATATTCTTGGCTTTGATACTGGCGAAAGGTTGCCAGCACGAGTCGGTTGTGCTACTTTTGTATCAATAAATGCTTACAGTTAGTATACATACCGGAAACATTTACAATGAAAATAAATAACCGATGTTACAATTCGCAAAGTTCTGCAAATTTGTCGGATCGCAGCCTCAAACACTAACTTCAGTTACAGTGCTGCAGGCACTGAGCATTTTCTTCATTGATGTTATATGAGATGCTGCTTTCAAAATTATGTGAAATAAGCAACTGATAACGAATATAATTAACCCGTGTTTTGCTCTCATAAACGTTGAAATTCATGCCAGTGGTAATATCTGAAACCTTCCACCATATGAGTTATAATGCATTCTTAAGACGAAAGTAAAACGTGGCATACAATTCAAACAGTTGCATACAATTCAAAATCGCTTCTATCAGACCTGGCCCTACTTAAGTCCAATGCATTCTATAAATTTCAATTCTATCTGATGATTGATTCGTGAGTTCCCGTGAACAGAAGTTTTTGAAGCTAAAATATAGGTTAGCTGAGAGAGGGCTACCGTTCTTGTCCGACATGAAATTTCCAAAGTTTTACTTTGACTGTGTAGATTAAGCATAAGATTTGTATACAGATTGGTTTTATTGTAGAAACGGACATTTTTTAGGATATTCGATGGTTTGAATGTTTTCACTTCCAAATTTTTATTTTTTCAAATTCAAGACACCAAAATTATCATAGCTGGCAGCTTCAACCGACTTTTTCAACCAAACTTCTACCAAACGTGGTTTGAAGTAAGGTCGTGCTACTGTGTGAGTTTCATCAAAATCGAACGATTCAATCAGAATTTATAGGGCTAAAAGCAGTTATCTTTTTTAGTGGTTTTTCAAGATGGCACCACTGGCACAGAATCACTCGCAATTCAAAATCACTTCTATCAGACCTGGTCCTATTTAAGACCAATACATTCTGCAAATTTCAATAAATTCTGCTAATCGGATCGTTAGTTTCCGTGAACAGAAGTTTTTGATGCTTAAAATATAGGTAACTTGGGCAAGGGTTACCAGGCGTGCCCGTTATACCATATCAAATTTTTTTCTTTGTTTATGTAAACAAAGCACAAAATTTACATATGAGTGGCTTTTTTTTAAGAAACGAAATTTTTTCAAGAGAGACGATGATTTGGAGGTTTTCACTTTCAGTGCCTGCCCTAGCTACAGGGTTTCCAGCACGCTCATTAAAACGTATATTGATCTACAACTTAATAAAACAAACATTTCCTGAAAATGTCGTAATCATGGAATAGCTCTGTCAAAAGTTATCGTTCTTTTTTTAGGCACCCAGCGCACACATGGGGTTAAAAAATTCCAAAACATTATCCGATTCACATGTCAAACTTGTTCGAAATTTATGTCGTCAACTTTATTTTTGCAAAAGTTAATTGTGTACGGAATAATAGGTATATTAAAAAAATCACTAAAATGGCCGCCGGCGCCAAAAGGTTAAAGATTATTTACTTTTTTTGAGACCTGGCACTATTCTGCATATACACCAATGTGTCCTGAAAATTTCAGCTCAATCGGATGGCGCGTTCGTGAGATTTTTTCACTGAAATTTTTTGATGATATATATATATATATAGAAATATGAATTTTTGGCCAAAGTGATTTTAATACTAATGTTCTTCTTCGAACATTAGTAAAAAGCTCGACACAGGCAGCCTTGAGCAAAAAAAGGGCATCGGAAGAAAAAGAGGTACCACGCAAAGGGATGAAGACCATTTGAAGTTCCTGGCCTCGGCAAATCGATTCGAATCAGCATCAAAATTGCGGGCAGAGTTGTCGAAATCAATGAATGAGCTTTGCAGTACCAGAACAATCCAAAGAAGGTTGAACGAGATGGGTTTGCGTTCTTGTCGCCCTGTGAAAAAGCCACTTTTTGAATAAACGAATGAGGCAACGAATGGTGCAAAGATAGAAAACTCTAGCGCACCTAAACCGCTAGAAACACTAATGTTCGAAGAACAGTAGAAGAATCGTGCAGGTTTTGAGTGCATATTCCACCACATGAGCTGCTTATTACGGCCAAACTGTTTCAAATGCCACGTTTTACTTTGGTCTCAAGAATGCATTATAACTCATATGGTGGAAGTTTTCAGATATTACTACTGGCATGAATTTCAACGTTTATGAGAGCAAAACACGTGTTAATTATATTCGTTATCAGTTGCTTATTTCACATAATTTTGAAAGCAGCATCTCATATAACATCAATGAAGAAAATGCTCAGTGCCTGCAGCACTGTAACTGAAGTTGGTGTTTGGGGCTGCGATCCGAAAAATTTGCAGAACTTTGGGAATTGAAACATCGGTTATTTTTTTTCATTGTAAATGTTTCCGGTATGAATACTAATTGTAAGCATTTATTGATACAAAAGTAGCACAACCGACTCGTGCTGGCAACCTTCTGCCAGTATCAAAGCCAAGAATACATCACATCTGCTTCACGTTCTTATATAACATTCGAAGTTATAGGAGTGTAAGGAAATTTAGGGTTACCTGTAGCGAGTTTTTTTCAAATAATCGAAAACTTAATATTTGCTGTTTACTGTCACTACAATATCATTACCATTTGAAAATTCTACGTTAAAACCGCTTAATAAAGATATTGCAATTAAACACAAAACCAACAATAGCTGGCAACCCTATCATGGCTTTTCAAAAAAGTTTTATTTTCCTGAGCGAATTTTCAAAATCCAAGACACAAAATTTACAATAGCTGGCAGCACCAATCAAATTTTTCAACCAAATTTCCACCAAACAGAGATTAGAGTAAGGTTCAGCTACTGTGTCAATTTCATGAAAATCTGGTAACTAATTCACATTTCATAGGGCGAAAAGCAGTTTTTTTCTTTGTAATATTTCAAGATGGCACCACTGGCACAGAGTTGCCCACAAATCAAAATCGCTTCTATCAGATCTGGTCCTACTTAAGTCCAATGCATTCTGTAAATTTCAGCTGTATGTGATTATTGGTTCGTGAGTTCCCGTGAACAGAAGTTTTTGATGCTAAAAATATAGGTTAACTGGGAAAGGGTTACCGTTCTTGTCCGACATGAAATTTCTAAAGTTTTACTTTGAACGTGTAAATAAAACATAAGATTTGTATACAGATTGGTTTTATTGTAAGAAACGGACATTTTTTAGGATATTCGATGGTTTGAATGTTTTCACTTCCAAATTTTTTTTTTCAAATTTAAGACACCAAAATTATCATAGCTGGCAGCTCCAACCGAATTTTTCGACCAAATTCCTACCAAACGTGGTTTGAGGTAAGGTCCAGCTACTGTGTGAATTTCGTTAAAATCTAACGATTCAATCAGAATTTATAGGGCTAAAAGCAGTTATCTTTTTTAGTGATTTTTCAAGATGGCACCACTGGCAGAGAATCGCCCGTGTTTCAAAATCACTTCTATCAGACCTGGTCCTATTTAAGACCAACACATTCTGAAATTTCAATAAATTCTGCTAATCGGATCGTTAGTTTCCGTGAACAGAAGTTTTTGATGCTAAAAATATAGGTAAATTGGGCAAGGGTTACCAGGCGTGCCCGTTATACCATATCAAATTTTATTTTTTGTTTATGTAAACAAAGCACAAGATTTACATATGAAAGGCTTTTTTTTTGAAGAGACGGCATTTTTTCAAGAGAAACGATGATTTGGAGGTTTTCACTTTCAGTGCCTGCCTTAGCTACAGGATTGCCAGCACGCTCATTGAAAGCTGCACAAATCTACAACTGAATAATACAAATATGTTCTGAAAATTTCGTATTGATTGAATAGCTCTGCCAAAAGTTATCGCAATTTAAAAATTTTCAAATTTTTCCGTTCTCTTTTTAGGCACCCAGCGCACACATAGGGTTAAAAAATTCCAAAACATTATCCGATTCACATAAAAAACACCTTCGAAATTTATTTTGTCAACTTTATTTTTGCGAAAATTATTTGTGTACGAAATAATAGGTATATTAAAAATATCACTTAAATGGCCGCCGGTGCCAAAAGGTTAACAATAACTGACATTTAGTGAGATCTAGACCTATTCTGCATATACACCAATGTATCCTGAAAGTTTCAGCTCAATCGGATGGCGCGTTCCTGAGATTATCTCACTGAAATTTTTTGATGATATATATATATATATATATATATATATATATATATATATATATATATATATATATATATATATATATATATATATATATATATATATATATATATATATATGGAAATATGAATTTTTGGCCGAATCGATTTTAATACTAATGTTCTTCGAACATTAGTAAAAAACTGGACCTCAGAGGATTGGAAAGGAGTCATTTTTCAGATGAATCCAAATTTAATCTTTTTGGACCAGATGGAACAGTGCGAGTGAGACGCAGAACTGGTGAACTATATTCGGACGAATGTATCTAAGCGACGGTAAAGCATTCCCCCTATATGATGGTTTGGGGATATATCCTACATAATCGCGTAGGGCCTCTTATTATTCTTGAAGGATCTGTGAATGCTGCTAAGTACAGAGAAATTGTTGAAGAAGGCGTCGTTCCAGCAATCGAGGATCTAACGGCAGATGTGTCAAATCCTCTCTTCCAAGACGATTCGGCTCCTGCAAATCGAGCTCGCTCTGTAAGTTATTTTCACATTGGAAAGGAAAATATTTTTACTAATGAACTTTGTAATGTTTTTTTCTTTTCCAGGTAACACAATTGAAGGAGCAGCTAGGGATACAGTCTTTGCTGTGACCAGGAAACAGTCCCGACTTGAATCCCATTGAAAACCTTTGGCAGAAAATGGGTTCAAAAGTAAGGGAAAGTGAGCCGCGAACTCTCCTAGACTTAAAATATGTAATAAGAAAAGTGTGGATAGAAGAAATGAATGAAGATTTTTCAAAAAATTTGTATGACAGCATGGTAAGGCGAATTAAGGCAGTCAACCAAGCAAAAGGGGGGCCGATCAGTTATTAATAATTTTTAAATGCATAAGAACTAATTAAATACCTGTTATGTTAATTTTTTCTAAGTTATTACAATATGTTTACTCTTTTGTATTTATATGACTGAAAAATAAACAAAGGAGTAAATTTTTCAAATAAAATATTTTGCGATTTTTTTTTTTGAAAAAGATAGCTATTTTCTATTTTTAACGAATCAAGCTCCTGGAAAAATTTTCCAATATTGTAACGCTTTTTTCAGGAACATAATGCAATAAGAAAAGTATTTTGTATCTAAAAAGTGAACGTTTCCAGAAACTAGATAAAATATGCAGAGATTTTCATTGAATTGGCATCTCGTAGATATTTTTGTTACTGGGTGTACTTATATATATCAGCAAAATGATTAAGGGAGATAATCTCTGGAATAGCCGATCCGATTGAGCTCAAATTCTCGGAGGACATAGATATATGTAACAGGTAGGTCCATGACTTGCTAGAGTTTACATATCTTAAATTTTTTAGCGGCGGCGGGCATTTTAGTGAATTTTCAGATTCCCCTGTATTTCCAAGCAGTGTACATTTTTGATAAAAATAAGTAATGGGAATAATGTATTATATTTTGAAATTTTTTATGTTAAAGAATTGGTAATTTTGAGTCTTGTGTAGGCGCTGAGTGCTTAAAAATAGGCAAGGATTTTTTTTTCAAATTTCGATTTGTCATAACTTCTAAGAACAACAACGGATCATCGTAAAATTTTTAGAGAATATTGATGTAAACTAGATTTTAGCACACATGAATTTTCAAGACTATGCGGGCAAATCTTTATTTACAGCAGGCTCCTGAAAAAAAAATCCTTGAAATCATCGACCTTCCTGAAAAATTTTTGGTTTTTGAAAATAAATTCAAATTAATGATAATTTTGGCTTTTGTCCACCAAGACAAATTAAAATTTTCCGAATTTCGCGGTTAACAAGAACGGCAACCTGTGATCAAATTGTCTCTATTTTCAGCGCTCAAAACTACTGTTCACGAGAACTGACGATCGGATAAAGCGATCAATATGAAATTTGCAGGACATGTTGGTATTAAATAGGACCAGGTCTGAAAGAAGTGATTTTGAAATAAGGGCAACACTGTAGCAGTGGTGCCATTTAGAAAAATTGCTGAGACAAAAAATGGGTTTTGGCCTATAGCTTCCGATTTAGCCACCAGATTTTAACCAAAGTCACGCAGATAGATCTCATCAAAATTTGGTTGAAAAACTAGTATAAGGTCGTCAGCTACGGCAATTTTTGCCTCTTTAATATTGTAAATTTGCTCAGGAAAATAAAGGTTTTTCCTCTATAGCCTCCGATGCAGTAACGAAATTAAAACGAAATTCAGGTGATAAGTGTATCTTGTTGTCATGCAAGGGTTGCTAGGTGTGATGAATTTTGTAATTTATAGGCATTTCTTTATCGAGCGATGTGAATGATGAATGTGAATGATCCTGCAATGACAATCAACAACAAATATCTGCGTTGCAACAATTTAAAAAGTTTTGTCGGTGCACATGATTGCCAGCACCAGACAATTAAGTAAAAATCGAACCAACAGATGCTTCCATTTGGTGTTCATAAGCAAAGCATTAACAATAAAATAAGCAACCGATATTTAACTTTTCCGAGTTTTGGAAATTTTTCGGATGGCAACCCCAGACATAGTTTAATCGCTGAAATTTCGATGAAATTCTTGGATGAAAACAAAATTCAAAGAATAGGCTGATTAAATACGAGCATGTTATGGTAGATTTATTTCTGCTGTGTTGGCAAAATGTAGCCAGCACTTAACATTTTCATCATTTGTGTTATAGGAAATGCTGTCAGAAAATTATATATGTTCCTTTGAGTAAGAAATGGCTGATATGATACTACAAAGAAGGGGATAACGTCTTCACACATTTTTAAATCCCTTAAGGATAGTTTCTTTGAAAATTAGTTTTCTAGCGGTGCTGATGCGCTAGAATTTTTTACTTATGTTCGAAGAACAATAGTATTTAACTCATTTCGCCGAAAATTCATGTTTCTATATAAATATATATATATATATATATATATATATATATATATATATATATATATATATATATATATATATATATATATATATATATATATATATATATATATATATATATATATATATATATATATATATATCTTTATATTAGCAAAATGATTAAGGGAGATAATCTCTGGAGTGGCCGATCCGATTGAGCTGAAATTTTCTGAGAACGTAGACGTATATAGTAGGTAGGTCTATAGTTTTCTCCAATTCAGATATCCTAAACCACTACCAAACCAAAATCCATCCTAAACCAAAACTAATTTTGTTTTAAGCTTGTTTATGATAATTAATTGGAAATTTTGAGCCTTTTGTGGGTGCAGGGTGTCTTAAAGTAGGCCAAGAATTTTTTTCAAATTTTGATTTGTCATTACTTGTAAGAAAAACAATAAAACAGGTAACTCTCTAGCTGTGGCAGGCTGCTAAAAAAAATCCTTCAAATCATTGACCTTCCTGAAAAAGTTTTGATTTTAGACAAAAATTTTAAATTTTTGATAAATTTTATCTTTTGTCCTTCATCTCAAGAAAAAATTTTCAAAATTCCGATTTGCATAAGAAAGGCAGCCCATCACCTAATTACCTCTATTTTTAGCACTCGAAAGTTCTGTTCACGAGAACTGACGACCGGATGATCCGATCATAATAAAATTTACAGGATGTGTTGGTATTAACTAGGACCAAGTCTGATAGAAGTGATTTTGAAATGCGGGCAACCCTGTGGCAGTGGTACCATCTTGACAAACTACCGAGAAAAAAAAACACCTTTTTGGCCTATAACTTCCGATCCAGCCATCAGGATTTAACAAAATTTACACAATATTTGGATGTTACTCTATGTAACATTTGGTGAAAATTTGGTTGAAAAATTAGTATAGGGCTGGCAGCTGTGGTGATTTTTGTCTCATAAATCTTGCAAATTTGCTAAGCAAAATAAAGCTTTTTTCCCTATAACTTTCGGTCGAGTCATGAAATCAAAACGATATTCATGCAATAAGTGAACCTTTATGTGGAGTAAATGTCGTAGGAATTTCGTACAAAAATCATGAAAGGGCTGCCAGCTATGACCATTTTTGTAATTTTGTGGAATTTCTTTACTGAGCGATTATGTCATTAAATTTCCAATTGAGAATTATCTAATCAATTGAAAATTTACAACAAATATTAACGTTTTAAAAATTTGAAAATTTTTGAGGGTGGTAACCCTAAAATTTTTTTCACCCGTATACCTTCCAGCGCAGTGATTCAATCGAAACGAAATTTACTGGTTGGGTTTAACTTAACGTGAAGCAGATTTGGTTTGTATTTTGCTTTGCTGCTTACACAGGCTTACCAGCAATGTGCCATTTCCGTTAATATTGCACCAACTGATGCTTCAAATTACGTTCTCATATGCAAAGCATTTGCAATAAAAATAAGGAATCAATTTTTAAATTTTCCGAGTTTTGAACATTTTTCGGATGGCAGCCTCAAACAACGTTTAACCGCTGAAACTTTCGATGAAATCCTGCGATGAGAACGAAATTCAAAGGATAAGTTTATTTAAGTATGAGCTTATTATGGTAAACTTATTGGTGCTTCGTTCGGAAAGTGTTACCAGCACTGAACATTTTCATGATTTGTGTTATAGTTGAGTTTTGTTGCTTTGGATAAGGAATGGTTGATATGATTCTACAAAACAGTGTATAACGTCTTTCCACACTTTTTTGTCACTCAAATACAATTTCTTCGAAAATTAACTTTCTAGCGGTTAAGGTGCGCTAGAGCTTTTTCTAACTAAAACGTTAAGTATTGTGAATTTTTCTATGGACGTGGTGAATGAAATTGATAGTAGTTTAAATGTGATGCGAAAAATTGATCGGGACCACTCAGTTCCATTGCTTTTGCCATACAATCAGTTAGTAATGTAGAACTGATACGAATGTAACCGGCATTATAATTTTTAGGTTTTTAAATAATTATAGACTTAATAAAGAAGCTTTTGTTTGCTTGCTAAATGCAGCTCAGGGCAAGTTTGCAGAGAGAATGTAGGATTCCGCAGTGATACTCAAAATAAAAGTCGCGGCTGCACTAAGATTTTTTGCCTAAGGAAGTTATCAGAGCAGTGTAGGGAATGATTTGTTCTTATGGATTGGCGCAATCAACAGTATCCTCATCCTCAGAGCCACAGCTCCGACAAAAGTCATTAAACTCTACGCCCCAACGTTGTGTATGCCACCCTATAAGGCAGTGGCCCGTTAGAACGCCCACAGTGCAACGAAGGCCGCTTCGAGTTTAGCCTAAAAGCTGCCTGGTGCAATGCGCATCCATAAATACCCAGGACTGCCTTGTTATCACACAGGAAGATTCATCTGCCCAGGACTTCTTAGCGTCCTCAAGATATTTTTGCCTTATGGCTTGTTTAACCGATGTCATCGGTATTACTATTGAAAAGGAGCAAGAGACCTCAGGTAGCAAAGTTCCAAGCCTTGCTAGCTCATCGGCCTCACAGTTGCCCTGAAAACCCTTATATCCAGGTACCCAAATCAATTGAACAACCGAATGTCTCGACATCTCCCTAAGAGATGCATGGTATTCAGCAACAATTATTGACACTGTACAAGGATCGGCAACGGACTTAAAAGCTGCTTGGCTATCTGTGAAAATACCAATATTGACCCCGAACATTTGATTACACAGAAGCCAGTCAACTGCTTGAGGAATAGCCGCTATCTGCGCCTGAAAGACATTAAAGTGGTCTCGTAGACGAAAAGTCAGCTTGAAATGCAGCTCATTTGAGTATACACTACTCCCGACTCTATTGTTTAGCTTTGAGCCGCCAGTGTACACATCGATAAGCCCACTTTCAAGGGTGA
>OX376373.1:110838230-110863475 GCA_947369275.1 Nemotelus nigrinus
TGCTTTCGTGTTTCCGCTCAAAGTTCTACTTAGCGCATGGGAGACTGGCCAGCAGCGAGGACAGCCATATCGAGACCATTCACACACACATAAAAATTGATTACTGTGGACCATATGAAAGGCGTGAACGAATAGGAAGAGGAGGTAAAATCCATAATGGGCCATTTAGACAAGCGTCCATACGATCTAGCGTGTTTTGCTTACACGAGTCAATTTGATTTTGTTTATATAGGCGGGTCTAAAGCGAAAGAGGTGGAGTATACTGATTCATGTACAATTGATTTTATAATGATTTCTTTCGCTCAGTGGCATGTGTAGATGATTCGTTAATGATCATTTAAATATATGTAATGTTGATGATTATTTTATTATGTGATGATGTGGAAATATTTTTCTTGCATCTTTACGTGCAGGACTATTACGAAAAATTTAGAATGCATACGAATATCTAGACACAAACAATTTTATATAAAGGTATATATAGTCGTATGGATAAATATATACAATTGTCTGCTACCAATTTATTTGTTTGGAAGGAAGAAAAAAATGGGGAAAAATTGAGGAATGGGAATTAGTAATGGGAATTAACATTGATCACGACGATGTTTTTTAAATTTTTAGCCGTTTGTGGGCCCTGGATGTTTGAAAATGATTTTATTTTAAAACTTCGATTTATAATAACTTGTTATGTAGACGTTATATAATGAGGAAATACACACGCGGCGTAATGCTTACTGCAAATATGTTGGATATTATATTAGGGCTGCCTGGTATGGCAGTTTTCTAATTATATAAGGGTGCATGAAACCATACAATTAGCAAACGATGGTGTCCATACAGTGAAAGTAAACAAGCAATATTTAAATTATGAGAAGCAAGCAACGTTTAATGAAAGAAACTTTCGATAAAATGCTCGGATTAAAACGAAATTCAAAGGATAGTTTGGTAGAATTATTGCTGCTTAGTTGAGCAAGTTGAGTGCTTAGTTGCTACCAGCACTAAACAGTTTAACCATTCATATTATAGGGGATGCTGTGGAGAAAAGGTTTCCGTTGCTTTGGGTAAGGGATGGAAAAAAATTCAAATCGTCTTTCCAAATTTTTGCCCACTCAAAGACACTTTCTTCATAGCCTCTACAGACGACGAAAATGATCGTCAACTTTGTCCGAAAACATGTTTTGAAACTTCGATACAGACGTTCGCACCAAACGCCGACGATCCGTACACCACACATCACTTTGAACCGAAAAGAGGTAGATTTCAATGTTCGCGCACATATTAGCGAACCTGAGGTGTTTACCTGCGTACAACAACAATTGCAGGTGTTCGCTCGCCAAGTTGACGAACATGTTCGTCGTCTGTAGAGGCTATCAAACATATGTTTTCTAGTGGCTCAGATGCTCTATAGTTTTGTTAGTTTTTGTTTAGGATATTTTTCCGAAACTTTTTCAACACCAATGCGGAGCTCATTATATTATGAATGCATTGAAATCGCATGCAAAACGTGAAAATTTATTTTCCTAAAAAGGGATAAAAATGCAGCAGCACCGTCATAAAATACTAACACAGTACAAAGCAATAATCTATGTTTTCCCATTTTCACACCTATACCTATGTTTCTGAAATGTAAAATGTAAACAGAAGTGTTGTGTTATATTGTTGCATATGGTACAGTATAATTTCGCCGCATGATCTGCACGTTTTGCTTTTGAAAAGGACGTATTCACTTCGGACAGCTATACTTATGAGTTTTTCAAGACTACAATTAACTGGCGAACATCGCGCTCATTAGCTGCCCACAATTATTCCGAGAGTTTTTTTCTTGTGCAAGTTTGTTATATTGGCCTACAGTAGTTTTGCAAAATAAATTTCTAACTTTAATTCATTCTTGTTATGCGTTGAATCCGTTTTACGTGTAATGATATTTAAAAGTTCAGTGAAGTGCATTAGAACATTAGTCAACAATAGTGAACAATTGAAGATATAGTGAACAATATAGTGAACAAACATAGTAATGAATTGAGGAATTAATCACCCGGAGAAGTCTTCTGTATATCTGTAATCAGCCATCTATTATAAATTCTTCGGTAAGTTTCAAGTGTCATACTGTTTAATCGTAATAGGTTCATTGCTTTCATTATATATGCGTTTAAGCATGATATATTTACTTAGTAATTATACCTTCTGAGTCATTAAGATAATTTGAGCTTTGAGCAATATATATTAAAAAGTTATTAACCTATTCAAAATGAACAATATTATACCAAAATTTATGAAAGGTTTAACGCGGATAATATGACTACAATGGAGCAGAAGTTTTTGACAGAATTTATTGAGAAATATAAAAATTATCCATGTTTGTGGAAGAAATTGGATCGAAACTACCACAACGTCAACTTGAGAGAAACAGCCTACAATAAACTAGTAAATATATATAGAAAGTTTGGGAAAAAAGCTACAAAAGCTATCGTGAAGTCGAAAATTCATAATTTACGCTCTGCATTTGCTAAAGAACGTCGTAAAGTTCGGGATAGCGAAAGGAATGGAGCCTCCAGCGAGCAAGTATTGCAACCTTCGCTATGGTATTACGATCTTATATCGTTCATTGGTGAGCAACAGCCAGTTTCTAACAGCATTAGTTCAATGGACGATGAACAAAGCATTGAAGAAGTAGTGAGTAAAAATATTGTATGTATATAAATTTTTTCAAACCTCTTTTATTTAAAAACCAAACATATATTCCTAACAAACATATATTTTACGCTAACAATATTCCACCTCTGCAATTATTTCATCAAAAATTAAACAAAATGTGTTTCCTTCACCGCTTTTTCTTGCCATTGTACTCTTCCCTCATATGTAAAGTACTGCACAAACTGATTTCGAGAATTTTTTGGATCATTGCTAAGAATTGAGCTGCTCGTGGTATTTTGGAGATTCACAAGTCCTCCCACTTCGATGGTCTTATTTGAATGTGTATCACTTAAGTCGGGTATAATGTATGATTGTTTGCATTGCCTTCTTAAGAAATTGTGCAAATAACAACAGGCAAGGACCGCAATATTAAGTTGTTCAATTGTTTTAAAATTTATGTGTGACTGGAAAATTCTAAACTTGCTTGCCAGTATACCAAAGACGTTTTCAACAACTCTTCTGGCCCTACTCAATCTATAGTTGAATACCATTCGCTCATAGTTTAAATCTTTCCGGCTGAATGGTTTCAAAAAGACTCGTCGTAATGAGAACGCCTCGTCTGCAACAAACACATATGGCAGCTTAGTCGTAGTTCCCTTAACATTTTCATCAGGAGGCAGGTGTAAGCGGTTGGTAGTTAGTTTTTCGTAAAACTTAGTATTGTTCATGACACCACCATCCGATATACTACCATTTGTTCTAACATTGCACATTAGAAATTCGTAGTTAGAATCTACTATAGCCATTAACACAATGCTAAAAAACTTTTCATAGTTCCAATATAATGATCCGCTTCCTGTTGGAGCAATTATTCGTACATGCTTGCCGTCGACTATTTGGGAATTGCCATTTATCATTAAAAGCATTCGTAACTTTTCTCCATTCAACCTCACTATCTGGCAGCTAAAAACAAACATTAACATTAGTCAAATATGTTCACACCAACAAAATATAATACTAGCAACACTAATTAACAGTACTCAATTCAGGTAAATAAATGACGTATGCATTATTATAATTTTTTTTATTTACAGGCTGACTTAACATATGTGAATGATGAAGAAGCAGATGACGATTGTTCTTTACACCACTCGCCGTCATTGGAACAGTTAAATGGCCCAACTCCTTCGCCAGCAACTTCACGAGGAGCCATAAATAAAACACCGATTAAAAAATACAGAACCGGCATTACGACACACAATAAAGTGCTGCAATTGGTGGCAGAGAGATTAGAGAAGACTGCCAGAAAAGTAAGCAAGCATGAGAGCTTCGGTAAACATGTAACTGATGAGCTGGAAACAATACCATGTGAAATGATACCCCATGTCAAGAAAATCATTAACATGGCCATTTTTGAAGGGCGTATGAATACCTTAAATGCGTCATCCTCAATAGTTACAAAGCTAACTCCTAACCAATATATCACATTGCAACAGCCACAAACTCACTTGCTGGCACCACATGATGCCTTGACACAAACAGCACTACCACCCAAATTTGATTCACCACTACAAGAGCAATTGATTTTCACCACCCAGCCCTCACCTTCAGAGACACATCATAACCGGCCATCTATTTCTAAGCATTTTTCAGAAAACTAATAGTCATACACTGTCCATAAACTAATCACGTAAATATATATATATATATATATAATAATCATAATAAGAATAAAATATAGTTATAATGTAGATAAAAATATGATGTTCAGGTAATTCAACGATAAATTGATTATATCGTCATAATATCTTTTCATTATCAAATAGTTCAATAGTTAACTTTATAGAATAAATGCATTTAACTACACTATCAAATTATGGCAAGTTTTTATTCATTACTTACTTTTATATAGTTTTTGAGAACCTAAATAATGGCATTGCAGGTTTCAGATATAATTTTGCATAAACTTGGTGCGGATATGCATGTATGAAACCAAAGGTTTTGGTAGGAACTTCCACTTATCAAAAATCTGAGGGTTGCACTTAATCTTTCATGTGCAGTGATAGCCACCCTCATATTAGTATCCTGTTTCTGGATAATTGGCGTCACAAGGCGTAATAATAGCAAATACGCATCTTCACTCATGCGCAAGTAGTTGAGCCAATCACATGGTTCCAAGCGAAGATCCCTCATCAAATTCACATGTGACAACGAATTCTTTTTCTTGTACCATTCTTTGATCCAGCGCTTCCTCTTTTTTCGTTGTTTTTTTAGCGCTAAAGCTAAAGCTACCGTTATAATGCAGTCTTCATCCATAGTGTTTTGAACAGAAATTAACTACTATGCTCGCCAATTAATTATTCACAGTGAACTCACAACTCGGGGTGACAAAATAAAAAAAACATCTAACTGTACATTCTAAGACACCTAATTTCAACTTGCCAAAGTGTTTAATAATAATAAGCTGATTGTTTGTAGATACGCTGCACTCTTTTCTGGGTGATTAGTTTTGCAATTGCTCACTATGTTTCACTATTGTTCACAATTGTCCACTACTTTTCATTATTTTTACTAAACTTGTTCACACTTCACTGAACTTTGAAATATAATAAAACATAAAACGGATTCAATGCATAACTACAATTAATGAAAGTTTGATATTTAGTTTGCGAAACTACTGTAGGCCAATATAACAAACTTGCACAAAACAAAAAAACACTCGGAATAATCGTGGTCAACTAATGGACACGATTTTCGCTAGACAATTGTAGTTTTGAAAATCAGAAGCATAGTTCTCCGAAACAACTGCGTCCTTATCATAAGCAAGGATTGCAGATCATATGGCTCAATTATACTAGACCATATGAAACAGTATAACGCAACGCTTCTGTTTGCAGTGTACATTTCAGATACGAAATGCGAAACCAGAAATTATTGCTTTGTACTGTGTTCGTATTTTATGACGGTGCTGCTTTATTTTTATCCCTTTTTATCAATGTTTTCCACAAAATAATTTTTTCGAGATGCATTCAATTTCAATGCATACATGATGTGGTGAATTACGCATTGTAGTTGAAGGAGTTTGATAAACATATCAACGAGTAGTAATTGGAAACTTTCGAAAAGTAATATAGTCTAAGCTTCTTGTAAATATCGCATGCTTGTTATAAAACAAATAAGAGGCAGTGGAAATTTTCAGTGTTAGCAACAGTTTACCGCCACTGCAGGCAAAACCATTACAACTGTGTTAAATAAAAATAAAGTAAATATACAAATCTATTTTACATCTAATAACTTAGTTAGTTACCGGAACATAAGAATTATAGATTTGCCACGCGAAAACACTTCAAAACTTATCTTAAATTGTGTGTTCCTTGTTCACTTTCATCAGATGTACACTATAATTTGCAAATTACGCCACTGATATAATAACAAAAACTGCCATACCAATAAGCCCAAACAGAATATCCAATATATTAGCAGTAAGCATGATGGCTCGCGGAAATTTCACCGCTGAAGCACACTGCGACGCAGCCAGGCGCAGCCAAGCTGTCAGTTGAGTTGACTATATGGGTTTTCCATAGCCGCGAGCACATCAAGTCGCAGCTATACGCAGCGAGGCGCAGCCAGGCGCAGCTCAGGTCGAAATGGATTCAACTTTTGTCGCAGCGAAGAGTTGCAATCAGCTGTAATTACTTGAGAAACGCGCGGGATTTGAAATGTATGCGAAAATGTAAATAGAGTTGATTTTATATTACAAATTTTTTGAGGAATTCGAAAACAATTTTTATTGGTAATAGCTTAGATAGTTAAAAGTAAAATAAAAATATAGTTAAAGGCAAATTTGAAAGATAATTAATAGCAAATTGAATATAGTAATTTAAAATACTTTATTAGTCTAGTTGGTAGATTACTGACTTCTTGCTTGTGGGATCCCTGATTCGAATCCAAGTTCGAACGAAGGCCCGCGAACCAAGCTTTGAGTTCACCTAGCTCTAATTAGGTACGTGGCTAATATCAGGGGTAAAGTGAGTCGTCGAATTCCACACTCGTATTCACATTGATTGAAAAAATTGTAAAGAATTATTTCAAAATGCGGTCAATTAAAGATGCAGTGTTGGATGTCGAGGTGTCAATAGAGATGCTGATAGCCCAAATAAAGGAGCGTCCGATTATTCATGAGAAGGCTACAGGCGGATACAGAGATGTCGCTGTGAAATTCAAACATCAACTGAAAATTCTTGTTCTTCACTGACACTTAGTCACGTTTCAGTGTAACCAGGCGATTTCGTTGGCTGCGCTTGGTCACTGATAGCTGCGATTCGCTGCGTCGACTGTAATTCAGGCATCATAATCATGGAAATATCATCATTTGACCATCATTTCAAACCATCATTTTCAAGTTGTCAGTGCCTCCGAACGGCTAAACATTATTAAAATATCGTCGTCACCAACCTTAAACAATTCTAATTCTGATTTATCATATTCGTTAGTTTACAATTTCTTTTTCCATATAAATAAATCTGTACCTCAAAACTATGTATATATCAATCCATCCATCCACTTATCATCTCGAAATGACAAAGAGCGAAAGTAAAACAATTAAGTCAATGGTATATCAATCACCGTAGCCGACCACTTTCGCCTTAGCCCCGCCTTCAAAAAACTGGATTTGAGTTGACTTGACTCGTGTAATCTAAAAACGATTGGACGCGTGAACGCGTGGACACATGGACGCTTGTCTAAATGGCCCATAAGGGATTTGTTGCAATTTTTTCTGTTTCAGCGTCAAAGCAATTCCCATAGAACTTGTGAGCGATCTCACCACACAAGCATTCTTAGCGGCATTGCATCGGTTTGTAGGAAGACGGGGTCTCTGTAGTCATAGTTTTAGTGACTGTGGGACTAATTTTGTCGGAGCCAAAGCTGAGTTCAAACGCATAATTAGAATAGCGAGCAGTGAAGCAGCGGAAAATTTTGCACAAAGTGGTGCTACCGGGCACTTCAACCCTCCTGCATCTCCCCATTTCGGAGGTTTATGGGGGGGAAGAGCAAAATCTATTAAAATTCACTTACGCTATACGATAGGTAGTGCAGCTTTAACTTTCGAGGAACTGTCCACTGTGTTTGTACAAATCGAAGCGTGTCTTAATTCGCGAACACTCTGTCCACTTAACGATGATGTTGGCTCCAACAAAAGAAGATTTCACCCAGATAAATGTTCACCGTTAGGACAGCTGGCAATTCATGCAAAACTTGATTCAACAGTTTTGGAGCCGATGGAAGGAAGAATATTTATGACGACTTCAAACACGACCAAAGTGGTAACTCCGAAAAAATAGTATCAAAGTTGGAGACATTTGCTTCATCAAAGACGATAAATCCCTACCTTATCAGTGGCCACTCACAAAAATAGTTCAAGTACACCCCGGGAAAGATGGACTCGTGCGTGTCGTATCGGTTTAATTCCATGGTAAGACTTTCAAACGCTCGATAACTTAAATATCTGTGTTACCCATCCAAAAATGTGAAAGTGCAACCATCCGAAATAAAACGAACTAAAAAAAATTAGTAAAAAGGCACGCGCATCTGAACCGCTAGAAAACTAATTTTCGAAGATATTGTCTTTGAGTGAAAAATAAATGTGGAAAGACGTAATAAACATTTTTGTAGAATCATATCAACCATTCCTTATCCAAAGCAACAAAACTCAACTATAACACAAATGATGAAAATGTTCAGTGCTGGCAACATTTCCCCAACGAAGCAGCAACAAGCTTACCTTAACAAGCTCATACCTAAATCAACTTATCCTTTGAATTTCGTTCTCATCGGAAAATTTCATCGAAAGCTTCAGCGGTTAAACGTTGAGGCTGCCATCCGAAAAATATTCAAAGCTTGGAAAATTTAAAAATTGGTTTCTTATTTTATTTACAGGGTTGCCCGCATTTCAAAATCACTTCTACCAGACCTGGTCCTAGTAAATACCAACATGTACTGTAAATTTCATTATGATCGAATAATCCGGTCGTCAGTTCTCGTGAGCTAAGCTTTCGAGTGCTGAAAATAGAGGTAATTTGGTGATGGGTTGCCGTTCTTGTCCAACTCGGAATTTTAAAAATTTCGATTTGACATGATGCACAATATGTAAATTTTATCAATGATTTGAATTTTTGGTCAAAATTCAAAAAATTTTCAGGAGGGTCAATGATTTGAAGGATATTTTTTTAGGAGCCTCCCGCAGCTACAGGGTTACCCGCACTAGCTTGGAAATCCATGTATGTTAAATCTTAGTCAACATCAATACGCTCTGCAAATTTCACGATGATCCAATGTTTTTGTCAGAAGTAATGACAAATCAAAATTTGAAAAAGAATCCTTGCCTCCTTTAAGGCATGCTGCACCCAAACACGGCTCAAAATTTCCAATTTTTTGTCACATACAAATTTAAAACATTATAAGTTTTCATTCCCAATACTTTTTAGGAACAAAACGTCACGCTGCTTGGAAATATAGAAGTACCTCAAAATTCACTAAAACACTCGCCGCCGCCAAAAGGTTTGAAATATCTTAACTTTAGCAAATCATGAATCTACCTTCAATATACATCTACGTTCTGCGAAAGTTTGAGCTCAATCATATCGGCCATTCCAGAGATTAACTCCCTTAGGGCCGGTTTCACAGTCAAAGTTTAAACTTGAGTTTAGTTAAACTTAATCCAAAGATTAATCCGGAGTTTAAACTTGACTCGGTTTCACAGTGCTGATATATACTAGGTTTAACTAAACTATAGTTTATTTATTTGTGTTGCCATGATTACGACTATTGTGAACTAAATAAACCAAAGAAAGAGTTTCTACGTGAATTTTCCTTAGTTTTTACTTTTTGAATGGAACTTTGTTTTAATTTGGTTTGTTCAAATGTCAAATTGTTTTGATTTGGTCCGATATTGTGAGTGATACAAAGTGTTTTCTGTGTTCAGAGGCATTCTGAAGTGTTTTAATGTTAAAAGTAAACAGTAAATATGGAAAATCGTCGGGCGTGCAATTTCACAAGTGACGAGGTGAATTTATTACTGCAATGTGTGAAAAACCATAAGGATATTGTAGAAAGCAGATCTTCTAATAAATCCAAGTGGGATGAGAAACATAACATTTGGAAGACAATCGAAGAAGAATTTAATTCTGCTAGTGGGAGAGTTTATCGTACCAACGAAATATTGAAAAGAAAGTACGAAAATTTAAAAAAAGTAACAAAAAAAAATATGCTGCCGAAAAACGGTCAATATACACCACGGGAGGTGGTCCTAAGCCCAAGTCTACCATAACTGCAATGGACGAGACTATTCAAAGTTTATTGCAGTATGAAATTAATGGTATGCCATCAGTGTACGACTGTGATGTGATAGATATAGGTACAGTTAAAAAAATTTGCAAGCATAAATTATATATATTAATTTCTTTGTCTTATATTTATGAAGGCATCAGAAGAAACGAGAAGGCAATACCGGGCCCCAGCGGAATTCACAGCACGCAGCCAGATGTTGGATCAGAAGATGTCCTGGCTGAACTAAGTAGCTCGGAAGACGTTAGCTGTACTTCAGCACCACTACATATAGACAAAACCAACATCTGCGGGCAAGGTACTCTAATTTTTATACTTTATAACCTACTGCTGTTAACTATAACTTTCGATTCCTCTAGACATTTTAAAAGAAAAATCAGTAAAGTGGGACAAGTATTGTCCGTCCATGCTGAAAACTCAGGTGTCGGCCCGTTTAAGGCAAAAAAATGTAAAAAAAATAAAAGGAACGGATTGGAGTTTGGTGGCAGAAGCAACAATTGAGCTTGCAAAAGCGAAGTTGCAAAATGAGAACGTGAAACACGACTTAGAGGTGCAATTTTTAAAAGCAGAGCACCAACAAAAAATGAAATTGGCAGAAGCAAAAATGCAGTTCGCTGAAGAGGAGCATAGAATCAAAATGGAGGTGTTAAGAGCAGAACTAAAAAACAAAAAATAAAATATTTACTATACGCAATTTGTTTGGAATCTAGTTATTTATTTTATGTTAAATTGAAATATTTATGTCTGTTATATTCTTTAAAATATTTTTGTTATGTTACTTGTTAAACAATGTTTCTAAAATAATCATTTATCAATAAAAGTCTATTCAAATTATCATCACTAGAACCAGTATGGTTTTCGGACGGTACTTGCAGAACAAAATTGACCGCATTTTCAAAATCTTCGCTTAACGGAGGAGGAATACAGTCGTTTTCAATTATGCATATATTATGTATGATTGCAGTTGCAACGATCACACTTTGGTTTTTAGTCGGTGAATATCTGAGACCGATTGATAATATAGGAAATCGTCTTTTCCAGACACCATAGCTTCTTTCGATGCAATTCCTTGTCCGGATAAGAGCTTCATTATATAAATTTTCTTCAGGCCGGTTTACTCTCCTCAGACATGTCAACATATATTTGCGGTTTGCATAGCCACTGTCTGCCACAACATAGGTATTTGGAAATTCGTTTGCTTCCAACCGGGCGCAAACTCTGGAGTTGTCGAATATTGTTGAATCACATGTGGATCCTGTCCAACGCGCAACAATATCTATTATCTTCATGTTGGCATCACATAATGTTTGCACATTATATGAAAAAAAACCCTTTCTATTTCGGAAAACTTCCGCATTGTTACCTCCTTAAACACAAAAATTATATGAATTAGGTTTTTTGAACTCAATTTTAATATGTTTAATACCTGGCGATAGAATTTTAACATGGGTGCAGTCAATAGCAGCGATTACATTCGGAAATTTCGCTATCTCGAAAAACTAAGATTTTGATCGTTTTATTTCATCTTGATTTGCTGGCAAATTAATAAATAATGGTCGCAAAAGAGCAATGGAATCCGAGACTTTCTTCACTACTCTGCACGCAGTTGACTTTGAGACCCCGAAAAAGTCCCCAACGGCGGTTAACATACAGCCAGTTGCAAAAAGCCGTAATGTTAGGAGCAACTTGTTATCTGGAGACATAGCATTGTTCCTGGTTGTGCAAAAGTTGCGAATGTAGGATATCACATACATAATAAATGTACGCTTACCAGTTTGTTGAATGTTCTATATCCGATCCAATCAATTCAAGCAGAATATAAGCGGATGGCCTCGAAATTCGGAAACGAGTGCGAAAATCAACATCGTCCCACTCGTTGAAGTGATTTGGACGAGTTCTAACAATCCTTTTCCTCCTCATATGATTCATGGCAATCGAAACACATTCATCACTTGCATCTTCATCACTGCTTGAATACATTTTTTCAAAAAACTTGATTTATTGAAATTTGAAGTTGAAAATCGGGCCCGATTAATACACGAACTGTCAAAAAATGCTAATCTACAGTTTAAACCGCGGCCATGCCAGCGTTTAACTTAATCCTAGGTTTAAACCAAAACTTGAGTTTAATAGCCACTGTGAAACGTGTTTTTCGTTTAAACTCAAGTTTAAACTTAATCTTTGGTTTAAACTTGAACTGTGAAACCGGCCCTTAGGGCCGGTTTCACAGTCAAAGTTTAAACTTGAGTTTAGTTAAACTTAATCCAAAGATTAATCCGGAGTTTAAACTTGACTCGGTTTCACAGTGCTGATATATACTAGGTTTAACTAAACTATAGTTTATTTATTTGTGTTGCCATGATTACGACTATTGTGAACTAAATAAACCAAAGAAAGAGTTTCTACGTGAATTTTCCTTAGTTTTTACTTTTTGAATGGAACTTTGTTTTAATTTGGTTTGTTCAAATGTCAAATTGTTTTGATTTGGTCCGATATTGTGAGTGATACAAAGTGTTTTCTGTGTTCAGAGGCATTCTGAAGTGTTTTAATGTTAAAAGTAAACAGTAAATATGGAAAATCGTCGGGCGTGCAATTTCACAAGTGACGAGGTGAATTTATTACTGCAATGTGTGAAAAACCATAAGGATATTGTAGAAAGCAGATCTTCTAATAAATCCAAGTGGGATGAGAAACATAACATTTGGAAGACAATCGAAGAAGAATTTAATTCTGCTAGTGGGAGAGTTTATCGTACCAACGAAATATTGAAAAGAAAGTACGAAAATTTAAAAAAAGTAACAAAAAAAAATATGCTGCCGAAAAACGGTCAATATACACCACGGGAGGTGGTCCTAAGCCCAAGTCTACCATAACTGCAATGGACGAGACTATTCAAAGTTTATTGCAGTATGAAATTAATGGTATGCCATCAGTGTACGACTGTGATGTGATAGATATAGGTACAGTTAAAAAAATTTGCAAGCATAAATTATATATATTAATTTCTTTGTCTTATATTTATGAAGGCATCAGAAGAAACGAGAAGGCAATACCGGGCCCCAGCGGAATTCACAGCACGCAGCCAGATGTTGGATCAGAAGATGTCCTGGCTGAACTAAGTAGCTCGGAAGACGTTAGCTGTACTTCAGCACCACTACATATAGACAAAACCAACATCTGCGGGCAAGGTACTCTAATTTTTATACTTTATAACCTACTGCTGTTAACTATAACTTTCGATTCCTCTAGACATTTTAAAAGAAAAATCAGTAAAGTGGGACAAGTATTGTCCGTCCATGCTGAAAACTCAGGTGTCGGCCCGTTTAAGGCAAAAAAATGTAAAAAAAATAAAAGGAACGGATTGGAGTTTGGTGGCAGAAGCAAAAATTGAGCTTGCAAAAGCGAAGTTGCAAAATGAGAACGTGAAACACGACTTAGAGGTGCAATTTTTAAAAGCAGAGCACCAACAAAAAATGAAATTGGCAGAGGCAAAAATGCAGTTCGCTGAAGAGGAGCATAGAATCAAAATGGAGGTGTTAAGAGCAGAACTAAAAAACAAAAAATAAAATATTTACTATACGCAATTTGTTTGGAATCTAGTTATTTATTTTATGTTAAATTGAAATATTTATGTCTGTTATATTCTTTAAAATATTTTTGTTATGTTACTTGTTAAACAATGTTTCTAAAATAATCATTTATCAATAAAAGTCTATTCAAATTATCATCACTAGAACCAGTATGGTTTTCGGACGGTACTTGCAGAACAAAATTGACCGCATTTTCAAAATCTTCGCTTAACGGAGGAGGAATACAGTCGTTTTCAATTATGCATATATTATGTATGATTGCAGTTGCAACGATCACACTTTGGTTTTTAGTCGGTGAATATCTGAGACCGATTGATAATATAGGAAATCGTCTTTTCCAGACACCATAGCTTCTTTCGATGCAATTCCTTGTCCGGATAAGAGCTTCATTATATAAATTTTCTTCAGGCCGGTTTACTCTCCTCAGACATGTCAACATATATTTGCGGTTTGCATAGCCACTGTCTGCCACAACATAGGTATTTGGAAATTCGTTTGCTTCCAACCGGGCGCAAACTCTGGAGTTGTCGAATATTGTTGAATCACATGTGGATCCTGTCCAACGCGCAACAATATCTATTATCTTCATGTTGGCATCACATAATGTTTGCACATTATATGAAAAAAAACCCTTTCTATTTCGGAAAACTTCCGCATTGTTACCTCCTTAAACACAAAAATTATATGAATTAGGTTTTTTGAACTCAATTTTAATATGTTTAATACCTGGCGATAGAATTTTAACATGGGTGCAGTCAATAGCAGCGATTACATTCGGAAATTTCGCTATCTCGAAAAACTAAGATTTTGATCGTTTTATTTCATCTTGATTTGCTGGCAAATTAATAAATAATGGTCGCAAAAGAGCAATGGAATACGAGACTTTCTTCACTACTCTGCACGCAGTTGACTTTGAGACCCCGAAAAAGTCCCCAACGGCGGTTAACATACAGCCAGTTGCAAAAAGCCGTAATGTTAGGAGCAACATGTTATCTGGAGACATAGCATTGTTCCTGGTTATGCAAAAGTTGCGAATGTAGGATATCACATACATAATAAATGTACGCTTACCAGTTTGTTGAATGTTCTATATCCGATCCAATCAATTCAAGCAGAATATAAGCGGATGGCTTCGAAATTCGGAAACGAGTGCGAAAATCAACATCGTCCCACTCGTTGAAGTGATTTGGACGAGTTCTAACAATCCTTTTCCTCCTCATATGATTCATGGCAATCGAAACACATTCATCACTTGCATCTTCATCACTGCTTGAATACATTTTTTCAAAAAACTTGATTTATTGAAATTTGAAGTTGAAAATCGGGCCCGATTAATACACGAACTGTCAAAAAATGCTAATCTACAGTTTAAACCGCGGCCATACCAGCGTTTAACTTAATCCTAGGTTTAAACCAAAACTTGAGTTTAATAGCCACTGTGAAACGTGTTTTTCGTTTAAACTCAAGTTTAAACTTAATCTTTGGTTTAAACTTGAACTGTGAAACCGGCCCTTAGGGCCGGTTTCACAGTCAAAGTTTAAACTTGAGTTTAGTTAAACTTAATCCAAAGATTAATCCGGAGTTTAAACTTGACTCGGTTTCACAGTGCTGATATATACTAGGTTTAACTAAACTATAGTTTATTTATTTGTGTTGCCATGATTACGACTATTGTGAACTAAATAAACCAAAGAAAGAGTTTCTACGTGAATTTTCCTTAGTTTTTACTTTTTGAATGGAACTTTGTTTTAATTTGGTTTGTTCAAATGTCAAATTGTTTTGATTTGGTCCGATATTGTGAGTGATACAAAGTGTTTTCTGTGTTCAGAGGCATTCTGAAGTGTTTTAATGTTAAAAGTAAACAGTAAATATGGAAAATCGTCGGGCGTGCAATTTCACAAGTGACGAGGTGAATTTATTACTGCAATGTGTGAAAAACCATAAGGATATTGTAGAAAGCAGATCTTCTAATAAATCCAAGTGGGATGAGAAACATAACATTTGGAAGACAATCGAAGAAGAATTTAATTCTGCTAGTGGGAGAGTTTATCGTACCAACGAAATATTGAAAAGAAAGTACGAAAATTTAAAAAAAGTAACAAAAAAAAAATATGCTGCCGAAAAACGGTCAATATACACCACGGGAGGTGGTCCTAAGCCCAAGTCTACCATAACTGCAATGGACGAGACTATTCAAAGTTTATTGCAGTATGAAATTAATGGTATGCCATCAGTGTACGACTGTGATGTGATAGATATAGGTACAGTTAAAAAAATTTGCAAGCATAAATTATATATATTAATTTCTTTGTCTTATATTTATGAAGGCATCAGAAGAAACGAGAAGGCAATACCGGGCCCCAGCGGAATTCACAGCACGCAGCCAGATGTTGGATCAGAAGATGTCCTGGCTGAACTAAGTAGCTCGGAAGACGTTAGCTGTACTTCAGCACCACTACATATAGACAAAACCAACATCTGCGGGCAAGGTACTCTAATTTTTATACTTTATAACCTACTGCTGTTAACTATAACTTTCGATTCCTCTAGACATTTTAAAAGAAAAATCAGTAAAGTGGGACAAGTATTGTCCGTCCATGCTGAAAACTCAGGTGTCGGCCCGTTTAAGGCAAAAAAATGTAAAAAAAATAAAAGGAACGGATTGGAGTTTGGTGGCAGAAGCAAAAATTGAGCTTGCAAAAGCGAAGTTGCAAAATGAGAACGTGAAACACGACTTAGAGGTGCAATTTTTAAAAGCAGAGCACCAACAAAAAATGAAATTGGCAGAGGCAAAAATGCAGTTCGCTGAAGAGGAGCATAGAATCAAAATGGAGGTGTTAAGAGCAGAACTAAAAAACAAAAAATAAAATATTTACTATACGCAATTTGTTTGGAATCTAGTTATTTATTTTATGTTAAATTGAAATATTTATGTCTGTTATATTCTTTAAAATATTTTTGTTATGTTACTTGTTAAACAATGTTTCTAAAATAATCATTTATCAATAAAAGTCTATTCAAATTATCATCACTAGAACCAGTATGGTTTTCGGACGGTACTTGCAGAACAAAATTGACCGCATTTTCAAAATCTTCGCTTAACGGAGGAGGAATACAGTCGTTTTCAATTATGCATATATTATGTATGATTGCAGTTGCAACGATCACACTTTGGTTTTTAGTCGGTGAATATCTGAGACCGATTGATAATATAGGAAATCGTCTTTTCCAGACACCATAGCTTCTTTCGATGCAATTCCTTGTCCGGATAAGAGCTTCATTATATAAATTTTCTTCAGGCCGGTTTACTCTCCTCAGACATGTCAACATATATTTGCGGTTTGCATAGCCACTGTCTGCCACAACATAGGTATTTGGAAATTCGTTTGCTTCCAACCGGGCGCAAACTCTGGAGTTGTCGAATATTGTTGAATCACATGTGGATCCTGTCCAACGCGCAACAATATCTATTATCTTCATGTTGGCATCACATAATGTTTGCACATTATATGAAAAAAAACCCTTTCTATTTCGGAAAACTTCCGCATTGTTACCTCCTTAAACACAAAAATTATATGAATTAGGTTTTTTGAACTCAATTTTAATATGTTTAATACCTGGCGATAGAATTTTAACATGGGTGCAGTCAATAGCAGCGATTACATTCGGAAATTTCGCTATCTCG
This sequence comes from Nemotelus nigrinus, assembly GCA_947369275.1. Classification (NCBI taxonomy): domain Eukaryota; kingdom Metazoa; phylum Arthropoda; class Insecta; order Diptera; family Stratiomyidae; genus Nemotelus; species Nemotelus nigrinus. The sequence goes on from OX376373.1 coordinate 110,855,484, forward strand.
AAAAACTAAGATTTTGATCGTTTTATTTCATCTTGATTTGCTGGCAAATTAATAAATAATGGTCGCAAAAGAGCAATGGAATACGAGACTTTCTTCACTACTCTGCACGCAGTTGACTTTGAGACCCCGAAAAAGTCCCCAACGGCGGTTAACATACAGCCAGTTGCAAAAAGCCGTAATGTTAGGAGCAACATGTTATCTGGAGACATAGCATTGTTCCTGGTTATGCAAAAGTTGCGAATGTAGGATATCACATACATAATAAATGTACGCTTACCAGTTTGTTGAATGTTCTATATCCGATCCAATCAATTCAAGCAGAATATAAGCGGATGGCTTCGAAATTCGGAAACGAGTGCGAAAATCAACATCGTCCCACTCGTTGAAGTGATTTGGACGAGTTCTAACAATCCTTTTCCTCCTCATATGATTCATGGCAATCGAAACACATTCATCACTTGCATCTTCATCACTGCTTGAATACATTTTTTCAAAAAACTTGATTTATTGAAATTTGAAGTTGAAAATCGGGCCCGATTAATACACGAACTGTCAAAAAATGCTAATCTACAGTTTAAACCGCGGCCATACCAGCGTTTAACTTAATCCTAGGTTTAAACCAAAACTTGAGTTTAATAGCCACTGTGAAACGTGTTTTTCGTTTAAACTCAAGTTTAAACTTAATCTTTGGTTTAAACTTGAACTGTGAAACCGGCCCTTAGGGCCGGTTTCACAGTCAAAGTTTAAACTTGAGTTTAGTTAAACTTAATCCAAAGATTAATCCGGAGTTTAAACTTGACTCGGTTTCACAGTGCTGATATATACTAGGTTTAACTAAACTATAGTTTATTTATTTGTGTTGCCATGATTACGACTATTGTGAACTAAATAAACCAAAGAAAGAGTTTCTACGTGAATTTTCCTTAGTTTTTACTTTTTGAATGGAACTTTGTTTTAATTTGGTTTGTTCAAATGTCAAATTGTTTTGATTTGGTCCGATATTGTGAGTGATACAAAGTGTTTTCTGTGTTCAGAGGCATTCTGAAGTGTTTTAATGTTAAAAGTAAACAGTAAATATGGAAAATCGTCGGGCGTGCAATTTCACAAGTGACGAGGTGAATTTATTACTGCAATGTGTGAAAAACCATAAGGATATTGTAGAAAGCAGATCTTCTAATAAATCCAAGTGGGATGAGAAACATAACATTTGGAAGACAATCGAAGAAGAATTTAATTCTGCTAGTGGGAGAGTTTATCGTACCAACGAAATATTGAAAAGAAAGTACGAAAATTTAAAAAAAGTAACAAAAAAAAAATATGCTGCCGAAAAACGGTCAATATACACCACGGGAGGTGGTCCTAAGCCCAAGTCTACCATAACTGCAATGGACGAGACTATTCAAAGTTTATTGCAGTATGAAATTAATGGTATGCCATCAGTGTACGACTGTGATGTGATAGATATAGGTACAGTTAAAAAAATTTGCAAGCATAAATTATATATATTAATTTCTTTGTCTTATATTTATGAAGGCATCAGAAGAAACGAGAAGGCAATACCGGGCCCCAGCGGAATTCACAGCACGCAGCCAGATGTTGGATCAGAAGATGTCCTGGCTGAACTAAGTAGCTCGGAAGACGTTAGCTGTACTTCAGCACCACTACATATAGACAAAACCAACATCTGCGGGCAAGGTACTCTAATTTTTATACTTTATAACCTACTGCTGTTAACTATAACTTTCGATTCCTCTAGACATTTTAAAAGAAAAATCAGTAAAGTGGGACAAGTATTGTCCGTCCATGCTGAAAACTCAGGTGTCGGCCCGTTTAAGGCAAAAAAATGTAAAAAAAATAAAAGGAACGGATTGGAGTTTGGTGGCAGAAGCAAAAATTGAGCTTGCAAAAGCGAAGTTGCAAAATGAGAACGTGAAACACGACTTAGAGGTGCAATTTTTAAAAGCAGAGCACCAACAAAAAATGAAATTGGCAGAGGCAAAAATGCAGTTCGCTGAAGAGGAGCATAGAATCAAAATGGAGGTGTTAAGAGCAGAACTAAAAAACAAAAAATAAAATATTTACTATACGCAATTTGTTTGGAATCTAGTTATTTATTTTATGTTAAATTGAAATATTTATGTCTGTTATATTCTTTAAAATATTTTTGTTATGTTACTTGTTAAACAATGTTTCTAAAATAATCATTTATCAATAAAAGTCTATTCAAATTATCATCACTAGAACCAGTATGGTTTTCGGACGGTACTTGCAGAACAAAATTGACCGCATTTTCAAAATCTTCGCTTAACGGAGGAGGAATACAGTCGTTTTCAATTATGCATATATTATGTATGATTGCAGTTGCAACGATCACACTTTGGTTTTTAGTCGGTGAATATCTGAGACCGATTGATAATATAGGAAATCGTCTTTTCCAGACACCATAGCTTCTTTCGATGCAATTCCTTGTCCGGATAAGAGCTTCATTATATAAATTTTCTTCAGGCCGGTTTACTCTCCTCAGACATGTCAACATATATTTGCGGTTTGCATAGCCACTGTCTGCCACAACATAGGTATTTGGAAATTCGTTTGCTTCCAACCGGGCGCAAACTCTGGAGTTGTCGAATATTGTTGAATCACATGTGGATCCTGTCCAACGCGCAACAATATCTATTATCTTCATGTTGGCATCACATAATGTTTGCACATTATATGAAAAAAAACCCTTTCTATTTCGGAAAACTTCCGCATTGTTACCTCCTTAAACACAAAAATTATATGAATTAGGTTTTTTGAACTCAATTTTAATATGTTTAATACCTGGCGATAGAATTTTAACATGGGTGCAGTCAATAGCAGCGATTACATTCGGAAATTTCGCTATCTCGAAAAACTAAGATTTTGATCGTTTTATTTCATCTTGATTTGCTGGCAAATTAATAAATAATGGTCGCAAAAGAGCAATGAAATACGAGACTTTCTTCACTACTCTGCACGCAGTTGACTTTGAGACCCCGAAAAAGTCCCCAACGGCGGTTAACATACAGCCAGTTGCAAAAAGCCGTAATGTTAGGAGCAACATGTTATCTGGAGACATAGCATTGTTCCTGGTTATGCAAAAGTTGCGAATGTAGGATATCACATACATAATAAATGTACGCTTACCAGTTTGTTGAATGTTCTATATCCGATCCAATCAATTCAAGCAGAATATAAGCGGATGGCTTCGAAATTCGGAAACGAGTGCGAAAATCAACATCGTCCCACTCGTTGAAGTGATTTGGACGAGTTCTAACAATCCTTTTCCTCCTCATATGATTCATGGCAATCGAAACACATTCATCACTTGCATCTTCATCACTGCTTGAATACATTTTTTCAAAAAACTTGATTTATTGAAATTTGAAGTTGAAAATCGGGCCCGATTAATACACGAACTGTCAAAAAATGCTAATCTACAGTTTAAACCGCGGCCATACCAGCGTTTAACTTAATCCTAGGTTTAAACCAAAACTTGAGTTTAATAGCCACTGTGAAACGTGTTTTTCGTTTAAACTCAAGTTTAAACTTAATCTTTGGTTTAAACTTGAACTGTGAAACCGGCCCTTAGGGCCGGTTTCACAGTCAAAGTTTAAACTTGAGTTTAGTTAAACTTAATCCAAAGATTAATCCGGAGTTTAAACTTGACTCGGTTTCACAGTGCTGATATATACTAGGTTTAACTAAACTATAGTTTATTTATTTGTGTTGCCATGATTACGACTATTGTGAACTAAATAAACCAAAGAAAGAGTTTCTACGTGAATTTTCCTTAGTTTTTACTTTTTGAATGGAACTTTGTTTTAATTTGGTTTGTTCAAATGTCAAATTGTTTTGATTTGGTCCGATATTGTGAGTGATACAAAGTGTTTTCTGTGTTCAGAGGCATTCTGAAGTGTTTTAATGTTAAAAGTAAACAGTAAATATGGAAAATCGTCGGGCGTGCAATTTCACAAGTGACGAGGTGAATTTATTACTGCAATGTGTGAAAAACCATAAGGATATTGTAGAAAGCAGATCTTCTAATAAATCCAAGTGGGATGAAAAACATAACATTTGGAAGACAATCGAAGAAGAATTTAATTCTGCTAGTGGGAGAGTTTATCGTACCAACGAAATATTGAAAAGAAAGTACGAAAATTTAAAAAAAGTAACAAAAAAAAAATATGCTGCCGAAAAACGGTCAATATACACCACGGGAGGTGGTCCTAAGCCCAAGTCTACCATAACTGCAATGGACGAGACTATTCAAAGTTTATTGCAGTATGAAATTAATGGTATGCCATCAGTGTACGACTGTGATGTGATAGATATAGGTACAGTTAAAAAAATTTGCAAGCATAAATTATATATATTAATTTCTTTGTCTTATATTTATGAAGGCATCAGAAGAAACGAGAAGGCAATACCGGGCCCCAGCGGAATTCACAGCACGCAGCCAGATGTTGGATCAGAAGATGTCCTGGCTGAACTAAGTAGCTCGGAAGACGTTAGCTGTACTTCAGCACCACTACATATAGACAAAACCAACATCTGCGGGCAAGGTACTCTAATTTTTATACTTTATAACCTACTGCTGTTAACTATAACTTTCGATTCCTCTAGACATTTTAAAAGAAAAATCAGTAAAGTGGGACAAGTATTGTCCGTCCATGCTGAAAACTCAGGTGTCGGCCCGTTTAAGGCAAAAAAATGTAAAAAAAATAAAAGGAACGGATTGGAGTTTGGTGGCAGAAGCAAAAATTGAGCTTGCAAAAGCGAAGTTGCAAAATGAGAACGTGAAACACGACTTAGAGGTGCAATTTTTAAAAGCAGAGCACCAACAAAAAATGAAATTGGCAGAGGCAAAAATGCAGTTCGCTGAAGAGGAGCATAGAATCAAAATGGAGGTGTTAAGAGCAGAACTAAAAAACAAAAAATAAAATATTTACTATACGCAATTTGTTTGGAATCTAGTTATTTATTTTATGTTAAATTGAAATATTTATGTCTGTTATATTCTTTAAAATATTTTTGTTATGTTACTTGTTAAACAATGTTTCTAAAATAATCATTTATCAATAAAAGTCTATTCAAATTATCATCACTAGAACCAGTATGGTTTTCGGACGGTACTTGCAGAACAAAATTGACCGCATTTTCAAAATCTTCGCTTAACGGAGGAGGAATACAGTCGTTTTCAATTATGCATATATTATGTATGATTGCAGTTGCAACGATCACACTTTGGTTTTTAGTCGGTGAATATCTGAGACCGATTGATAATATAGGAAATCGTCTTTTCCAGACACCATAGCTTCTTTCGATGCAATTCCTTGTCCGGATAAGAGCTTCATTATATAAATTTTCTTCAGGCCGGTTTACTCTCCTCAGACATGTCAACATATATTTGCGGTTTGCATAGCCACTGTCTGCCACAACATAGGTATTTGGAAATTCGTTTGCTTCCAACCGGGCGCAAACTCTGGAGTTGTCGAATATTGTTGAATCACATGTGGATCCTGTCCAACGCGCAACAATATCTATTATCTTCATGTTGGCATCACATAATGTTTGCACATTATATGAAAAAAAACCCTTTCTATTTCGGAAAACTTCCGCATTGTTACCTCCTTAAACACAAAAATTATATGAATTAGGTTTTTTGAACTCAATTTTAATATGTTTAATACCTGGCGATAGAATTTTAACATGGGTGCAGTCAATAGCAGCGATTACATTCGGAAATTTCGCTATCTCGAAAAACTAAGATTTTGATCGTTTTATTTCATCTTGATTTGCTGGCAAATTAATAAATAATGGTCGCAAAAGAGCAATGGAATACGAGACTTTCTTCACTACTCTGCACGCAGTTGACTTTGAGACCCCGAAAAAGTCCCCAACGGCGGTTAACATACAGCCAGTTGCAAAAAGCCGTAATGTTAGGAGCAACATGTTATCTGGAGACATAGCATTGTTCCTGGTTATGCAAAAGTTGCGAATGTAGGATATCACATACATAATAAATGTACGTTTACCAGTTTGTTGAATGTTCTATATCCGATCCAATCAATTCAAGCAGAATATAAGCGGATGGCTTCGAAATTCGGAAACGAGTGCGAAAATCAACATCGTCCCACTCGTTGAAGTGATTTGGACGAGTTCTAACAATCCTTTTCCTCCTCATATGATTCATGGCAATCGAAACACATTCATCACTTGCATCTTCATCACTGCTTGAATACATTTTTTCAAAAAACTTGATTTATTGAAATTTGAAGTTGAAAATCGGGCCCGATTAATACACGAACTGTCAAAAAATGCTAATCTACAGTTTAAACCGCGGCCATACCAGCGTTTAACTTAATCCTAGGTTTAAACCAAAACTTGAGTTTAATAGCCACTGTGAAACGTGTTTTTCGTTTAAACTCAAGTTTAAACTTAATCTTTGGTTTAAACTTGAACTGTGAAACCGGCCCTTAGGGCCGGTTTCACAGTCAAAGTTTAAACTTGAGTTTAGTTAAACTTAATCCAAAGATTAATCCGGAGTTTAAACTTGACTCGGTTTCACAGTGCTGATATATACTAGGTTTAACTAAACTATAGTTTATTTATTTGTGTTGCCATGATTACGACTATTGTGAACTAAATAAACCAAAGAAAGAGTTTCTACGTGAATTTTCCTTAGTTTTTACTTTTTGAATGGAACTTTGTTTTAATTTGGTTTGTTCAAATGTCAAATTGTTTTGATTTGGTCCGATATTGTGAGTGATACAAAGTGTTTTCTGTGTTCAGAGGCATTCTGAAGTGTTTTAATGTTAAAAGTAAACAGTAAATATGGAAAATCGTCGGGCGTGCAATTTCACAAGTGACGAGGTGAATTTATTACTGCAATGTGTGAAAAACCATAAGGATATTGTAGAAAGCAGATCTTCTAATAAATCCAAGTGGGATGAAAAACATAACATTTGGAAGACAATCGAAGAAGAATTTAATTCTGCTAGTGGGAGAGTTTATCGTACCAACGAAATATTGAAAAGAAAGTACGAAAATTTAAAAAAAGTAACAAAAAAAAAATATGCTGCCGAAAAACGGTCAATATACACCACGGGAGGTGGTCCTAAGCCCAAGTCTACCATAACTGCAATGGACGAGACTATTCAAAGTTTATTGCAGTATGAAATTAATGGTATGCCATCAGTGTACGACTGTGATGTGATAGATATAGGTACAGTTAAAAAAATTTGCAAGCATAAATTATATATATTAATTTCTTTGTCTTATATTTATGAAGGCATCAGAAGAAACGAGAAGGCAATACCGGGCCCCAGCGGAATTCACAGCACGCAGCCAGATGTTGGATCAGAAGATGTCCTGGCTGAACTAAGTAGCTCGGAAGACGTTAGCTGTACTTCAGCACCACTACATATAGACAAAACCAACATCTGCGGGCAAGGTACTCTAATTTTTATACTTTATAACCTACTGCTGTTAACTATAACTTTCGATTCCTCTAGACATTTTAAAAGAAAAATCAGTAAAGTGGGACAAGTATTGTCCGTCCATGCTGAAAACTCAGGTGTCGGCCCGTTTAAGGCAAAAAAATGTAAAAAAAATAAAAGGAACGGATTGGAGTTTGGTGGCAGAAGCAAAAATTGAGCTTGCAAAAGCGAAGTTGCAAAATGAGAACGTGAAACACGACTTAGAGGTGCAATTTTTAAAAGCAGAGCACCAACAAAAAATGAAATTGGCAGAGGCAAAAATGCAGTTCGCTGAAGAGGAGCATAGAATCAAAATGGAGGTGTTAAGAGCAGAACTAAAAAACAAAAAATAAAATATTTACTATACGCAATTTGTTTGGAATCTAGTTATTTATTTTATGCTAAATTGAAATATTTATGTCTGTTATATTCTTTAAAATATTTTTGTTATGTTACTTGTTAAACAATGTTTCTAAAATAATCATTTATC
>OX376373.1:110863675-110902599 GCA_947369275.1 Nemotelus nigrinus
TTTAAAAATTCCGATTTGCGCAAGAACGGCAACCCATCACTAAATAACCTCTATTTTCAGCACTCGAAAGTTCTGTTCACGAGAACTGACGACCGGATTATCCGATCATAATGAAATTTACAGGACATGTTGATATCAACTAGTACCAGGTCTGATAGAAATAATTTTGAAATGCGGGCAATCCTGTGGCAGTGGTGCCATCTTGACAAATCAGTGAGAAAAAAAAACAGCTTTTTGGCCTATAACTTCCGATTCAGCCATTAGATTTAAACAAAATTCACACAATATATATATATATATATATATATATATATATATATATATATATCTATATATATAAATATAGATATATATATATATATATATATAGATATATATATATATATAGATATATATATATATATATATATATATAGATATATATATATATATATATATATATATATATATATATATATATATATATATATATATATATATATATATATATATATATATATTTATGTATTTATATATATATATACATAGTTTTGAGGTATTGATTTATTTCTATGGAAAAAGAAATTGTAAGAATAGCGAATATGATTGATAAATCAGAATTATTATTGTTTTAAGCTTGGTAACGACGATATTTTAATAATGTTTAGCCGCTCCGAGGCTTTGACAACTAGAAGATGATGGTTTCGATTTATGTTAACTTGTCAAATGATGATATCATTTTGAAATTTCCGCGAGCCATTATGTTTACTGCTAATATATTGGAGTTTCTATTTGGGTTAATTGTATGGCAGTTTTTGTCATTATTTTTATTATTTGCAAATTACAGTTGGATTTGGTAAAAGTGAACCAGGACGATTTAAATTGTGAAAAGTTTTGAAGTGTTTCCGCGTGGCAAATCTATAGCTCCTATGTTCCGGTAACTTCGAACTAAGTTATTAGATATAAAATAGATTTGTATAACTAATACATATATTTGTATTAAATATATCATATGAAATACGTTTTGATCTCATGCCAGCACTGGAAACTATTCAGAAAATAGTTTTATTTTCCTTAGTGAATTTTTCAAACCCAAGACACGAAAATTACCATAGCTGGCAGCACTTACCGAAATTTTCAATCAAATTTCTAATAAAAACGGCTTAGAGTAGGGTTCAGCTACTGTGTGAATTTAATTAGAATCTGTTGACTAAATCAGAAATTATAGGACAAAAAGCTGTTTTTTTTTCTTTATAATTTTTCAATATGACACCACTGGCACAGAGTTGCTTGCATTTCCGAATCGCTTCTATCAGACTGGTCCCACTTAATATCAATACATTCTGTAAATTTCTAGTATTTCTGATATTGTGATTTGAAATATCTCTCATAATTTAAATCATCATCATCGGGGCACTACAGCCCGAATCGAGCCTTAGCCTCCTTAATATTTCGCCTCCATTCGTCTCGGTTTAGTGACCGTGTCCTCCAGTTTGGTGCTCCCAAAAGTGACCTGCTGTCAGCATCTATAGAATCCTCCCAGCGCTTGCGTGGCTTACCGACTGGCCTGGCTCCGCTCGCTCGCCCCTTTAGAGATCGTTTGGGGATTCGATTGTCGCTCATTCGTTTGAGTCGTATGACGGTAGAGACTTCCAGCTCGTCATATAAGGTATACAGCTAGTTATTGTACCGGATTCGCCATCCATCTTCTTTCCATACTGGACCGAGGATCCTTCGCAATACCCTTCTCTCAAACGTATTGAAGGCCTTTTCAGATGCCTGGGTCAGCGTCCAGGTTTCGCTTCCGTAGCATAGCATAGGTCTAATAATTGTTTTATAGATGCTGAGCTTCGTATTCCTTTGTACGCATCGAGATTTCAAAGTGGGAAGCACAGAAAAAAATTTCTTATTGGCTAATTGAATCCGTCGTTTAATTTCATCAAGCTCATTCCCATCCTTCGAGAGGTTCGTCCCTAGATACACGAAGTTGTCTACGTTTTCAAGGTTGTAGTCCCCTATCGTTATGTTTTGTCTCAATGGCGTCCTTTTCCTTGATTGAGTCATAACATTAGTTTTTTGTTCGTTAATTTGAAGACCAACTTGTTTTGCGGTTTCGTCCAGAGCTACAAATACTTCCTTGGCGTCGTTGAACGAACGTGACATAATGTTGATGTCATCAGCGTAAGCTACTAGTTGTGTCGATTTAAATAAAAGAGTTCCTCTCGTGTCAACGAGGATTTTTCTGATGACGAACTAAAGCGCTAAGTTAAAGAGTACCGGAGCTATTCCATCCCCTTGTTTTAGCCCTGTATTCGTCGAAAACGAGTTGGTCATTTTATTCTGAATCAGCACTTGTGACGTGGAGTCGGTCATGGTCATTTTCACCTGTCGCACCAATTTTGCTGGGATTCCGAAGTGCAGCATGATGTTATATAATGCAGTTTGGTTGATGCTGTCGTACGCTTGTTTGAATATTTTATGGACATCAATGTTGAATTCCCAGCATTTTTCCAAAATTTGTTCGACCGTAAATATTTGGTCAGTTGTCAATCTTTTACGTCTGAAACCACCTTGATATTCACCGAGAATTTTCTCAGCGTGATGGGAAATACCTAACTCTAAAATTTTTGTCAAGAGCTTGTACGACGTACAAAGTAGTGATATGCCCTTGTAGTTTTCGCATCGCAGTTTATCTCCTCTCTTGTGAATGGGACATATAATACTTTTTCGCCACTCATCCGACATCGTTTCTTGTTGCCATATGCCTGTCACCAATCCATGGATAGCCCTTAAAACGGAAATCCCGCCTGTCTTCAGGAGCTCCGCGGAGATCCCATCGATGCCCGGTGCTTTGTTGGGTTTCCAGCGGTCCATGGCCTGTCGGACTTCATCTAGAGTAGGAGGGTGAGATGAGGCACTGTCATGATATGTTCCAATTAGTGATGGCAATTCGTCGGATGCGGGGACATTTCCGTTCAGTTGTTGTAGGAAACAGGACGCCCATTTTTCCTTCACCTGTTCTGAGCCACTTATGATGCTTCCATCGGCAGCTCTACATAGGCTGGTTCTTGGTTTAAAGCCCTGTTTTAAGTGCCTTACTACTTTATACGCTTGTCGAGTGTTGTAAGCCATATAGTTCTCATTTATGTTATTCAGCATGAGTAGTAAGACAGGCACCACTCCATATAATTTTACTAGCGTAAAGAGTACCACAAAATCGCCAAAGTGCCACCATACGCCCCCCGTGTATTTAGATAGCTGAGTGCCATCACGATCTTGGCTGGAGGCGGGATGGAAGTGTTGACGAGGAGTTGAGCGATGTGTGCTGGTGATGTGAAAGAGTGAGAAAAGCAGATGGAAAACAGCTTTTTTCGAGAGAATGGGCATTGGGTGCGAGGAGTTGAGTGTATGGTGTTTTCAGACTACGTCATCAGAATTCCGCGCTTTGTATTGCCTTGACTCGGAGTGAATCGTTCGAATGGGGGAAAAGCTTTACTTGTCGGATGGATGTGAGACTTATTCTCTTGGTAAGTTCCACAAGTCCCACCTCCATTTAGACGGGGAGCTTGTCCACGTGTGTGGAGATTTGCCGGCCGATACGTGAAAAAATACGTATGATCTTTGCCGCCGCCCCCGCAGCTGCCGCCGTCATAATCCTCTTCTAGAGGAAATGTCTATGCGATTCCTGCTGCATATGCATACGAGGCGATCGAATTAGTCACAAGCAGAAAAACTCAAGTGTACGTAAACTATACCGCCGTCGTCATCGTCGTCAGTATGCAAACATACATATCCATTTAGCCAGAGACTTGCCGGTCGATACATGAAGAAAAGAAGATAAAACTCATGGTTGTAAGCTAATGATGCTTCGTACGTTTCACCTGATCTGGTTTCCAGGCACGATGGCGCTATCCGCTATATTGGGTTCATTGTAAATGATGAATGGAAATTCCGGTCGAGATAAGACGGTTAAGATGTCGACGGCCAGATAGCTATGAATTCTTTGATTCTGCTACCATGAATGAATATACTGATCGAGATAAGACGATTAAGACATCGAGAGCCATCAATAGCACGTCTTCACGTATGAATGTTTATTTTATTCTTTTGTGAGGAAGGTGATGATCATTACGTGCATACGTTTTTTCGTGTTGATTTGTACACAATCTTTGATTATTGAATGAAAGAATTTTATATTTTGAAATCAAGTTTTTTATTCAGGCATGTTACGATATAGTAGTAATAAAACACAAACGTTTTTTATTTATGATTCATGTCATACAATCTTTTACAGGCTAAATATAGATCAATGAAAACTCCACAACTAATCATTATAAAAAGAATACTACCTATTATTTTGCAGCAATAGTTAAAAATAGGTGTTTGTTTCTTATTGTTCACTACAATAGGAATGTCATAAGGTCCACAGACATCTTTTCCGTTGGCGTAGCAGCATTCTGGCGATAGTCGTAAATGTTCAGTTTCAATGTCATCAGGTGCAGTAGTGGCGCTCATAAGTAACGAGCAGAAGTAACATCTCACAAGATCTTTTATGTTGGTGTAAAAAAATCCACTACGTGCAAGTTTTGAACTTTTCCTTTCATCTACAGCCAGATTAGCAAAGGTTTTGAATCGGGCGTGCTCGTATTTCAATTTCAACATGTTGACTGTTAGCTTCAGTCATTACAAGACGTCTTTTATATTAATCCAAGAATTGTGACGAGCTGGAAAGCCAAGCCATTTTACAAAAGCTTTACTACCATTTCTTTTTATAATTTTTTCAACAAGGTATGTGTCGGGATATTTTACTGGAGTTAACTCTGGTTCATAAAATCCTCCTTGAATTAAATTTTTTTCATAATCTTCCAATGTGTACGTACGGGGTTGTGTTTTTCTGACTTCCTTTATTTTAAATATTTCCGTCGACCAGTTAGGGGTGTAGCCTTTTTCAAAAATCTGTTTATGCTTACTTATGCGGACATGATCGCCAACCTTAAATTTAGGTTGTGATGTTACCTTAACTTTCCTGTAAACATCTGAGATTAATTGCACTTTGTTTGATGTGTTAACATCTATGGGACGCATTTTAATAACCCGATGTTTTGTTTTGTTGTATCGGGTAACTAGCTTATGTAAGGAATCGACCCATCGGTAGTTTCCATTCATGCTAAAGTTCTTCCACATAATACCCTTTAGAGTTCTGTTGAAGCGCTCTACAATCGATGCTTTCAACGCACTAAATGTTGAATAGTGGTTAATTTCATACTTTTTCATAATATGTTGAAATCTTTTATTGAAAAATTCCTTCCCGTCATCTGTTTGTAAATTTCTGGGAATACGTCTTTGTTCGAGAATTGTTTCCATCGCCTTCGTCACTTCAATAGCGCTTTTATTTTTGACTGGTAATGCCCAAGCGTACTTGGAAAAAGTGTCAATTATTGTAAGAAGAAATTTGTAGCCTTTATTCTCTGATGAGTATGCACTCATATCAACCAAATCCGCCTGCCATAAATCATCAATACCTCTGATAGTGACCCGACGTCGTTTAAAATTTTTACGAGCAGGTCTGTGTAACTCGTTGACAATTTGCCTTCTACTCATAACGATTAAATGTATAAATATAGGTCATCTACTTGTTTTTATGTTAAAATCTGTGAAAATTTGCAAAAATGACGCACTTTATGCACCCCTTCTACAATGATGGTTGCCGGTCCATCTGGATGTGGCAAGACGAGTTTTATAGAGGCACTTCTAAGAAACGACACTTTGATACAGCCGCGGGTGAAGAAGGTTATTTGGTGTAATGCTGAAACTCAAGCTATTCCAGCAAAAATAGGTTTTAAGAATATTGAATATTTAAGCACGATTCCAGAAGAGTTTGAGAATAATGCGAATGAGCCGATACTTATTGTTTTGGACGATATGATGTTAAATGCGTTTTCAAGACAAGTTTGCGAACTTTTTACCAAAGGATCACATCATAGGAATTTTTCGGTTATATTAGTAACACAAAATGTATTTCATCAGGGAAAATTTTGGCGTGACATATCATTGAACTGTAAGTATCTGGTATGCTTCAAGAATCCACGTGATAAAAGTCAATTTCATCATCTTGCTAAACAAATTTACCCTGAAAATAGCAAGGAGCTTGTGAGAATGTATAAAGAAATCACTCAGGCGCCACAAAGCTATTTATTAATAGACCTGACTCAGAATACGAATGATATTTTACGCTTCCGTACTGATTTATTTAACAAAAACTTTGTAACGTGTTATTGCTCGAAGGATAGTTAAAAGCAAGAGAATGGTGTCACGAATGAAGCGATTAAAGGACAACAAGCATATGTTATACGTGCTTAGACGTGCTCGACCGGGTTTGAGAAATGCTATACTTAAGAATGCCGATCCAGAGGTGATTAAAACGCTTTGCGAAATCACATTGAATACGTTGAATGGTAACCACAGACCTCGTGGAAAGATATATAACCGTCTCTGTAAATATAAAAAGTGTATGCGCAAGTTAGTAGATGCTAAACGGTCAGTTCCGCGACAACGTAAAGTACTAATTCAACAAGGCGGATTTCTACCTGTATTACTGGGCAGTGTACTTTCAGGGGTGATTGGTTCACTAATTGAGAAATATGTATAGGAACAGTAATCTGAATAAAATGCTACTTCTGTCTCTTGAAGTATATGCAAATTTGAAAGACACTATTGAAAGTTCTAATAACCAGAGTTTGTTCGATAAGGCTATGAATAAGATATTGAAAAGTGAAAAATTCAGCGATAAAGACAAATGGTATCATTATCGAAACGAACTTATAAAATTTTTAAACACACGTCGTAGAAGTAAAGGATTTCTAGAAAGAAAAAATCAAATGCCTTCTTCGAGCGAGCATGTACACAAGAAACAGAAAAAATTGCGAGACAACACGACACAAACTAAATATGTTTTTAGAGATGAGAAACCTACGCAAACTACACCTGTACGAGTGGAAAAATTGTTTGAATCATTAGGTGAAATCACACCTCCAAGGAGTGTATTATCGGCTGCGGCGAAGTGTCGTCTATCGGCAAGTGGAATAGCCAAAAGTCTGAAGCCACCATCGAAATTTAGAAAAACTTCAACTGACAAAGATTATAGGATAATAACTGGTGATGACGGAATAACACAATACACAGTACCTGTTGATATGAGTCCTGATGAAGTAGAAGACGTTCTAGGGGAGATAGACAATCTTGATGATGAGGTTTCTAATGTCTTTAAAATGGAGAAAGAAGGCGAAGAAAATTCTGAAAGTACCGCCGACGTGGTAATGCAGGAACTGCCTAGTTACTCTATATTAAGGCCCTCTCGGTTCGATCCTAATCAATACACGTCTGATCAACCCGTCAGAAAACATCCTGTTCGACAGAGTGAGAGACTAAAAGAAAAAAAAGGGCGTAGCTCGAGTGTACCAGATCTGGCTTGGGAAAGAATTTGAAATGCCTGTAACAGTAACAGATGATGAATTCTACGTATGCCTTTTAAGCAATAGTTCCCTGGGCATTTACCCTGAAAACACATTATCATCTTTTGAGAATATTCTTCCTGCTTCTTGTAAGCTTGGTAGCGGTTGGTGTGTTGGAATGACGGAGATAATGTTGCCAAAACGAAAAAAAGGAGAGACAGTGTCAACCAGCAGTGTTTCTAAGCGTTCTAAATACAGTATCGGAGAAGAAGAAGCTAGTATGATGAAAAGAAGTCGACGATCAACTGCAGCAGAATCCAGCAAGCCTGAAGTAACAGAAATAGTTGTAAAAATCATGACTTTGAAAAAAAATCTTATTCTCTTAAGATGGAGTGATGCTACTTTACGGAGACTTTGTTATGAAAAAAACGATATCAATTGTTCAACATTCCTAGCGTCATTTTTCTTGGTTATTAAACCTGACTTCTATAACTACTATTTGACATCAATTAAGGAACTGGTATTCAAACATATCGAAAAAGATCGAGATGAAGGAAGTATTCCCGACATCAGTGATTCTAAGAAGATTGGAGGTTTCTGCTTACATGTTTACCAAGGCGAGAAAATCGCCGAAAAAGTTTATTTAAACTCAACCAAAAAGTTTAACACGCTTCAGGACTTTATTGATTATATTATTGGGCAGATTCCGAGGTCGAAAAGAAATCATGTAGAGCTATTAAAAATGATTGACGAATACATATATCCTGCACATAGCTTAAGACGAGAGCGGGAAATAGAAGCGGGGATCAAGCCTACCTCGCATACGTTTCATCTAAAAGACTATGGTGTAAAAATAAATGTGGAACTGCCAATACCTTCACCGATTAACATTACGGATTTTGTGTCACTTTTGCTGAGTGGAATAAAGTTTTCAGACGAAGATTTAAAAAAGAAAGCTGAAATTTCCGGTAGAACAGTGTATCAGGTACGAAAACAATTATTTTACAAAATTAGTCAATCAATTCGTCAATCCATAAGTGATGCGTCTAAAGAATCCGGTAGCGATATATTACCTGATGAATGGGCAAAAACTGAATCAGATACAATACTAAACATTCCATACAAAAGGAGTGATGGAACAACGGGTACAACACCAGTACCGATTGAAGTGTCTAAAACTGAAAATATTGCTGGCCTATTCATTGATGCATTTTTAAAAACACCTGTTGATAAACGCGATCCAGAGCTGATTGATGTCTCGATAAAAGAATCTTTCGATAAGTCAATATTTCTTGACAGTCTAAGTCGGTTGGAAAAAAACGTACATGAGCTTGATAAAAGAACGCGTCGTGCTACGCCATTCAAGACCGTTAGCGATTGTGAAAGCCCCAATTTAATTTACGTTTACACAGACATTATCAAACCTAGAATATTAGCTGATAAATTGGTGCGAAATCTTCGTACGATTCCTTTGCAAGATTGCGACAGTATTTTCAGATTCAATCATGTAGAGTACTGTGCTGTGGAAAAAACTTTTTTCGAAAGCATTTCTATTAAAGTCACAGATCAACAAGGTGAACCAGTAGACTTTGAACCAAGTTTTACTCCCACATATATAATGCTTCACTTCAAACGTCGGTAAGAAAAAGTATAAATATTCACATACATTGATGTAAGGGTTATAGTGTTAATATTCAATACCGATGTTAACGACATGAATTCGCACTACACACGCTATTATTTGGTCCAGAGTGGTGGAAATTTATCAGATATTGGAGACCTCTATCGAGCCCCAATTATCTATCAGCGCGGTAGAGGTATAGGAAGTTTTTTCAGTGGCCTATTACGTTATCTAAAACCTTTGGCTGCGTCAAGTGTAAAAGCTATAAAACGACAAGCGGTCAAAACCGGTAAGGCTATTATACAGGAGGTTGGGAACAAACCTCTTAAAGAACTCTTAAGAGAACACGGACAAAATGCAGCACAGGAGTTAGCTCAGAAAGGTATAAACAAACTTTTTGATAAGATGGATGGAGGAGGTAATCGAATGGCTATAAAAAGAGCTAACCCGTTCACAAAAATTCAATTCAAGTCTTCTCCTAAGCGACGTAAAGTTGGTAAATTGAAAAAAAGCGTAAAAAGAGCGTCACGTAAAAAGATTAAAAGGGTGAAAAGTAAACGAAAAGTTATCAAGAAGCGTGTCTTGGACATATTTGACAAGTAATTAACATGTCCTCCTACAAAGAATGCATGAAATCCGAATTGGACATTTTCTCCACATCACCGATTCAAAGCAACATTTTAAAAACCGAAGAAGTTGCATACAAGCCGATAGCTTCATTATATAACTCATCTGTACTGGAATTTATCTCTCTCGGCCATGTTGATACGTATCGTGATTTATCCAGCATATATCTACGGCTCAAAGTACAGATGGTTAAAATAAAGGCTGGTAAAGAGGAGTTATTCACAGGGACTGAAACAATTAAGGGTACTGATGGAAGAGAAGTCGTGGCTGATCCAATCGGCGTCGAAAATAATTTGATGCATTCGCTTTTTAGACAATGTACAGTTCAGTTGAATGGGAAGAATATAGCTCAAACAGACAACAACTACCAGTATAGGGCATACATTGAAAATCTATTGAATTACGGGAAAGATGCAGCAACAACTCATCTCGAATCGGTTGGATGGTATCTTGACCAGGATGAAATGGAAATGATTGAAGGCTCTGGTCCAAAGTCTGAGAATAAGGGTTATCTTAGTAGATCAGCGCTATTCGAGAAAAGTAATGTCGTCGAGTTAATGGGAAAGATCCATAGCGACATATTTAACCAAGAAAAACTCTTGATTAATGGTGTGGATCTGCGTGTCATATTATCATTAGAGAAACCTGAATTCTACCTGTACTCGAAAGATGATAAATTTTCGCCTCGAATTAAAATACTAGAAGCAACAATGTACATGAATCACGTAAGCCTCAATCCCAATATTCTCCTGGCACATGAAACAGTACTGCAGCGTTCAAATGCAGTATACCCGTACAAACGCATCGAAGTGAAAACATACACGTTGCCAACAAATACATTCACACTATCGCTGGACAATATAGTGGTTGGCCAATTACCGAACTTGCTGATTTTTGGGATGGTAGACAACGACGCCTATACCGGAAAACGTACTAAAAATCCATATAACTTCAAACACAATAACATCACGAGATTTAATTTGTCAGTTAATGGCGTACAAGTACCAAATCAACCTATAGAATTCGATTATTCAAAAGAAAAACCACTGAGCACCCGGGGGTACTTGAGCCTTTTCAAGGGTACTGGTATTAATTATTTTGATAAAGGCCATCAGATATCCAAACAATTCTTCGACAATGGTTGCTTTATGCTAGCATTTGACTTGACAGCGGATAATTCATACGAATCAACTTGTGGCAGTTTATTGAATCAGGGTGTTGTGCGAATCGAGGGTAGATTCAAAGAGGCCTTAAAGAATAGTGTGACATGCATTGTATATGCAGAGTACGATACGAATATTGAAATCGATAAAAATCGAAACGTTTACTCGAGTCTATAAAAAAGTATATAAAGACGTTCAACACTTCTGTATGTATTATTTATCTGTACCTTGGCTGGAGATAACTACAGTACCATGACTCACTGTCTAGTTAATACCGAGTATTTTTCAGAGGGGCACTTTACCTTCTTTAAAAAAATTGCGTTTGCAGGCTTTATTTCACCAGATAAAGTGTATACAAAGGAGATCGTTTACAAATACCCTACATCAACAGTTAGCACTACAGATCATACTGGCGTGTCTGGAAACCTTGAACTTAAACGTCTGGATGAGGATCTTATAAAAACCCTCGCAAAGTTTTCAACTATTTTCGTACATGGGGAGCCAACAAAGGAATTCCTCCAGAGCTACGTTACACCTCGTACTAGGATCATTAACCTTGAATCAGTCACCTCTAAAGAACAGGAATGAACACGATCGAACTTGATAGTTCACTAAAGCGAAATCATATGACTAAAAGATTTTTCAAGGGCGTTTTTCCGTGCGATCACTTACCCCGTCATATAAAGAAACCTGCTTGTATTATTGCGAATACAGATCCAGCTCATAAAAGTGGAACACATTGGGTGGCCTTTTATATTCCTAGAAAAGGTCCTATCGAGTACTTTGACTCTTTCGGTACATATCCTACTAACAAGTACTTCAAAAGATTCCTTCGTCTCAATGGTAAAGTTTTTGCAAATAATAAGCAGAGACTACAAAGTGCATTCTCAACTACATGCGGACAGTATTGCTGTGTTTTTCTTTATTTTCGCTGCAGTGGTAAGAGCTTCAGAAAATTCCTGAACCGATTTTCCTCTACAGATTATAGTTTGAATGATGGTGAAATAATTGATTTATACAGAAAAATTTATGTAAAACCCTCGTCACAAAAGGGGGGGCTATATATTAACCAGTCATGTAAAAGACTGCGAGTATAAAAGGGTACGTCGACTAACATTTGAGTCATTCGTTTCATCAGTCGTATTCCTGAAAAATGGCTAGCACACCAGAAAAAAGTTCGTCATCCACTCGCAAGCGGAACAAGGCAACGCAAACAGCATCAGAGGCTACTCCTTTCAAATCTCCGAGCGTTAAGCAAAGGAAAAAGACTTCGACTCAAAAACTATCAAAATCTCTAGCAGATAGTGAAAATGTCTTTCTTACCTACACGTACTATCTGGACAATTGTCATAATTTTAAAGTTACAATCGGCTTCGACCCGCAGACTTTTCATTCAAAAATAATCTTCCGTTATAATGGACAACCTCCGCTGGCAATAGATTACAACCAATGGACTTCACTACACACACACCTAAAGCATCTGAAATCTACAACGGAAGAATATCCCGCGAACCAGCTAGGGCTCTTGGAGATATATCAGGTACCTATAGGTAACGAGAGTATAACATTTAAACATGAGGAACTATTCAAACTATTGGCGATGATGGATTTCTTCAACATTGTCATGTATCACAACAATCTGGCCGGAGAAAGCGTGAAGGAATATTTTGATCAATATTGTGCCAAATGCAGGGAGAAGGATAAAATTCAGCTGGATAACGAGGATTTCTTCATACCGCCTCGAACATCGTACGTACATATCAACTATTCAAGACTTTTTTACGAAATACCAATAATTTGTGGTTGTAACTTACTTTTTGCTGTTATGAAATAAAATACAAAAATTTAAACGTAAATGAATGACTTTTTATTTGCAATAATACATACTATTTGTTAGGTAATACAAAAAAAGGTTTACACAGTTTTGAGCAGCACATCTAGGTATTGGAGCTGTCGTGTGAATATTACAGATGGTTTTGAAATTCCGAAGCTCGCTTAATTTTGGAGTTGCGGGTTGAATAATGTTTGCGTTTGGCATATATTTTCTTAGAAACTTCTCCTTCATATTTCCTTTCAAGTATATTGTGCAATCTTTGAACTTTTCCAAGATTTCTGGAAGCTGGTTGTAATTAACGTCACCGTTATCCCATCGTAGGCCATTTATGTTGTGGACATCAAATTCGTGTTGTTTTCGAGCTCGCGTAGATAGTTCTTTGTATGGATAAGTGTGTTTGTGGATAAGTGTGTTTGTGGAAGTGTGGATAAGTAAAGTGGTAAACTGTTGGCTGTATTGAATCAAAACACAACATGGCAAGCTCTTTAGCAAAATATTGTCCATTATTTCCACAAACGAATTGGACGTCAAAAACAAACTCCGACATGTTGATGAAGCGGGTCAAAATCATACAATGAGAGTATTATTCACACAGCTTTCGGTATTTATTTCTTTTTACTTAAACAGCTAAACATGATAGGTTTCTTGTTTTTCTTTTGTTTGATACTAGCTTTAACAAAGAGACGTTTTACAGTTTTATAATATTAATAATAGTTTTACGACTTTTTAAATCATATTTCTTAACATTTTAACTAATAACTTAGCATACAGCTTAACTTTCTAATCTTATTTGCTTGAACCCATAAGGGTAAGAAGTATAATCTTCTTTAACAACTCTTTTATCAAATGTGAATCGGAATTTTTTTCTTTCCGGGGCAGAAATAACTATCCCTGGTCTTTTTCGTTTAATTTTTCGTTCGTTCTCTACATAAATCGTATCTGTATCTAGATCTCCAATAACCATTGATCTGAACTTTTCGAAATTAAAACGATCAGAATCTTTGAAAGTAATTGTTATACCTTTACATTTAGTTATATATTTGAAACCTTCTTTACATTTAATTTTCAGGCTATAACTTTTTGGACCTGCACTTACAAACTCTGATATAAAGGAGTCCGGACCATAACATTCAATTTCATCTGTCAAATCTCCTAAAAAATCTGAGATTGGAAATGGTATAGAACTTGACTTTTTTTCAGCAAAAATTAAACTATCAGTATCACAATAAAATAAGTTATTTCCAACTTTTTCTAAAGCATCGTAAAGTTTAAGCCTTGCAAAAGCAGTTGTGTAGGCTGCAATTGGTAAATTACTGTGTGGTAAAGTATTGAGGTTTTCTTTCACATTCTTCCATGTCAACCACATTGTCTCTTTATCTGCAGGAAATAAAGAACAAACCTCTATTTCAGGAGAGTTAATAAAATCACAAAACTCTTTATAATCGTTAATTACTTTAGTGTATGTGCGGTCTTCCCTTTGTGCAAACTTACCCCAAAAAGAATTTAAACAAATCTTTGCAGTATTGCGCCTTCCCGGGTTTTTCATTATATTACTTTTTTCCAAAACTATATCTTCTCTAGTCTGATAACTTCTCACAAATTCATCTTTTTCAGCCTCTGACAAAACTTTACTACCCCACCCGCTAGATTCCTGTTTAATTTTTAAGAAAGTGTTGACATATTCCGTGAATAAACCGCCTGTTTTTGAAATCGGATCGTATTGAGTATACTCATATTTCCAAACCTCAAACACCTGTGTTATTTTATAACCTTTTTCAACAGCAAGCTTGATTTCAGGAATAATCCATGTATCGGTAAATAGTCTTTCTTCAGAATTATGCTTACATTCAAACAAATTATTAAGCTCTGCACACTTTTTACAAAGAGCGAAATAAAGCTTCTTATTAGTTCTGAAAGGTAGAACCGGAAGATGTAAGGTAGTAGGTGCTAAAACCGAACATTTGATAAAGCCATGCATAGAAAGAATATCTGAAATGGGGGGGATGTTGTCATTACGTAAAATATCAGGATGACCTATTGGGTAAGGAGAATATTTATTAATGTATGGATAGAGACTGGTAAAGTCCAAATACCTCATAATTTCACCTTTTGCAGCCATATGATACAGTTTGAAGACCTCAGTACGACTCCCGTAAATTGCATCTCGTGGATTAAGTGGTAGAGAATAATTTGTGATACACACATTTAATGTATTATTTATCTCTTTGTTTTTTTCCAAGTATTTCCTAAAACTACATTCCCAAGTATATTCAAGTTTATATCCAGAGCGTTTAATCACTTCAAGTCTTTTAAGAGTGCTTTCATTCCTCTGTTTCAAGTTTGTAAGATTATAATTTGATCTATCAGAGAGGTGGTCTATTTTAAAACACTTATCGCACCCATGATAGAAACATCCTAGAAATTCATACACGGTATTTGTTTTAGGATCAAATCCATCTACCTGTAACCCGCTTTTTTCTAATTTAACTTCCCCCTATTTAGGATTGATAAAATTTCGTTTCCTGTTTTCTTACTCATCCAAACAAGCCATTTGTATGCAATTCTGGACTGATTTCCAGCATTAAAATATCTATTTTTAGGCATTGAACCTAGCGTGTTTTTTGGTAGGAAGTTCTTTCTGAAAACAAGCATACAGGCTGAAGCAATAGTTAAACTCTCCACGAAAGGATTAACACCACTTATGTTGCGAAATTCCTGCATGAATTGCAGACAACCGAGCCGTAATATGTCAACATCGTTCATACAATATTTCAACATTTCTTTCCTGTTGTCAAAAATCCCCTTAGCTGAATTTTTATACCATTGTAAAAAAATGTTCTCTTTCATCAACCCTCATAGTGTTGTAGCCATACATTTCAGGTTCCGGGTATTTACCGACGTAATTAATATTAGTCATGGTGTTAAAAAAATAAGGGTAGTACCCTTTCATATAATCGGTAAATCCAAAAACTTGAGGGAATTTGGAAAGAGGAAAGGCCAAGAAATTCAAAGAGTCTATAAAAGATACTTTACCACATTTTAGCTTCATTATCTTCGTCCCGTTCATAATAGGATCAATTTTCATTTTTCTTTTCAATAGCTCCGAGATTAAAAAGTGCCCGTCATAGCCTTGTAAATTGTGTGCAATACAAAACACATTATTCACAAATTCAAAATCTTGCATACAGTAATCGATGAACGAAATAACAGAACTGTTTTTGTCATCATATTCGAAAATATGTCGTCTAACGACACAGACTTCACAATTTCTGTTTATGTCAGCGTCTTGAAAACAATTATTGCAAACCTGTTGCGCAACTATCAAGTTAACATCATGCAAAAACGATGTGGTGCTGTCTTGAAAAGAAGTATCTTGGGTGCTTTCGCAATCAAAAAATATCAGTAAAAATTTCGTATTCTTTCTAGAGTACGGCTTAATATAACATAAGTGATCTTCAGGAACAACTTTTGAACAAAATTGACAGTAATATTCGTTACAAGTGTGATCTTTATCCCGTTTTCTATCGTAAACGATAAATTTGAGACAGAGATTACATATCTTGAATGTTTCACACACGCTTTTATCTTCAATTTTATTTGTTAAGTGATTGAGAAAACACTTGTCACCTCTGAATTCACGATTACACTCGTAGCATTTTTTTACTTTATCAGTAAACTGACATGGTGGGTATAAGTTACAGTATCGACATTTCATAGAACCCTTGTGGCTTTTTCGATTTGAAATTTTATCGCAAAGTGGGCATACATAATCTTTATCGAAAAAACCAGTTACCGATGTAATTACGTAAAAGTGCGTCAAAGCTTTCGAGTAATATAGGTAAATTTTCTTCACTGAGCTCTTCCAAGGACTAAGTTTAAAAATTACCGAATTTGAATCATTCGCATCATCAAAGACTATTATTTGATAATATTCCAATGCTTTCTGAAACTTATAGAGATCTTGAAGAATACATCCGTCTTCTTGAAGAGTTACGTTTGCATCTTTACACAACTTTCCCACTTTTTTATTCAATGCTTGTTCAAAGGATTTGCTGTTTTGTTTACGAGTATGAAATTTTGGCGAGTACATTTCAATAGCATAGCATATACTGCGCGGAAGACAGTCAACCGCCTTTTCAATGCATACATTTATTACACTTTTTTTCCTACTTAAGAATTCAGATTCCTGCATTGAATTAGCCTTAATTCTACCAGCCGCTTTAGGGAAATTGATAATATCTGCTTTTAATTCCATGATATTATCTGAAAGGAAAGCTGAATTTGACTGATTCACATTTGATATTAACCCCACTATGTAACTCCCACTTATATCACTAACAGGTCTAAAGGAGCACCAAATTGGTTTTATTTCAGGTGAATTTGGAAGTGTGATATTAAAACCTACTTTACTATCTCGAGAGGAATTTGCAACTAACTCTTTAATTACATCATCAAATACTTTCTCTAAGCTTTTGAAAGGGTCTTCAGAAGTGTTAGAAAAATCGTTTAATCGAAAAGTCATTTTCACACCCTCAACATTGAATTTTTTGTAAAACTTTCTATTCTTGTGCAATAGCTCGTAAGCAGGCCCGGATCTTCCTCTGGAGCCAATGGAGCAGCGGTGCCGGGCGCACGTGAGAAGGGGCGCAAATATTTGGATATCTTTTGTTTATTATAACGAAAATAACGAAATACACAAATATTCGAAATCCATTATATTCAATTGGCAGTTTGTATTCTTATTAGATCTATTTTTCCTTCAACGCAAACTTTGTTCTCGCAGATACCTTTTAATGACATGCCTTTTAAATTTCAAAGCAGCCCTATTCGCATATAAAATTCACTTACCCTGCAACAGCAAAATTTACAAATACGATTGCTGTTTGGAGCGCAAATCTTTGCATTACGTACTTTACACCATTAATGTCTATGAATGAATTTATATTACTTCATTCTACTCATTACTTTACTTCCTTGTATGCTGCATTTCCCTCCATTTGTGTTTTTTTCCACCCCTTCGAGCAATTTAACAGAAAAATCCACACTAGCAGTTGCCCTGGCTCGGAAATCTATATTGCTCCATTCACGACTTCATTTCGTATGAAGAAAGCGAAGCCATCACTACTCGCATTATGCATTTTCGTGAATGATTTTGGTGCGGAATGAATTCTTGCGCCAGCGGTATCAATGTTTTTCAAGCATTCTTCTTCTAAGTTTACTTCAATCCCTTAAGTCCGTATTCTCTCATTTTCTGTTGATTTGAATATGCAGGCTGATAAAGCAGGTTAATATAGGCAATAAGCAGGCTGATATCGACGCGGAAATAATTTCTGCGCCAGTGAATAAAATACGTATCGAAGTATGATTTTTCCTCGATCTTCACTTTTGGCACACTTTTCCGTTAGCATGAACAAACTCATGCCGTGTTAACATGCAGATATGATGGTATATATGAACATATATGCTGGTGGTACAAGTAATATGCGGTCTTCCGGTTTATATTTTCGTTTTATTAGGGAAAGAGTTTTCGAATGATACACTTTCAGTTTGAGGAGCAACATTGTGGAACTTCCAGTTTTAAAACTTAACTGAAGTACGTTTGATAAGGATTGATTGATTAGTAGCGAATTTTAATTATATTTTGAAGCTCTATGAATTGAGTTTGATTATTTTTACGCTGAAATTATTTTGTAAAAATAGTTTTTGTGGTTGTTTGTCAATTTTGACTCTATCATGAGTTCAATTTAAAAAACAGTTGGCTGGTACTGCATAACGGAAAAGGGAAATTTGTAATATTGTAATATGTGATGAACGTTTCCCTTTGCTTACTGAATTGGGAGAAAACAATCTTTCTACGAACCCGGATAGTAGACTACCAAATAATTCTAGTCCGTGCTCTTCCGTTTCGATGTCAAGAGAGGTGTGTATTTTTTCAATTAGATCAGAGCTTTGGGATCCTTATTCAAGGTCTACACTGATAAAGAACATAATTATAGTACAGAAAGGCTCCGTCCAAATTAAAAAATTTGATTTTCCTGTCACAAAGAATAGGAAACTTAGTCCACAGCACTACCAAAGATTGTTGGAATAATGGCAAGACAGCTTCTAGACAATGGCTTGCTGCCTTATATTGTCAACTCAGAAAAGCATTCATTCATTTTCTAGTACAGGTTATAAGGACTGGGGCCATTTAAGTCGAACAATCAAAGAACATGAAATTAGTGTAGTTCAAATGGCGAGCTTTAAGTAATGTAGGGACTTAGAGCTAGAGTTAAGGACAGAGAAAACTATAGACTGTTCTTTACAAAATCAAATATCAAAGGAAACTGAGTACTGGAAAAATGTTCCTAGACGTTTATTAATTCTCGTGCAATTTTAAAGTCTCGCAATCTTTAGCGTTTAGAGGAAACTCAGACGCATTATATGGGCCTGATAATAGCCATTTTCTCGATTTAGTAGAAGCTGTTGCGGGATTCATTTCAGTTTTGTAGGAACATGTGAGGCAGATCCAAAGTGAAGAAACTTGCAACCAATACTTGATACAAAATTCAGATATGAAGCAAGAGGTGCGACTATTTGAGACCCTCAACAAAGGTTTAAACCAGAATTTTATTTTAATGCTTTGGATCAAGCATTTTTTTCTTTGACCGAACGCTTTGAAAAACTAAAACACTATAATGAAATATTAAGTTGTGTGTATCGGATAAGCAACAACACCACTTCAGCATTGCTCAAAGCTTGAAGAAGCGTTGACATATAATGAAAGTTCAGATTTAAACGGTGGGAGTTTTATGACGAAATTTCCATGCTTACAACTTTAATTAAGGAACACGGCTTTCCCAATGATATTGAAGATCTTTGAATATAGTGTTGATTTTACTCTTTACTGTTACAGCGGGAGAACGATCTTCTTAAAAATTAAAAAACTCTAGCGCACCTGAACCGCTAGAAACACTAATGATCGAAGAACAGTAGAAGAATCGTGCAGGTTTTGAGTGCATATTCCGCCACATGAGCTGCTTATTACGGCCAAACTGTTTCAAACGCCACGTTTTACTTTGGTCTCAAGAATGCATTATAACTCATATGGTGGAAGTTTTCAGATATTACCACTGGCATGAATTTCAACGTTTATGAGAGCAAAACACGGGCTAAATATATTCGTTATCAGTTGCTTATTTCATCTTATTTCATTCAGCATCTCATATAACATCAATGAAGAAAATTCTCAGTGCCTGCAGCACTGTAACTGAAGTTGGTGTTTGGGGCTGCGAACCGAAAAATTTGCAGAACTTTGGGAATTGAAACATCGGTTATTTATTTTAATTGTAAATGTTATAGGAATACTAACTGTAAGCATTTATTGATACAAAAGTAGCACAACTGACTCGTGCTGGCAACCTTTCGCCAGTATCAAAGCCAAGAATATATCACATCTGCTTCACGTTGTTATATTACATTCGAAGTTATAAGAGTATAAAGAAATTTAGGGTTACCTGCAGGGAGTTTTTTCAAATAATCGAAAACTTAATATTTGCTGTTTACGTTTCTACGATAAAACCGCTTAATAAAGATATTGCAATTAAACACAAAACCAACAATAGCTGGCAACCCTATGGTGGCTTTTCAACCAAATTTGGCCTGAATAATGTTTATGATAGGTTTCATTAATTGTATGAAATTCGTATTGATTTCATTACTGCACTGATTGTTATAGGGCAAAAAATTTTATTTTCCTGAGCGAATTTTCAAAACCAAAGATACAAAAATTACCATAGCTGGCAGCACCAATCAGATTTTTCAACCAAATTTCCACCAAACAGAGTTTAGAGTAAGGTTCAGCTAGTGTGTCAATTTCATGAAAATCTGATAACTTATTCACATTTCATAAAGCAAAAAGCAGTTTTTTTTCTTTGTAATTTTTCAAGATGGCACCACTGGCACAGAGTTGCCCACAATTCAAAATCGCTTCTATCAAATCTGGTCCTACTTAAGTCCAATGCATTCTGTAAATTTCAGCTGTATCTGATCATTCGTTCGTGAGTTCCCGTGAACAGAAGTTTTTGATGCTAAAAATATAGGTTAACTGGCAGAGGGTTACCGTTCTTGTTCGACATTAAATTTTCAAAATTTTACTTTAAACGTGTAGATAAAACATAAGATTTGTATACAGACTGGTTTTATTGTAAGAAACGGACATTTTTTTGAATATTCGATGGTTTGAATGTTTTCACTTCCAAATTTTCATTTTTTTAAATTTAAGACACCAAAGTTATCATAGCTGGCAGCTCCAACCGAGTTTTTCAACCAAATTTCTATCAAACGTGGTTTGAAGTAAGGTCCAGCTATTGTGTGAATGTTGTTGAAATCGAACGATTCAATCAGAATTTATAGGGCTAAAAGCAGTTATCGTTTTTAGTGATTTTTCAAGATGGCACCACTGGCACAAAATCGTCTGCATTTCAAAATCACTTCTATCAGACCTGGTCTTATTTAAGACTAATGCATTCTGCGAATTTTAATTATTTCTGCTCATCGGATCGTGAGTTTCCGTGAACAGAAGTTTTTGATGCTAAAAATATAGTTAAATTGGGCAAGGGTTACCAGGCGTGACCGTTATACCATATCAAATTTTATTTTTTGTATATGTAAACAAAGCACAAGATTTACATATGAGTGGCTTTTTTTTGAAGAAGCGGCATTTTTTCAAGAGAAACGATGATTTGGAGGTTTTCACTTTCAGTGCCTGCCCTTGCTACAGAGTTGCCAGCACGCTCATTGAAATCTAGACAAATCTACAACTAAATAAAACAAATATGTCCTGAAAATTTCGTAATGATTGAATAGCTCTGTCAAAAGTTATCGCATTTTAAAAATTTTCAAATTTTCCCGTTCTCTTTTTAGGCACCCAGCGCACACATGGGGTTAAAAAATTCCAAAACATTACCCGATTCACATGTAAAATACGTTCGAAATTTATTTCGTCAACTTTATTTTTGCGAAAATTTTTTGTGTACGAAATAATAGGTATATTAAAAATATCACTTAAACGGCCGCCCGCGCCAAAAGGTTAACAATAACTGACATTTAATGAGACCTGGACCTATTCTGCATATACACCAATGTATGCTGAAAGTTTCAGCTCAATCGGATGGCGCGTTCCCGAGATTATCTCACTGAAATTTTTTGATGATATATATATATATATATATATATATATATATATATATATATATATATATATATATATATATATATATATATATATATATATATATATATATATATATATATATATGTATATGGAAATATGAATTTTTGGCCGAATCGATTTTAATACTAATGTTCTTCGAACATTAGTAAAAAATTTTAAAGAATGATTTGAGATCTACGGTGACGCAAGAAAAATTAGTAAATTTGCCAATTTTATACAAAGAAAATGATCTTGTCTTCGAAGTAAATAGTGATCGTTAAGTTGAAGACTTTGCGAAAATTAAAGCTTGCTGTACTGTGCTTTCAACTAGATAAAATAACGACTTGTCAGAAAATTAAAGTTTCTCTCCACAGAATGTGTAATTTTTGTGTAATAAAGCAATTGATTGTGGATAAGCAAATTTCACTCTTGCCATTACCGTATGAAAATATGAGCTTTCTATATAATTTACATGTTAAGAATACATTTTAAGCATATTTTTGTTTGTTTGAATGATTGATTAATTTGATTTTCTTATAAATATTATAATTTTCTCTATTTATTGCACTGCTTTTACATTTATGGATGTGCTTGGCTATTGAGAACTATGCCTAAAAGAGAAACTTCTTTCAATAAACGCATCTGAAGCTCTACCTCGTACCGGTAGGTGATTTGGAAAAGAACTGTTAACGAAAACTATAGTTCTGTACATAATAGGCTCAAACAATTGGTTAATATCCGGTCAACAGCATTACAGAGCCGAAAATTGGAGAAGAAAAATATTTCTGCACATCGAAAACTTGAGACAAGAAAATTTTGAGAAAAAAATCTTATGGTGCCTTGCTCGAATGAGCAAATATCTAGTTTTTTCATGAAAATTCCATATTGAGCAATGCTCGGGTAAATCCTCGCAGTGGCTAGTACAAACGTACTAAGAATTCGAAGTTGTGAAAGAGGCGGTCCAAAAATGAAAATCATAATATAGAGGGCGCCAAATGTCCATCTGCGCCGGGCGGAAATATGGCTAGAACCGGCCCTGCTCGTAAGTAGAGGTCGTACCACCACCACACTGTATTATTTCACTAGAAGTACTTGGAAAATTATTCAAACCAAGATTTTCAACCGGGGAGTTATTTTCTCCACCATCGCTACTACTTATAAATTCAAACGCTTCCCTCACCACACAGTTCGTGAGAGGTATGTTGAAGTTTATTGAAAATTTTGTTAAAAATTCCAGCAGAGTATACTTCTGCTGTATTGAAAATCTAAAATTTTTATTTTTTAATTCCTTCACGGAATTACTTAAGCTAGAGATAAAAAAATCACATCCTAGAATTGATGCACTATTCAAACAACTTAAAATGTTTTCAAAATACATATTTTTTTTTAATTCCTCCTTACGCTTGATTAGCCCTAACAAAATTGGCGTAATAGGTCTTATTCTTATCTTACTTTTAGGTTTCTTTTTCGAAATTAAATTCTTTTTAATGACTACCTCCGGAGCTGTACTAGATTTTACTTCTTTTGGTTGCTCCTCTTTCTTCTCAGCTGTCAATTGATGACTGAGCAACTTGTCCGTGTTGCGGATAAGCTCCTCTAGTAGCCGACACCTCTCTTTAAGAAGCGTTGCTTCAATTGATGTCATCAAAATCCAGCTGCTGATCTTCAATTCCTGCTCTGAAGTGGTTGGTCTTCAAATCCTACTCTGTGGTTCGATGTGGACTGGCTGATCTTCAAACCTTGCTCTGTGGCTCGATGTGGACTGATTGGTCTTCAGATCCCGCTCTGGACTGACTGGTGTTCAAATCCCGCTCTGGACTGACTGGTGTTCAAATCCCGCTCTGGGCTGGCTGGTCTTCAATTCCCGCTCTGGGCTGGCTGCTTTTCAAATCCTACTCTGCGGTTGGACGTGGTCTGGCTGATCTTCAAGCCCTGCTTTGTGGCTCGATGTGGACTGACTGGTCTTCAGATCCCGCTCTGGACTGACTGGTGTTCAAATCCCGCTCTGGACTGACTGGTGTTCAAATCCCGCTCTGGGCTGGCTGGTCTTCAATTCCCGCTCTGGGCTGGCTGCTTTTCAAATCCTACTCTGCGGTTGGACGTGGTCTGGCTGATCTTCAAACCCTGCTCTGTGGCTCGATGAAGTGTAAATCTTGGCTTTTGATGCTTCGTTTTTATAACATTTTACTAACCCCCTCTTTCAATAAAAAAGCTTTGAACATGCCATATTCTTACATTGTAGTGTAATGTAAGAAATGTATTATCTTCTCAGCATGATAAATATGTCAGCTTAGAACTATATTAATGAACTTAAAACGACACCGAGACACCGAGACTAGTATGACAAGTAATCGAATTTAAATTTTATACTCAGGTGAACATTGCAATGCAATGCAATGTAATGTAAGAAACGTAATACCTTCCAGGAATACTAAATAAAACCTTTAAGATCTAAGTATATTCAACATGGCTTGCAACAATGTCTATGATCTCATCTTTTACCATATTATCCTTACATTGTAGTGTAGTGTAAGAATCGTATCATTTTCTCAGCATGATAAATATATCATCTTATTAATGGACTGCAAACGACGATTAGACTAGTAAGACTAGTGTTCGAATTTAATGTTTAAAGGGATGGTTGTTTTTTGAGAAAAAAGAATTGTAGAAACGTATATAAAGAGCGCTTGGTTAGGATTTTTCATGAGTTCACCTCTACTAGGAGTCAAGTAAAAATGGTAAGTGCTAAAAATATCATTTTTATTTTAGGTTAAAATTATAAGCTCTTTTTAATGTTTTTAATTTCAGAGTGTATTCGAGCTGCTTAATACGATTGCGGAAGGAAGTCAGGACACCTTAACTTCGGTGATTTCTCTGGAAATTGGGAAGGAGTACAAAATAAAATTTTTCAGGCTTGTTAATACAAAGTTTGGAAATAGAGTAGTATTCACCTACACCCGGACAAATTTGTTTTTCTCCCTCCACGATTTTCAGAGAAAATCAAGACGCAACGTCAAATAGAAGAGCTCAACAAAGAACCAGGGCTTATGCTGTTTGAAGGTGTAATTGAATCCAGAGGCGGATTCCTGAAACTTAAATTTATGAAAGAAGTATATAAATGAGATCAAAGTCATTTTAAATATTGGCAATAAAAATTTTGTATTCGTTTTTTCATGACTATGAATATCTTTTATTACCCTCACTATACTATGGGCCTTTCCGAATTCGTGTCTCCGACTTGGTCTTGATCTCCGTATAACAGATTATGACGTCAGCGTTTTAGCTGACCTATTATAACAGTTATAGGAGATCAAGATAGACTGTCCGGATTCTCTGTCTTGCCTTGTTATGACATTTAAGCAAAGATGGCGAATGAAAGACTGTGCTCTTGTACCTGGCAGCATGAAACTGATTGAGGGTGGAAGACTACCCTAATGTAAGACATATTCCACGCATAACGAAAGGAATGAATGCCAACGGTCAGCTACGAATCTGCTTCACAGCACATACGAATTAAATTTCCGAAGCTCGTCGGCAATGGGAACGTTGTACGACAAATGCAATAATCGATTGCATTATCGTTCCTGCTTTACCACGCGAAGCGCTCGTCGAATGGTAAGTCTGGGCTCACATGCACAATAACCGTTTTGATTGTATGTTTAGGTTTTCTTGCATAATTGTAATTTGTAAATATATAAATCAAACATGGTATCATGACGTCTCAACAACGAGATGAGACTATCATGGACTGTTATACAGGGGAGAGATATCAAGCCGAAGATAAACTATTCGGACAAGCTAAACTTGATGTGACGTCACATTCTGTTATAACAAGCTGAAGACCAAGGTGAAGACGACAATTTGGAAAGGCCCTATGTGTCCCATTGCTGTTAAAGCTGGTTTTGTTTCACTTTAGGGGATACCGGTCAAGGTGTGACCAAACAAATTATTGTATTACTACCATGTCGTCAAATGTATTACTACCATATCGTCAAATGTATTTTCAAAAATGTAAAAACTCTTTCATTCAATAATCAAAGATTATTCGCAAATCAAAATGAAAAAACCGTATGCACGTAATGATCATCACCTTCCTCACAAAAGAATAAAATAAACATTCATACGTGAAGACGTGCTATTGATTACCGTCTGGCTCTCGATGTCTTAATCGTCTTATCTTGATCAGTATATTCATTCATGGTTTACGGGGAAAATGTGCAAAGCAGAATCAAATGTGATGATGTAATAGACCGGAGTTTTCATTCATAATTTACAATGAACCCAATATAGCGGATAGCGCCATCGTGCCTGGCGCTTCACTTAAAACCAGATCAGGTGAAACGTACGATGCATCATTAGCTTACAACCATGAGTTTTATCTTCTTTTCTTCATGTATCGACCGGCAAGTCTCTGGCTAAATGGATATGTATGTTTGCATACTGACGACGATGACGACGGCGGCATAGTTTACGTACACTTGAGTTTTTCTGCTTGTGACTAATTCGGTCGCCTCGTATGCATATGCAGCAGGAATCGCATAGACATTTCCTCTAGAAGAGGATTATGACGGCGGCAGCCGCGGTGGCGGCGGCAAAGATCATATGTCTTTTTTCTCGTATCGACCGGCGAATCTACACACACGTGGACAAGCTTCCCGTCTAAATGGAGGTGGGACTTGTGGAACTTACCAAGAGAATAAGTCTCACATCCATCCGACAAGTAAAGCTTTTCAAGAGAAAAAAGGCGGGAAGTACCCCCCCCCC
The DNA here is from genome assembly GCA_947369275.1 of Nemotelus nigrinus. Classification (NCBI taxonomy): domain Eukaryota; kingdom Metazoa; phylum Arthropoda; class Insecta; order Diptera; family Stratiomyidae; genus Nemotelus; species Nemotelus nigrinus. The sequence goes on from OX376373.1 coordinate 110,890,308, forward strand.
CCCCCATTCGAACGATTCAACCCGAGTCAAGGCAATACAAAGCGCGGAATTCTGATGACGTAGTCTGAAAACACCATACACTCAACTCCTCGCACGCAATGCCCATTCTCTCGAAAAAAGCTGTTTTTCATCTGCTTTTCTCACTCTTTCACATCACCAGCACACATCGCTCAACTCCTCGTCAGCACTTCCATCCCGCCTCCAGCCAAGATCGTGATGGCACTCAGCTATCTAAATACACGGGGGGCGTATGGTGGCACTTTGGCGATTTTGTGGTACTCTTTACGCTAGTAAAATTATATGGAGTGGTGCCTGTCTAACTATTAGCATGGTGTCAAAATGCTTTCGTTTCTTAAGCCGGAATTACATGCTCGCCGAGTAATGCCAAATGAAGACAAGGTGAGTGTGTAAACGGTCTCCTTGTCTAGTCTCGGCTGTGTTTTTCATGGCAAGCACGCGTGTGTAAATGGTTTGCTCGTCGGCTCTTGTTTGTTTTACGAAGGGATAATGATCCTTTTACTGCTGTGCCTGAGTGTTTATGACCGTCTCGTCCGAGTTCAAAGCCGCTGGAAGCGAAGTCGGTTTTATGCATCAAGTCAAAGGGATTCGAGAGGGTAGCATGTGCTCATTTAAATTTTCGAATTTTTCGCCGGGACTTCAAACATGTGTTTGCGTGTCCCAGATTGAAATAACTCAACGCACACCAGGCAGTTGCAATAGCCACAGCCTGTACCTCAGTCATCGTTCACTGAACTGAACAAAACAGCTCACAACTGTCGAAAGATGCAAAGTGCAATATCCTAAGTAAACAATTCACCCTATGAAAGGTGCATGGTGTATGGTCCGTGTTGTACGGTGCAATATCCTAAGTAAACAATACACCCTATGTCTTGTTGAGTCTCGTCCAATGTCTTGTTGAGTCTTGTTTACTCTTGTACCCGAGACGCTCGTTCCAATGTATAAATCGGGCATTACGTCTAATTATTCTATTAGCTGCTCTCCGAAGATCGTCATATTTTTCTTTCTTGGTTCTAGTCGGTCGTTCAATGTGGTTTTTGCAGGCCGCATTCTTTTTGTCCAACGCGGTTAGACATTTTTGCTTGCCCGGCTGTATATCCCACTACTTTTTCGGCTGCTGCATTCACTGCGCTTTTGATGGTAGTTCAAACTTCGTTGATAGATGTGGTGTTAGGCGTAGAAACTAGTTCCATTTCCAGAGCAGATCTATACTCGGCTTCCATCGTCTTGTTTGAAAGCTTGTCGACATCGAACTTTCGTCTTGAACTTGCTCTGGCTTCATACGACAGTGATATTCGACATCGATATCGAGTCTTGACTAGGTAGTGGTCGGAGTCGCAGTTCGCCCCACGGAAGGTTCGCACATCTAAAATACTGGAGGCCCACCTTTTCTGAATCAGAATATGGTCAATCTGATTAAAGGTGTGGCCAAACACGTGGAACTTAGGATGAGATTTCTGCTACTCGCAAAGTCGACAAGTCATTGTCCATTGTCGTTGCATACGCCGTGAAGACTAAATTGGCCGGTGGTTCCGCGATGTGTTTCTTCCTTTCCAACCTTTGCGTTGAAGTCGCTCAGCAGGATTTTCACATCATTTGATGGCAGAGAATCGTATAGCCTTTCCAGAAGGTTATAAAAATTATCTTTCATTGCCTCCTCCTTATCTTCAGTGGGGGCGTGAACGTTAATGAGCCAAACGTGAAAAAACTTTGCACGAATGCGGATCGCACACAATCTTTCGTTGACAGGCTTGAAGTCGATTATTAGCGGTTTCATTTTTTTGTCCACGATGAAGGCCACTCCGAATTCGTGACTTGCCGATGACTTCCCGCTTTTGAAGATTTTGTACGATCTCATGTCCATAATCTCGGCACCAAACAGTTACGTTTCCTGGACCGCGAGAATGTTGATTTTGTAGTGAGTGACCTGTTCCAGGAGGGCTTTGATGGCCCCCGGTCTGTACAGGGTTCGCACGTTGCAGGTTCCAATAGAGTAGTCCATATTTCGTTTGCGTGGTCGTTTCCGTTGATCCAATCCAAGAATCCGAGGCGAAGTATCAGGTTCCTGAATAAGTCAAGTTTTAAGGGAACGGGTTATTGGCCCACTGCTCAACCCCCAACCTGGAGGGCCAGTCTGGTTAATGTTCCCGATATAAGGCGCGGGAAACTCGCCCTCACCCTCCTTCGTTGGCGACATTCATGATCTGAAATGTCCTGAAGGCTCCTGGCGCCACCCGATGTGGAATTGTGACATCACATCTTCGGAGAGGACGAAGATAGGATTCAGTAGCAGATCTGTAGATGTTGTTTCCAGCACGCATTTCTCGGGATTTCAATTGCTTCTTCGATAAGAAGTCCTTCGGATGACGCCTTCGTGGCCTATGCTACCATTTGACTGCCTTATTATTTATTTTTATTATAATCTTAATATTGCTTGTTTATTTTCACTGTATGGACACCATCATTTGCGAATTGTACGGTTTCGTGCGCCCTTATATAATTAGAGAAACTGCCATACCAGGCAGCCCTAATATAATATCCAATATATTTGCAGTTAGCATTACGCCACGTGTGTATTTCCTTCATTATATCACGTTTACATAACAAGTTATTATAAATCGAAACATTAAAATAAAGTCATTTTCAAGCAGCCGGGGCCCACAAATGGCTAAAAATTTCGAAAAAATCGTAGTGATCAATCTTAATACATCACTAATTCTCATTCCTCAATTTTTCCCATTTTTTTCTTCCTTCCAAACAAAAAAATTGGTAGAAGACATTTTTATATATTTATGCATATGACTAAATATACCTTCATATAAAATTGTTTGTGTCTATATATTCGTATGCATTCTAATTTTTAACAATTTTCGAAGAAAAGTAGTATTAAACTCGTTTCGCCGAAAATTCATATTTCTTTATATATATATATATATATATATATATATATATATATATATATATATATATATATATATATATATATATATATATATAAATATATATATATATATATATATATATATATATATATATATATATATATATATATATATATATATATATATATATATATATATATATATATATATATATATATATATATATATATATATATATATATATATATATATATATATATATATATATATATATATATATATATATATATATATATATATATATATCATCAAAATGATTAAGGGAGATAATCTCTGGAGTGGCCAATCCGATTGAGCTGAAACTTTCGGAGAACGTGGATGTGTTTAGTAGGTAGGTCCACAAGTTGCTGAAATTCAGATATCCTAAACCTTTTGGCGGCGCCGAGCGTTTTAATGAATTTTGAGGTACTCCTATAATTCCAAGCAGCGTGAATTTTGGTTCAAAACAAGTATTGGGAATGAAAACTTATTGTGTTCTTAGCTTGTTTATGGTAAAGAATTGGAAATTTTGAGCCGTGTGTGGGTGCAGCGTGCCTAAAAGTAGGCAAGGATTTTATTTCAAATTTTGATTTGTCATTACTTCTGACAAAAACATTGGAGCATCGTGAAATTTGCTGTGCGCATTGATGTTGACTAAAGTTTAACACATATGGATTTCCAAGGTAGTGCGGGCAACCCTGTAGCTGCGGCAGGCTCTTGAAACAAAATCCTTCAAATCATAGAACCTCCTGAAAATTTTTTGATTTTTGACAAAAAATTCAAATCATTGATAAATTTTAACGTTTTTGTATCATGTCAACTTGATATTTTAAAAAATCCGATTTGCGCAAGAACGGCAACCCATCACTAAATAACCTCTATTTTCAGCACTCGAAAGTTCTGTTCACGAGAACTGACGACCGGATTATCCGATCATAATGAAATTTACAGGACATGTTGATATCAACTAGTACCAGGTCTGATAGAAATAATTTTGAAATGCGGGCAATCCTGTGGCAGTGGTGCCATCTTGAAAAATCACTGAGAAAAAAAACAGCTTTTTGGCCTATAACTTCCGGTTCAGCCATTAGATTTAAACAAAATTCACACTATATTTGGTTCTGACTTAAGATAACATTTGGTGAAAATTTGGCTGAAAAATTAGAATAGGGTTCCCAGCTATGGTAATTTTTGTCTCCTAAATCTTGCAAATTTGCTCAGCAAAATAAAGCTTTTTTCCCTATAACTTCCGGTGCAGTCATGATATCAAAATGAAATTTATGCAGTAAAAAGATTTTGATGTGTGCCAAATGTCATAGGAATTTCGTACAAAAATCGTGAAAGGACTGCCAGCTATGACCATATTTGTAATTTTTTAGAATTTCTTTACTGCGCGATTATGTCATTAGATTTGCAAATGGGAACGATCCTGCAATGAAAATTAACAACAAATATTAACGTTTTAAAAATTTGAAAAGTTTTGAGGGTGGTAACCCTAAAATTTTTTTCACCCGTCTAACCTCTAGCGCAGTGATTCAATCGAAACAAAATTTATTGGTTGGGTTTAGTTTAACGTGAAGCAGATTTGGTATATATTTTGCTTTGCTGCTGACACAGGGTAGCCAGCTTTAGCCATTTTCGTAACTATTGAATCAACAGATGCTCCAAATTACATACACATATGCAAAACATTTGCAATAAAACTAAGAAACCAATTTTTAAATTTTCCGAGTTTTGAACATTTTTTGGATGGCAGCTTCAAACAACGTTAACCGCTAAAGCTTTCGACGAAATCCTCCGATGAGAACGAAATTCAAAGGATAAGTTGATTTAAGTATGAGCTTGTGAAGGTTAACTTATTGCTGCTTCGTTGGGAAAATGTTGCCAGCACTGAACATTTTCATCATTTGTGTTATAGTTGAGTTCTGTTGCTTTGAACAAGGAATGGTTGATATGATTCTACAAAAAAGTGTATTACGTCTTTCCACATTGTCACTCAAAGACAATTTCTTCGAAAATTAGTTTTCTAGCGGTTCAGGTGCACTAGAGTTTTTTTTATAATAGTCATGCACGTAAGGATGCAAAAAAATATTATCCACATCATCATATAATAAAATAATCATCCACAAAACAAATATTTAAATGATCATCAACGAATCATCCAAATATGCCACTGAGCGAAAGAAATCATCATAAAATCTATTGTACATGAATCAGCATACTCCACCTCCTTCGCTTTAGACCCGCCTATATGAACAAAATCCGATTGACCAGTGTAAGCAAAACACGCTAGATTGCATGGACGCCTGGACGCCTGGACGCCTGGACGCCTGGACGCCTGGACGGATGTCTGAATGGCCCTTAACAGATAGATTTGGACACAACTGAAAACAATATTCTTCATTCTCCTCAAAACCAGTTAATTTTGGATGTTTTGTAGGCGGGTTTGTATCCTATTTCGTCACGAGTAGGTGTGGTCATGCTTATGTCGTAGCCTTTAAAACTTGATTCATGTGTTGATATCATGTGATTTACGTCAGTAGCGTAGCAATGGTAAAGTATACAAATTGGATCGAATTGGACTGACTTGGATTGAAATGAAAATGTCTGAAAACTCAAAGTAGGTTTTCGATGCGACTGGATCTACCAAATAAAATTAAGCTAGTCCTACAATGGTGAATCTGCTGGAAACCCTGTTTGTTACAATACTTTTATGACATTGAACGTACGCATTGAGCTTTGAACATACACATTGATAAACTATGTTGAAATTAAATTACGAGTCAGTCTTCAAGTGAAACTCATTGCATTTGTTTGTTATTCCGTTGATCGCCAACAGGTTATGGGCCCAGGCAGACAACCAGATAGGTCCCAGGCAGCGAAACAAAAAAACGTGTTTTTGTGTGTACGCGAGCAAGAAAATTTGTATAGTGAAAAAAAAAAATTTTCGTAACTATGGTGTCAATGTACAATATTGAAAAACTTAGTGACGAAAATTATGAAACGTGGAGTGTGCCGATGAAAAGTGTTCTAATACACCAGGAGCTGTGGAGTATCACAAACGGGTCGATAGCCAAACCTGAAGCTGAACCCGACTTAGCAGCTTTTTGTATTCATTGAAAAATGACAAAGCTATGGCAGCTATGACGCTGGCGGTGAGCAATGCGCAAATCGCGAATATAAAGAACTATGAAACAGCACTGGAATTGTGGGAAACATTAAAATCAATTCATCAACCAACCGGTCCAATAAGGAAGGTGACTTTATTCAAACGATTAATTGGGATGCAGATGAAGGAAGGAGATAATCTTCAGCATCATGTAATGGAGTTTTGCAAGGCAATTGATTCATCGAAACAAGTAGGAATTACTCTTCCAAACGAAATTTATACAATTATGTTGTTGACAAGTTTTGCCATCGTCACACGAGCGTTTTGTTGTTGCGCTTGAATCGAGAGACGATTTACCTACCATGAACGGAATGAAAATAAAACTTAAAATAGCTCAAGCAAGCGGGCGGCAGATTGACAGCACACTAGACACAGAAAAAACAACGTGAAATGTTTCAAGTGTGGCTGTAAAGAGCATTATGCTAGCAGCTGCAGAATTAAGGAAAAAAGAGACTCGCGTAAAAATGAAACGAGACAAAGAGATGGTCTAATGAGTGCATTTGCTTTGACGAAAAGCAACAATTTAAATGGAAATGTATGGTGCATTGATAGTGGGGGCAACATCTTACATGTGGTTGCGAAAAAGCAAAGTTCGAGAAGTTTTAATGGCATTCGGAAAGAATTGAGCTTGCTGGAGGGAAAATACATAGAAGCTCAAGGTCGCGGTTCTGTTAAGTTAAATTTAACTGGAAATGTAGTTTTGCTCCAAAATGTTTTATATTGCTCGGAATTGCGCGGTAATTTCACACCTATCAGCAAAGCTGTAAAACACGGGGCAAAGATCCATTTTGATAAACAAGTGGCAATAATTAAAACTAAATGTACTGATCGTAGCAAAAGCTAAACGAATAAATGGATTATTCCTTTGCGAAGCGCAAGTCCATTTGCAAGCCCTACTTTTCAGTAATTCTAGTTACGATGCAATGATATGGCACGAGCGTTATGGACACCTCAATCTACGTAGCCTAGCTGAACTACAGAACAAAAACTAGTTCGTGGCATGAAGTTTAATACAAATGTAAAGAAACTAGATTGTGTGCCGTGCATGAAGAGCAAATGTTCAGTGAAACCATTTGAGAAAGCAAGTGTAAGAGCTTCAGAACTTTTGGGATTAGTACACATAGATATATGTGGTCCTATGAATAAAATATCCCATGGAGGCGCAAAATATTTTATGAGTATAATTAATGATAAGAGTCGCTATACGCATGTATATTTCTTAAAGTCAAAGTCAGAAGCTTTGGACAAATTCAAAGCATATATGCTTATGGCTAAACGTCAAACAGGCAACAAGCTGAGAGTTGTGCGCAGTGACAATGGCGCTGAATACGTGAATAAAAATTTTGATAAGTTCTTGAGCGAAAATGGAATAAAGAGGCAGCTGACCGTACCATACACACCAGCACAGAACGGAGAAAAGTTCAACCAAACTGTTTGTTGAAATGGCTAGGGACTATGTTAGTTAAAGCTGATTTGGATGAAGCTTTTTGGGCAGAAGCAGTTATGTGTGTAAACTATTTAAGAAATCGTTCACCAACAAAGGCTTTGAAAACATTACGCCGTTTGAATTGTGGACTTGACACAAGCCAGTCATGAAGCACTTACGAGTTTTTGGAACACCAGCAATAGCTCTAGATAAAACCCAAAACAAAAAGTTACGTTCAAAGGGAGATGAATATATTTATTATTGGATATTGTGAAATATCGAAAGCATATCCCTTATTTGACACAAGGACACAATCCATCAAAATCAGTCGCGATGTTCATTTCATAGAAAACTGGAATACATAAACGCAAGTCAGTTTTCAGAGATATGTTGCTTTTAAGCAATGAAGTAGAAGAGAATGCAGGTAGTATACCAGATGACGCAAATAATAGCAAAATCAGCTTCTCAGACATTTCAATACTGAACAACAAAGGTGAAGAGAACACAGCCGCAGAGTCAGATGAAGATATCAATGGTCAAGAAAACCAGAATGAAGAACGCGGTTTTGAAACTCCCAACCAAAGTTCACCGACAAGACCCGAAATAAAAGTTGGTCCAGGTAGACCGATATTCATAAGAACTGGTAAGCCCGGCATACCGAAAAATCAGCCAAATTTCATTAGTATGTCAAGCAGCAGTGAAGTTGCAGTGCCAAACACAGTTGACGAGGCTTTATCGAGCAAGCAGTCACAACAATGGTCGAATGCGATGCAGGAGGAGTACAAGGCACTGATTGAAAATAACACTTGGGAGATTGTGACATTGCCAAAACGGCAAAAGGCAATCGGATGCAAGTGGGTGTTTTCTATCAAGAAGAATACTGGCGGCCAAGTAGAAAGATGTAAAGCAAGACTCGTCACCAAAGGTTGTAATCAAAAGTATGGTGTTAATTACGACGAAACCTACTCCCCGGTCATACGATTTGAAACAATCAGGATGATACTCGCTTTAGCAGCAGAGAAAGAATTATATGAACATCAACTTGATGTGTCCTACTGCCTATTTAAATGGATACCTGAACAAAGACGTCCTCTATGCACCAACCCGAAAATTCTTCGATGGAACCAATAAGGTTTTAAAGCTGCAAAAATCATTATACGATCTCAAACAGTCTGGACGTATTTGGAATACCAAGTTAAAAGCAGTCCTAAAAAGCATGGGCTTCAAGCCATGCGAGATTGAACCTTGTTTTTACACCAAAACTGAGGAAGGAGAAATAAACATCATAGCAGTCTACGTTGATGACCTTCTCGTAGTCTGTTCCAGTTTGGGTAAGGTCAAACCAGTCAAAGGAAAACTTTCTAGTTTATTTCAGATTGTCGACAAAGGAGAAATGAGTCAATTGAAAGAGATGGGTGCAACGGGTACAATCCGTGTGTGCCAGAAGCAACATATACTAAAGTTACTGAGTGATCTCAACATGACCGATTGCCGATCAGCAGCTACACCACTAGAAGTCAACTACCAGGTCAATTGTAAAGACCAGCACTGCAGACAAGCTGACCAGAGGATGTATCAACCGATCATTGGGTCACTAATGTACATAGCGTTGTCGACAAGACCAGACATCATGCACTCTGTGTGCAAAACTGTCCCCAGAGGGAACCCGAATCCACAAAGCAAACATACGGAAGCAGCTAAACACGTGCTTCGTTATTTCCGCAGTACTATAAATCTTGGACTTCAGTATAAGAAGACAGATGAACCAATAGAAGGGGTATTCAGATGAGGACTGGGCAGGAGATGCTTTGGATAGGAAGTCTTTTACTGGATATGTCTTTATGTGGGGAGGCACAGCCTTTTTCATGGGGAAGCAAAAACAGCAGTCTGTGGCCTTAAGTAGCACCAAGGCCGAATACATGGCGCTATCGACAGCATCGAAAGAAGCAATATATATTAGAAAATTGTTAAAAGAAATGCATTTAATTTTCAAATTAAATCCTCTTGTATTATATTGTGGTAACTTATCTGCTTTAAATCTTTTAAAAAATCCTGTTTATCACGCTAGAAGTAAGTACATTGGCGTGCACTATCAGCATATAAAAGATTTGTATGAAAAGAAATTAGTTGAACTAAAGTACTGTCAAACAAATGAAATGCGGGCAGATATTTTGACTAAGAATTTGTCTAGAATTAAGCACCAGAAATGTATCGAATTACTGGGCATATATGAAGTGTAGAAAAGTATTGAGGAGGAGTGTTAGAGACCCTGTTTGTTACAATACTTTTATGACATTGAAACGCACGCATTGAGCTTTGAACATACACATTGATATACTATAGGTCTGTTTCCGTACTTTCAGCAAACTGCAGCAGTAACAGAATTTGGCAGCTGGCTTCTTTTTGCTGCAAAATTTGGCTTGCATTTGGCTTGCAACAAAAGTACGGAAACGACTTGCTGCGAATCTATTTTAATATATTATAATAGATTCAAGTAAGGAAACAGACCTTATGTTGAAATAAAACTACGAGTCCAGTCTTTCAAGTGAAACTCATTGCATTCGTTTGTTTTTTCCGTGGATCGCCAACAGTATCATGCCGCACTGGAAAGTTAAATACTTAAACTTTGAAACTTAAGTGAGCTGCAAATTTTTCAGGTTTTTAGTGCCAAAGTCAATCCGAATAAATTTCCGGATCGTATCTACTAATCCAAATCAATCTTGTACGGATAAACAGCACGGATTGACTAATCTTTATCCACTAGCCACATTCTGAATGACTTTTTAAAACGTATTTATTTTGATCAAATATACTTCCTAGTTATAAATGAATTACCTTTAGTCGTTGCTAGAATGGATAATGTTTTTTCAGTAAATGTACATTTTTGAATAGACGCAATTAGTGCAAGAAAAAAAAACTTTTCCCGAATTACGCGCTTTATACAAATCACACAAGCATCCTTGCCGCCTCGAGCCAACTCAAGTCTAGTTTAAGACGGTGGGTTTAAAAGCAGTGTAGTGCGTGGAGTGTCTTGAATATTGAAAGAATAAAGTTGATTATTGAAAGAAATGGAATATTAAGATTCATGTCCAAAAAGATTTTATAGTGCTTAACTTTCGTTCACTGTCATTTGTGGATGATTATTTTTATTTATTTTTATTTATTTATTTATTAAATCCATTTTAACAGGCTTCTGCCCAATTACAAAAATAGAAATATGAAATAAACCCAAAAGATGAAAATAGAAAAATTAACAAATAAATGAAAATATTAGAATATACAAATTAGAACTACAACAATCTAAAGCTAATATACAATGCAACATTTAAGAAAGCGCAAAAATGGTAAGGGAAAAATAAAAGAATTAAAGAGAAAGTCAAAACATTATAACAAGCATTAAGGATTATGCTTTTAATTTGCGACTTAAATTGACAGAACGTTAGCGGAAAAGGACCAAGCTGAAGATCGTTGTGCTTCCTGGGGATACGCACTAGCGGCGAGTTAAAATAAACATCAGATCGCGCGAAGGGAAGAGAGAACATTAATTGACATCTATCCGATCGATTGACGTTCCGCATACACAGCATACGACCAAGATCGGAGAGCATAGGGCAATGGAGTAGCTTAAAAAGAAAGCATTCGTCAAGGAACACTCGTCGGGACTCTAATGAAGGAATTTGGAGTAAGGAAAGACGATCACTAAGGGATCAGTAAGGGATGTTGAACTTAAACAGCAGTGAGCGAGTAAATCTACGCTGAACGTGTTCCCACTGCATCACTGAGATATTTATGACGGGGAGACCACACTTGACAACAATATTCTAGGATACTACGAACAAGTGAAAAAAAACAGATGGAAAGAGGTAGCGATGCTGGTAAACGAAGAAGAGCATCTAAGAATGAAACCTGACAGGCGAGAGGCCTTGGCGGTTATATAGGCAATGTGCAGGTCAAATTTAAGCTTTGGATCAAAGTGCACACCAAGATCTAATGGAAGAACCGTACAGAGTATAGGAAAACATTAAGGGTGACATTTTATATGTATAGGACATCTGATGACATTTGGGTATGTTCAAAGTAAGTGAATTTTTCGAGCACCAGTCGCACAGAGTGGAGAGATCGTTTTGGAGTTGGAGGCAGTCGTTGGTAGATTCAATTACTTTGAAAATCTTAAAGTCATCAGCAAACAAGAGGCAGGGAGAACGGATAAAGGAAGGGAGATCATTTATAAATACTAGGAATATTAATGGACCGAGAATGGAGCCCTGAGGAACACCGGAAAGCGGACAGGAAGGGGAAGAGGTGGACGATTGCACAGATACAGCACAAGAACGACCAGAAACATAGGATGAAAACCAAGAGAAAATAGAACCCGACACCCCATAACTACGAAGCTTTGCAAGGAGAATTCTGTGGTCAACAGAATCAAAAGCTTTTGAAAAGTCGGTATATACGACATCCACTTGTTTCCGTTGGTCTAAGGCAGAAGCAACAAAGTTAGTAAAGGTTACAAGATTAGAGGTGGGGGATCTACCTTTGACAAAACCATGCTGTTCCGGAGCAAGGAAGGGATGGAGGAGAGGAAGCAGCCTGTTAGAAACCACTCTTTCAAGGACTTTTCCAAAACACGGAAGGAGGGAAATTGGACGGTAGTTCGAAACACAGCTTGGGTCTCCAGACTTGTGGATGGGGGAAATATAAGCAGATTTCCAACTGGAAGGGAAGGAGCCGGAGGAGAGGCTGAGGTTAAATATAATT
>OX376373.1:110902799-110928897 GCA_947369275.1 Nemotelus nigrinus
TACTGGAACCTATTATAAACATTATTCAAGCCAAATTTGGTTGAGAAGTCATGATAGGGCTGCCAGCTGGTCTTGGTTTTGTGTTTGTTTGCAGTATCTTTATTAAGCGGTTTTATCGTAGAATTTTCAATTGGCTATGATATTGTTGTGACAATAAACAGCAAATATTAAGCTTTCGATTATTTGAAAAAACTCGCTGCAGTTAACCCTAAATTTCTTTATACTCCTATAACTTCTAATGTTATATAACAACGTGAAGCAGATGTGATATATTCTTGGCTTTGATACTGGCGAAAGGTTGCCAGCACGAGTCGGTTGTGCTACTTTTGTATCAATAAATGCTTACAGTTAGTAATCATACCGGAAACATTTACAATGAAAATAAATAACCGATGTTTCAATTCCCAAAGTTCTGCAAATTTTTCGGAGCGCAGCCCCAAACTCCAACTTCAGTTACAGTGCTGCAGGCACTGAGCATTTTCTTCATTGATATTATATGAGATGCTGCTTTCAAAATTTTGTGAAATAAGCAACTGATAACGAATATAATTAACCCGTGTTTTGCTCTCATAAACGTTGAAATTCATGCCAGTGGTAATATCTGAAACCTTCTACCATATAAGTTATAATGCATTCTTGAGAGAAAAGTAAAACGTGGCATTTGAAACAATTTGGCCGTAATAAGCAGCGCATGTAGTGGAATATGCACTCAAAACCTGCACGATTCTTCTACTGTTCTTCGAACATTAGTGTTTCTAGTGGTTCAGGTGCGCTAGAGTTTTTTTTTATTTACCGACGTCCACAGAATAGGTTAGAAGTGTGATAAGTTCGTTGGAATCTAACAAGACTCCTGGTATTGACGGTATATCGGTCAACTGTCTAAAACAAATAAAAGATATTGTTTCACCAGTTCTCACTCACATAATAAATTTAAGCTTTGAAAAAGGAGTATTTCCGGAGATTCTAAAAACTGCAGTAGTGATCCCTCTTTTTAAGAAAAGTTGTCGTACTGACCTCAATAACTATAGGCCGATTTCTCTATTACCAACGATTTCAAAAGTTATAGAAAAAATAATGAAAAGCCGAATAATAAATTTTTTCAAGAATACTAACTTCTTCTGCAGTAACCAATTTGGATTTATAGAGAAAAGGTCTACTGAAGTGCTCTATTTAGCCTCTTTTCGAATGTGCTTGAAGGTTTGGACAATAATAGATTCGTCTGTGCAATTTTCGTCAACATAGCTGAAGCCTTCGACTCGATTGATCATAATATTCTGTTGAATCGTTTATACGATGCTGGTTTAAGAGGCATATCTCTAAACTGGCTTCGGTCATACCTAACTTTGAGATACTAATGTGTACGTATCTTAGATTCTACAAGTTTATGTTTACCCATTTCATATGGTGTTTTTCAGGGATCTGTACTAGGGCCTATTCTCTTCTTAGTTTACATTAATAATCTCTGCTCAGGCAAACTTGATGGCTCTCTTACAAGGTTCGCAGATGATACCGTCTTATGCTATTCGGCAGAAAATTTAACAACTATGAGGTTGAATTAACTTAAATTATGGTTTGATTTATTTATTTATTTACCAAACAAGGCAACATAACAACAAGAAAAACATATTATAAATCTTAAATACCATTAATCATAAATATATAATACAAATTGTCCGTAAAAAAGATACAATACATCACAACTTTTGTACCAGTTATTCTACATTATTGTAATTAAATTTAGGCTAGTAACGATGGAAGTTAAGCGGGTTCGGATGTGGAAAGGGCTTTGGACAAGTTATTTTTGAAGTGTGATTTAGTAATCCCCGGAGAGTAGTGGCTGCTTATAGAATTGAATATCCTGCAGCACCTATTAATGGGCTCATTATATGCATAGGTAGTGTGATGACTGAATTCATTGAGCAGATTTGCATATCTGGTGCGTCTTGGTCGGTTATTGAAAGTAATTTTGCTAGAGAGATCTTCAATGATTACCGCACCACTAATAATATCAAATGTAAGGCAAGCGCTGAGCAGAGTTCTTCTAGAAGAAAGAGACATTAAATTTAGAAGACTCAGTCTGAATTTGTAAGATGGCAGATGTTGAAAATCTCGTGGGTCATAGAGATTTCTCAAAGCGAAAAGTACAAATTGTTTCTGAACAGACTCAACTCTATCGCTATGTAGCTCGAAAGCAGGGTTCCATATAATGCAAGCATATTCTAATAAAGGACGCACTAGGGTGGTATATAATGATTTGGTAACCCTTATATTTTTAAACTCTTTAGCGCGTCTCTTTATGAATCCAAGCTGTTTATTAGCTTTGGCAAGGATTTTATCATAGTGCAAATTGAAGCGCATCTTGTTATCCAATACTACGCCAAGGTCTATAATATGATCGACCCTATTCAATTTGAAGTCGTTAAGGTAGTAGGAATACATCGTGGTTGCATGCCTACGAGAAAAACTTATCACATGACACTTATTGATGTTAAGATTGAGATTATTCACATCGCACCACTGTTCGAGGGATTGAAGCTTTGATTGTAGATAGGTTGCATCAGACTGCGAGTTTATGATGTGATAGATTTTTAAGTCGTCTGCATAGAAGAGATGCGGTATACCAAGCAGTATCTCAGACACATCAGAAATGAAGATGTTAAAAAGCAGGGGGCCTAAATGACTGCCTTGAGGTACTCCAGAAGATGCCAAAACTTTTTTGGACAAGTGGCCTTGAAATTTTACGAATTGGGTTCGATCGCAGAGGTAAGACTGGAGCCAGTTAAGAAGAGAACCGGAAATACCAAAGTTGCGAAGTTTTTGAACCAGAGTTTGATGGTCAACTCGGTCGAAAGCCTTACTAAAGGCCGTATAGACTGCGTCAATTTGGTTCCCTTTTTCCATTTCACAGAGCACAGTAGAAACTAGTATCATGAGGTTGGTGGAAGTCGATCTACCCCTACGAAATCCATGTTGTTCCTCATTAAGAAGGGGGTCGATAATGCGAGTAAGATTATCACAAACTAACTTCTCGAAGAGTTTGGGGATAACAGATAAGATAGCAATTCCTCGATAGTTATCGACTGAACGTTTATCACCGCTTTTGAAAATAGGTGTGAGGTATGAGGATTTCCAGAAAGACGGGAAGACACCAAGAGACAGGGATTTATTGAAAACCATGTGCAAAGGGGTGATTAATTGGTCTGCACATTGGAACACGAAGAAAGGAGATACTAGGTCCGGGCCAGGTCCTTTGCCAATCTTTAGTTGCAGAATAGCATCAGTAATAGCCTGCCGTGTAAGGACAAACCCTTCGATAAGAGATCTGGCAGCGTGTCTAGAAGTGAAAGTAGGGATCTTCGGAGAGCAGTAAGTGTTTTGAAAATGGTCGGCGAATAAGCTACAAATGACTTGTGGACAAGACGAAACCGTGTTACCACGAAACATAGAACAAGGATAGCCAGTGGTTTTACGTTTTAAATTGATGAAATCAAAGAACTTTTTCGGGTCAGTGAGAATTTTTTCCCCCATTGAATTAACATAGAGCTCATACGCCTCGCGAGATTTGATGGAAAATTCTTTGGATAGCTCATCATATAATCTTATTTGATCCTCTTGGAGAGAGCCTCCATTTTTTATTGCTTTATATAATTTGTTTCTATGGTTTCTGAGCCGCCTTAAATAATTGTCAAGCCAAGGTTCGGAGAGTTTTTTCTTCTTCTTCAGCTTTGGTACAAATTTGTGGATGGCGTTAAAGATTATTTTGTAAAAAGAAGACAACATTTCGTCTAAATCTGATGCCGATAGAGCACTAGTCCAGTCAATTGTGTTCAAATAGTTTTTAATGCTTAAGTAGTCAGCATTTAGAAAATCGAATACAATTTCATTATTGTATGACTGGGTGAAAGAAATATCTGTAGTGGATAGCTCGATTGTAAAAGCGGAGTGATGCAGGGTGTTAGAGAAAAGATTCTCGGCGTCAATAGTTGGACTAACCACCACTTCGTCATAAAAATCTGAGAAGATAAGGTCTAACCAATTGCCATTTTGGTTAGGGATAGGGATAATTTGTTGTAAATCATTGCCATAAAACGTACTTATGAGGTTAAAGTCAATTGAATCACTAAGGTTAATTGGAAGAAGGCGGTTATCATTTTCGTCAGGAATAAAACTGATTTTCGGACGATTAAAATCACCAAAAACAATTATTTTGTCTTCTTCGTGCAAGGAAGCTGTTACGGAAGATATCACGTCGCATACGTCATTGTAAGTAGTTTCATCGGAGTGAGGGGGGACATAAAAGATACCAATGTAGAGGTAATGCTTATCGAATAAAACTCTGACGAATTTATGTTCGAAAGATTTATGAGAACTGGTCGCAACGAGTTCGCTGGGGAGGGTATTGTGAATTGCAATAAGAACACCACCACCTCTTGAAACACCTGTAAAAAGGTAGTCGCGATCAGCTCTATAGATGGTCCAATTACTGTCAAGAATTTCTTCGTTAGCGTGTGAGTCGTTCAACCACGTTTCGGCGATCGTTAATATATTAAAATGGCAAGATTTCGCGTCAATAAAAAGTTTATTTAATTTGCTTCCCATACCACCGCAATTGTGGTAAAGAAACCTTGGGTAACTAAAAGTAGCTTTCATGTTAGGAGAAATATTTTTTCTGGTCATCGCGAGATTTTTGTAAGAGCGAAATATGTTTAGAATTAACATAAGAGCGATAAGTCAAAAGATCACGTTTAACCTGATCCGGAGACATTCCGAGTTCTTCGTGGTAGCGGTTAAAAATAAGGCGTAAAGAGTCAAGGTCGGTGGGAAGACCCTCCTGTTGAATCATAACTTTAAGGTTAGTCTTCGTTTTCCCTTCGAAGCAAGTGGCATCATGTGCATCATGCATGTATGCGAGAAAAAGACGGACATTGTCATAAATTTTATGATCTCTGAAACGAGACAAGAGGTATCTGCCCTCTAATTCTTCATTAGAGTTTATGGTAAGCTTAACGACAGGAGGAACAAGTGGGTCGAGAAATTTTGGTGAAGATTGAAGACTGACAGGAGTTTCTGGTATAACGATTGAGCCAGATTGCGATGGTATCAGATCGTCTCCACGGACAAAATTAGAATATTTGGATGACGGCCTGTCTTCAGGAGCACTTGCTTGCATTAACGCTCCATTGGGTGCGGAATCCACTGTTTGTAAAGAATTACCCGGCTGCACACTGATAGAGGATTCATTTTCCGTTGAAACAGTAGAAGGTAACGCCTTAGCCTTACTGTTTTTAGTGTGGTTATTTGAATTCGGAGGCGACTTAAAAGATAGTGAAGCTTGGGGAAGTAAAGGAGAGTGATTACGGGAGCTACAAATGGGAGAATAGCCTAAATACGTACTATTTTTTTGGCGATTATATTGTTGAGTTGGTTGTTTGGGATCTCGTTTGTTGCATCTGTCAATCCAATGGCTGAATTTCATTCCATTCCAGGTATAGCTGTCAACTCCATTTCGCTCGTGGTTGCAAAACATCCATCCATATTGACCAGGTACTGATAATTTGAAGCATGTGTAGGATTTTCGCTTTTTACCACGTATACGGGCGGTTAATGCAGCGCATTTGCAATTACCAATGCCCAACTCCTTCTTCAACATTTTTGAAAGCCAGGTTGCGTCAGCGAAAATAGGGGCTCCTTTCACAAAAAAGCTTTTGGTTGAAGATTTGTCTAAAGAAACAGCACTGTCAACTAGCTTTAAAATTGCACTGGAAGCATTAGATGATTGTTGAGACCTTTTAATCTTATTGATTCTGTTGTCCCACTCTTCACGAGACCACGTGGTGCCGAATCTAGAAATCGGCCGCTTCGGAGAATCGGAGGCTGTCGGTACGGAGGTGGTGTTCAATAAAGTCGGTGGCTGCTCTAAGGATGCGTAAATTTCTGATTGAGCTGCCTGTATTATTGGCCCAGAACTAAGGGCTTCGTTCTCAGAAGGCAAGATGGCCAGTTTATTGATTTTTTCAGAAAGTGAGTTGTACCCACAGTCGAGGCTATCTAGTTTTTCGCAGATTTTCGCAAGGATTTCAACCACTAAATCATTGTTTAACACTGCATTATTTAAAACTGCATTATTTAGAACTGCGTTATTTAAATCAGCATTGCAAACACGGGACGATGGTGAATCTACACAACCAGTCATCTGATTATCAATAATCGTCGTTAATTTTTTGTCGAGTGCCGATATTGCACTCTCGATACTCTGGTTGTTGTGGTAGTTAGAGACTGCGTTCACAAGCCCATCAAAGCATCTTGCCATTTCTGTGAAACTACCAGTGCTAGCTGAAGATTGCACTAGCTGTTTAGCTATCAAGTTGTCTTTGTCTGCATTGAGGTTTTCGATACGACTGCTGATGTCATCGTACATACGCCTAAGTAATCCTTCAGTATTCTGGCAGTCAGAGCATATAAAGTGATCTGAGAGGTAGTTTGAATACCAATCTCTTGGCGCATCCATACATGCTCCATGCAATTTGCGCTGGCAGAAACCTTTGCAGACAACAGATTTTAGTTTGTTATCGTAAGCGGTGCAATTTCCCAAGCAGCACTTATGACTCATGATTGTTATATTAATAGTCGATTACGATATACTAATCACAACAAGCTTAACAGTGCTTGCGTAACTACGCAGATTTTAAATTAACACCGCAGCAGATAAGTTACAGCGTGCAAACGTAAAACGTAAAAAGCTTCGTTTGTTGTAATTTAATTTAACACCACAGTAAATTTTAGATTATTTTTCGTAAGCGTTTGCGTTTGCAAAGAAAATTGGGTCACTACACCAATATTGGTAAATGTTTGGGCACTTCACTCGTTGGCCGGTAAATTAGGTCAGTACGCGAATGTGAACTCGCGAATAAAAAGATACACAGTGACGAAAACAGAAGTCTCAGCTAAATTAAATTAATGGGGAGCGGAACAGAAACGCGACCGTTCTGACTGACTGCTGAATTATTATCAAATTATTATAATTAACTCAAATTATTACACTATAAACAGAATGGCTTTGAGCATCAAAACCAAGTTTGTTCGTTTTTCATTTAGAGATAGACAAGATGTTCTAGGCAGATTATTTTACAAATGCAAAAGATGTCTTTTAGAAAATGATATTTGTCATGAACACTGTATGGAAATAGATCAAGTTGATAAAATAAAATACTTAGGAATCTCGGTTGATGAAAACCTAAACTGGAAGCACCACATTGCAGGTTTAAAAAAGTATATGAATTCGTATTTAAGAATCTTCTATTACTTAAGATATATCTGCCCTATCTCCGTACTTCGTTCTGTCTACTACGCTATAGTTCAGCCGAAATTGCAGTATGACCTAGCACTTTGGGGTGGAGACTTTTTTTCTTCGATTAAAGCTGTTGTCATCTTGCAAAAAAAAAAATAGTCAGAGTAATAATGGGAGCTAGTAGATACGAAAGATCATTACCAATTTTTAATATCTTGAAGATATTGTCTCTAAGGAATTTATTTGTTTATCGTGTGTTACGAGATTTTTATGTAAGAGGGGGCCACATGAGAGGTAGTGCTAAAGTTTATTCGGGTAGGTAGTAAGCAAGAAACCAAATTTCAGTCCCTTTTCCTAGATTGGAAGCTTATAAAAGTTCTGCGCACCAAAATTGTTTAACTCCCTTCTCATCTCAATTTCATCTATAGATAACGTTAATCAATTTCTAAAACATTTAAAATTTTGGCTATTCTCTATGCAAGACATTGAATCATTTTTCCTGAGTACTGTAGTATGATAAGCTTGATATACTTTTTTTAAACGCAATATAGGTAGAAGCCAGTAAAATTTTTGAATCGAGTAATATTCTGATCACCTGTCACCTATTGCGCCTTAAATTATAAGAAGGTAACCTCAACACAGCATTATCTAGGAGGTACCAATCCATGTGCATAACTAATATTGATTGAATATTGGATGTACTAACTATTTAGTAAATTAGTTTATTTAGTCATAGTTGTAACATTAATTGAAATTACGTCATTGTTCATTATTTTATTGGACTTCTTATGCATTGTGGAAATAAATGTATTATTATTATTATTATTATTGTATGGTTCAGTTAAAAACTTAGTAGAATTCAATATAAAAGCGTGCTAACATAAGATAAATATTCTTATTAAAATCAATATGATAAAATTCTAATCATTGTAATTTTAAAGGGTTTTATTTCTTTTATATAAGAAACTAAATATTAAATAGAAATGCTTTGTTCAAATCTTTTGTAAATTGATTGTTCTGTCCGATGTGTTCAACTAAATTTTCACAAATTATTTTGAGGACATTCGCAATGAACTCACATTTTGTAATAATTTAATTTTTTCTACATGTAATATAATGGCAACATACAGATGAAAACAAATAGCGGAAGCAATTTGTGATATTTTTTTAGGCTCTATATTATTCACTAAATAAAGTAAATGAAATGAGTTAAAAATGAGTTTTTTTAATATTATTAGTTATAGTTTCAGTACTTTAACCCAAATACAGTTTTGAAAATTTTTGGATACATTTTAAATAAAAATTAAGTATATCGACAAAATAATACTTATTATAAGTAGAAATTTAGATTAAAATCACAAGTTTTAGCCTTAATTGATTTCTAGTCTAATGAAATTGTTCTTAATGATAACTTAAACAGTACATTAGGTAAAAATTTACGTCAGCTATAGATATGTAGGAGAAAAAATCGTCAGTAAGACCAATAATTGAATTTTATTTTATTATTATTTTATTTCAAAGTATACCAGGTCAGCACTTATAACCGCTCAGGTGACGGTCTTACCACCATTAAATAAACAGCTGACGATTGTTTTTATGACTGTCATGATCTTAAGAGTTAGCTGTATTAGTTTCATTGAGCGTGAAATCACTAAACATTAATCATTTTTTTACAGGTTTATGCCCCCGGCTGACGTACAATCAACCACAATTCATTCAGCTGACTTTCTACTAATGTTCGAAGAACATAAGTTACTAATGTGCGTATATTTCCATATATAAATATATACATATATCGGATTGAGCTGAAACTTTTAGGATAAACTGGTGTATATGCAGAGAAAGTCCAGGTTTCATTAAATGTCAATTATTATTAACCCTATGGCGGTGGCGGCCATTTTAGTGATATTTTTAATATACCTATTATTCCGTACACAAATAAGTTTTGCAAAAATAAAGTTGACGAAATTAATTTTGAACGTGTTTTAAATGTGAATCGGATAATGTTTTGGAATGTTTGAACCCCATGTGTGCGCTAGGTGCCTAAAAAGAGAACGGAAAAATTTGAAAATAATTAAATTGCGATAACCTTTGACAGAACTATTCAATCATAACGAAATTTTCACAACATATTGGTATTATTTAATTGTAAGTGTGTGTTACTTTTATTGAGCGTGTTGGCAATCCTGTAGCTAGGGCAGGCACTGAAAGTGAAAATCTCCAAATCATCGACTCTCCTGAAAAAACTTCGCTGCTTCAAAAAAAAGCTACTCATAGGTAAATATTTTGCTCTTTATATATAGCCAAAGAAAAAAATTTGATATGTTATAACGGGCACACCTGGTAACCCTTGCCCAATTTACCTAAATTTTAACATCAAAAATTTCTGTTCACAGAAACTCACGATCCGATGAGCAGAATTATTTGAAATTTACAGAATGTATTGGTCTGAAATAAGACCAGGTCTGATAGACGTGATTTTGAAATGCGGGCGATCCTGTGCCAGTGGTGCCATCTTGAAAAGTCACTAGAAAAGAAAGCTGCTTTTAGCCCTATTAATTCTGATTCAATCGTTCGACTTTAACGAAATTCATACAGTAGTGACTTAAGATCACGTTTGGTAGAAATTTGGTTGAAAAATTCGATTGAAGCTGCAAGCTATGATAATTTTTGTGCCTTAAATTTTGAAAATTCGTTGAGAAAATTAAGCTCTTTGCCCTATAGCTTCCAGAACAGTCATGGTATCATAATCATATGGCAAAATTAAATTATTGTAGGCAATATTCAGTAGAAATCTAGTTTGAAAAATGGTGATAGGGTTGCTATCTATGATTGTTTTTGTATTTTTTTGAAATGGCTTCAGTAAGCAATTTGATCATTAAAATTTCAAATCGTAGTGGTCTTGTACTGAAAATACACAGCAAACACTAAAATCTAGAAAGTTCGAAAGCTCTTGCGAATGGTAAACCTAAATTTCTTTGTATCTCTATAACTTCCAATGCAGTAATCGGATCAATACGAAATTCGCAGAGCAGGTTGACTTCAACGTGAGGCAGAAATGACTTATTTGTGGCTTCGGTGCTAGCAAAGGACTGCTGGCACGAGGTGTTTTTATTTTCGTACCAATAAATGCTTGCATTAAGTATTCACATCGAGAATATATAATATATAACAAAATATATGACAATACATACACTATATAATATATAAGACAATAACAACAATATATAAGACAATATATGTATAACAATACAATCAAAATCTGAACAAATCATGTACTGTTCTTTGAACATTAGTATTTTTACTAATTTTCGAAGAAAATTAGTGTTAAACTCGTTTCGCCGAAAATTCATATTTCTTTATATATACATGTATATATATGTATATATATATATATATATATATATATATATATATATATATATATATATATATATATATATATATATATATATATATATATATATATATATATACATATATATATATATATATATATATATATATATATATATATATATATATATATATATATATATATATATATATATATATATATATATATATAAATATATATGTCAGCAAAATGGTTAATAGAGATAATTTTTTTGATAAATTTTGTCCTTTGTCCTTCATATCAAGTGGAAATTTTTGAAAGCCCGATTTGCACAAGAACGGCAACCCATCGCCAAATTACCTCTATTTTCAGCACTCGAAACTTCTGTTCACGAGAACTGACGACCGGATAGTCCGAGCATCATGAAATTTGCAGGACATGTTGGTATTAGCTAGGACCAGGTCTGATAGAAGTGATTTTGAAATGCGGGAAACCCTGTGGTAGTGGTACCACCTTGAAAAATCGCTGACAAAAAAAACAGCTTTTTGGCCTATAACTTCCGATTCAGCCATCACATTTAAACAATATTCACACAATATTTGGATCTTGTTTTAGATAGCAGTTTGTGAAATGAATAGAAATGCTAACTATGGTGGTTTTTGTCTCCTAAATCTTGCAAATTTAATCAGCAAAATGAAGCTTTTTACCCTATGACTTCCGGTATAGACACGAAATCAAAACGAAGTTCATGCAGTATATGGACCTTAGTTTGAACCAAATGTCGTAGGAATTTCGTGAAAAAAATCATGAAAGGGCTGCCAGCTATGACCATTTTTGTAATATTTTGGAATTTCTTTACTAAGTGACTATATCATTAGATTTGCAAATGGGAATCATCCTGCAATGAAAGTCAACAACAAATATTAACGCTTTAAAATTTTGAAAAGTTTTGAGGGTGGTTACCCAAAAATTCTTTTCACCCGTATAACTTCCAGTGCAGTGATTCAATCGAAACGAAATTTACTGGTTGGGTTTAACTTAACGTAAAGCAGATTTGGTATATATTTTGCTTTGCTGCTTACACAGGGTAACCAGCATTAGCCATTTTCGTAAATATTGCACCAACAGATGCTTCAAATTACGTACTCGTATGCAAAGCATTTGCTATAAAATTAAGAAACCAATTTTAAAATTTTCCGAGTTTTGAACATTTTTCGGATGGCAGCCTCAAACTACGTTTAACTGCTCAAACTTTCGATGAAATCCTCCGATGAGAACGAAATTCAAAGGATAATTTCATTTTAGTATGAGCTTGTTAAGGTTAACTTATTGTTGCTTCGTTGGGAAAGTGCTGCCAGCACTGAACATTTTCATTATTTCTGTTAGAGTTGAATTTTGTTGCTTTGGATAAGGAATGGTTGATATGATTCTACAAGAAAAAGTATAACGTCTGTCCACATTTTTTTGTCACTCAAAGACAATTTCTTCGAAAATTAGTTTTCTAGCGGTTCTGATGCGCTTGACTTTTTTATATGTATTCTTTTCCTACAAGCATTGCTTGGACAAATTTTCAAGTGGCTCGAAATCACTTTTGTGTCAAAATTTTTTCACATGCTTGACACGTTCTCACTACCAGCTCCACCACGATTTTGACAGGTGACGCGTATTTTCATTGCTAGCTATACATATATGAGCTATCGGCTACATGCAAAATCACCATCCAAAAAGCAAGGCTGCCTCCCGGACTATTATACAATCGTAACGACGAGTTGGTTTACTTTATTCCATATGATCCATATGAATGTATTGTAAGCTTAGAGCCTAGATAGACGACACAAGTTAAGGGGGGAGATACATGTAACTGCTAAAACAAAAACGATTTTTTTTTATTGCATCAAAGTGTTCGAAATACTCTTAAAATATACCAAAAAAAGTTTTGAAGCGATATTCGTGTTAGTTCTCGAGTTATAGCCAGTTATAGACAGCGCGGCGTTCCCCAGGTCGGTGGAGCTTTAGAACTTTAAACGCGCTTTTCTCAAAGTAGTACTTTTTCAATTTCCGTGCAAGATATCTCAAAAAATATTGAACCTATTAGGCAAAAATTTATATCACATGTACAAAAGAGTATTATCTCATCGTTGAACCTACATTTTCTTGTAATTTCGGAAAAATAATTAGTTTACCAATGTTTGAAACGTGATTTTTTTGAAAAAAATCGATTTTTTTTTTTAAATCTAATATTAATGTAAAAATTTGGTTTTTTTTTCTAAATTTTATTGGGAACCATACCTAGGAATTATAGATCTCATTAGCATATTTTTTTTTCTCTGAACGTTGCAAGTTTCTCGGAAAAGGCGTTAAGTTGTACGAGGCTGTTTTTGATGTGTTTTTTTCATTTGCTCGCATCGCCTCCATTTTGTGTTGAAAAGTTATTAAAAAAATATTTTCATTTACTATAAGATATGTACTTTGAGGATTTAATATTAAAAATTTTCTGAATAAACAATATATATATTTTAAGTCAATCTAAAATTAGCAATTTCTTTTCCATTTTACATGTATTTCCCCCCTTAATGATCATTAACACAAAGATCATTGACCGCAAATGGGCATTTGTTTTGAGGTTGACACATGCTTATTTGAATGAGGTTGTTTGACAGTTGTAGGTTGTTTGAATTTAAATGGTATTCCTTTGACAGTTATTGTTTATCAAAACACATCAAAAAATCGAAAATGAGCAAATGAGCCCTTGTGTAAAATTTCCATAATTTCCACAAAAAATTTAATCGCGATAAGAAAGAAAATATAAATTAGCAGGTGTTGAAGAAGAGAATGCAAAGGAATAATCAAAATATGAAACATTTGCATGCCATGTTGTAATATATTCCAAATAATATATTTGTTTATGTTTTTGACAATTAAAAACTATATTTTTTCCCATGAAATTTCCCTAATTTCCCCAAAACATTTAATATTTTTCTCGCTAGATGGTGCGATAATCGATAAGAGCAAATGAGCAATAGCATCGAAATGATAATTCGCAGAACCTCATTGATGATGTTATAAATGATAAAAAATAGATAATGATCATTGGGCTCGAAATGATCATTATCCATTACGTGTGTCATGGTTAATCATCATTTATAACATCATCAATGAGGTTCTACGAATTATCATTTGGAAGCTAATGCTCATTTGCTCTTATCGATTGTCGCACCATCTACGGAGAAGATTATGAAATTTACTGGGGAAAACCGGGAAATTCCTTTTGAAATAATGTAGTTTCTAACTGTCAAAAACATAAACATATTGTTTCGAATATAGTACAATATGGCATGCAAATGTTTAATTTTTTGCACATTTCTTCGTATTCTCTTCTTCAATACCTGAACATTTTATATTTTCTTCCTTATCGTGATTAAACTTTTTTTTGTGTAAAATTTCCATGATTTTACAAAAACGCTCATTCGCAGTAAAACTTGTACTAATTGCTGATTTTTTGATGTGTTTCGATAAACAATAACTGTATAAATAATACCATTTAAATTCAAACAACTTACAGCTGTTAAACAACCTCATTCAAATAACCGTGTGTCACTCTCCCAACAAATTATCATTAGCGTTCAATGATCTTTGTGTTAATGATCATTAACTTGTGCCGTCTGTCATTAGTCTTAGACTAAAGACAGACGACACAAGTTAATTATCATTAATACAATGATCATTGAACGCTAATGATAATTTGTTTGGAGAGTGACACACGATTATTTGAATGAGGTTGTTTAACAGCTGTAGGTTGTTTGAATTTAAATGGTATTATTTTGACAGTTATTGTTTATCGAAACACATCAAAAATTCAGATTTTAGTATAAGTTTTACGGCGAATGAGCCTTTGTGTAAAATTATGGAAATTTTGCACAAAAAAAGTTTAATCACGATAAGGAAGAAAATATAAAATGTTCAGGTATTGAAGAAGAGAATACGAAGAAATGTGCAAAAAAAGAAACATTTGCATGCCATATTGTAATATATTCGAAATAATATGTTTATGTTTTTGACAGTTAGAAACTACATTATTTCAATTGGAATTTCCCGAATTTCCCAAGTAAATTTCATAATCTTCTCCGTAGATGGTGCGACAATCGATAAGAGCAAATGAGCATTAGCTTCCAAATGATAATTCGTAGAACCTCATTGATGATGTTATAAATGATGATTAGCCATGACACACGTAATGAATAATGATCATTGGGCTCGAAATGATAATTAACTTGTGTCGTCTGTCTAGGCTCTTACGCTCTCCTGTCACTGGCAATGTTAACTCTCTTGCAATGTCGCTCTTAATGAATATGAGTTGACTCGCACTATCTAGAACATTGCGAATTTATTATGGCGTGTTCTTATTTATTTATTTATTTATAATCCCTTGCGCTACAGATATAATTCCAATTACGGCGTCAAGAAAGTAAAAATAAAAAAGAGTGAAACATAAAAAAGGAAAAGAAATAATAAAAATAATTGAAAAATTAGGAAACTAATATTAGGACTAAGGTAAATAGCAAAATAAGAAAACTAAAATTAGGACTAAGGTAAATAGCAATTCTAGGTAACATTTTCAATACATGCTTGAATTGTAAAAAAGACTGCGGTAGAGGACCAAGCTAAAGGGCATTGTGCGTTCTGGGTAGACGCAGCAAAGGCGAATGGAAATAGACTTCCGTACGTGCAAAAGGAACAGAGAAAACCTCAGAGCAACGATTTGGACGACTGGATACATGGCTGGTTATCTGTGAACCGAGATCTGTTGAGAAAATGCTTTGGCAAAGTTTGAAGAGGAAACACTCATCGAGGAACAACCTCCGTGATTGCATCGAGGACATACGAAGGTGGGAAAGACGAGAGGAGTTGGGACAATAGGGGATATTAAATTTAAAAAGAAGTGAGCGAGTGAACCTGCGCTGAACAGATTCAACGGCGTCAGATAAATACTGAAAGCGCGGAGACCAGATTTGGCACGCATATTCTAGAATACTGCGTACTAAGGATACATATAAATGAATACAGGAGGAAATTTTGGTAAACATATACGAAGAACACAAAACAAATCCAGCAATCCTAGAAGCCCTGGACGTCATATTCATAACATGAACATCAAATCTTAATTTTGAATCAAACACCACACCCAGGTCTCTAAAATGCTGGACAACTGACAGGGAAATACCAGACAAAGAATAAGAGAACACATGAGGAGTATTTTAATATGCGAAAGACATCTGGTGGCACTTCAAAATGTTCAATGGCAAGTGGTTGTCTTGACACCAGAGATTAAGAGCAAACAAATCAGCTTGCAACTGGTAAAAATCGTTTTCAGACTTGATTGCTCTGTATAATTTTAAGTCATCCGCATATAAAAGACAAGGAGAATTGATAACAGAAGGACGGTCATTGACAAACAAGATAAAAAGTAGGGGGCCAAGAATAGAACCTTGAGGAACTCCGGAAGTGGGAAAAAAAGGAAAAAAAATGGAACCATTAAAAGTAACTCTGCAGGGACGACTAAGAAGATAAGAGGATAACCAGGAGAGGAGGGGACCAAAAACACCAAAACCATTAAGTTAAAGGAGCAGCAAGTTATGGTTCACAGAGTCAAAAGCCTTCAAAAAGTCTGTGTAAATTACATCAACTTGACGTTGGCAATTGAAGGCAAAGGCTACAAAATTAGTGAACTCCATAAGGTTGGTCGATGTGGAGCGACCCTTGAATGAACCATGCTGCTCAGGACCAAGTAAGGGCTGTAGAGAAGCATAAATTCTATTATAGACGTTCAAGGATTTTAATGAAACAGCAGAGGAGGGATATAGGACGATAGTTGGAAGCAACGGAAGGATCACCACATTTGAAGATAGGAAAAATTTTGGCGGATTTCCATAAAGAAGGGAATACACCAGATGTAAGGCTAATGTTGAAAAAGATAGCTAAAGGAACACAGAGCAAGGATGAGAGGGATTTGACAAGGGTATTAGGAATACCATCAGGACCGGAAGTGGCATTAGAATTTAAGGTATGCAAAAGGATTTCAACCTCCAAAGGATTGGTACTAAACATCGATAATACAGGAGAGGTACGGGAGACAGCGGGAGCTATCGAGGTATTCAGTGGGTTTTTTTTAAAGGAGGAGGAAAAAAAGACAGCAACAAATCACAAATAGCCTGAGGAGTGGAAGCAGTAACATCATCAAGAGACATAGAATCAGTAACTGAAGAATTGGATTTGAGGGAACGGATGTAGGACCAAAACGATTTAGATTGATTAGAACAGATTGAAGCCTCGATGTTCGAAAAGTAATCACGCATTGCCAGCTTGAGCAGCTTTTTGCCAGCTTTTTTGGCGTCAGAACGCAAACTATGGAATTCTTGAAGGTCAGTGGGTGAACCCGTCTTCTTCAGCTTTTCACGACCTTTTTCCATAGCTTTGAGAGCATCAGAGACTTTCAATGTAAACCAAGGGACATCATTAGGTTTGAGAGGACGTCTAATGGGAGTAAAACGAAAGATTAGGTTAGAAAAGAGGGAGTAGAACTTGGACAATGCACAATCAACATCCAATCCTTTGAAAAATGAAAACCAATTGATAAGATTGATTTCAGAGGACATTTTTTGAAAGTCAGCTTTATAGAAATTGTATCGCTGAAAGGAAGGACATTTATTCTTTACCTGGAATTTGAGATTGACATCAAGCTGGAGAGGAGGGTGATGAGGATCAGGCTGTACATATGAAAAGAAGCAGGAGAGAGAGAAAGGGAATCAAAAGGAACGGTAGTAAGGACTGAGTCGAGAATTCTGTTATTAGTGTTACGAAGGAGGTTAATTTGGGAACAAGAATAAAGTGAAAGAAAGGAAGAAGTCGCAACAGAGAGGTGGTTGTTGGATAGTGAGCTGAGGCTATTGGTGTCCCACTCCACAGTGGGCAGGTTAAAGTCGCCTAAAATTAGGAGGGGAGTTGAAGGAAATCGAGAGAGGTTGAAGCTTGAAAGCTCAGCGTAAAAACGTTCGTATGCAGTGACAGACAAGTTACAGGGGATATTAACACAGCAGGCCAGTAGGTCGGAAGATGGGGAAAGGATAGCACGTACAACAATACACTCAACAGGAGGAAAAGGAACAAACTCGGCGCAGATTGTTCCACCAAGAGTGTTATGGATAGCTATTAAGACGCCTCCGCTATCGGCTTTGCAAGTAGCAACCCGATCACGATCTCTCCGGAAAACTGTATGACATGGAAGGAATTCTCTGTTCAGAATATTGTCATTAAGTCATGTTTCTGTGAAACAGTTAGTGTGATGAAAGTCTAAAGTAGACGCGAGCAGAACTTCTTTAAGTTTGGTCCTCAAACCGCGGACATTCTGGTAAAAAATACAGAGTGAAGTAGATCTACTTATTAGGCGTGCACAACTCGTTTGGCGTTGTTCTGAATCATACTGGAAGCATATACACAAGCTGTTTGGAAGTAAATTTCACTTGCTCTGGTTGACGTTGTATGAAACGTGACTGTTTGGTCATTTTTTAGCCTTGTTCGTTGTTATCGCAGAATTACTACTTTTACTCTCGTGGATTGCGTCTGTTTCCGATACTGTTTGCGCATACTGCGGGTTTGTAGATCACACATACAGGTAGCATGACGACTCATCCAATGTTTCGAACCCTCCCCACGTTTACAGCATTTAAAACATCGTCCATCTTCTTTCAGTAAGGGTTTTTGCTCTATCAACGTTTGGGATTTTTCACAATTTGTGTTCAAATGTCTCGCTGATTTGCAAAAGAAGCAACAACTATCACTTGAAGCTGCAAGCAATTCAATAGCACTTTTAACAGTTTTAAAACTGAGCTTGTGTAAGTCCTAAGCCCACTAGATCTTACGGCTCTGACACTGGTTTTGGCTTCAGCAGTCTTTTCAAGTTAATCAGTTTCTCGTTTTAAAAATTTGATCAAGCATTCGACCTGTATGTCTCCCATTAATTCACTAGAAGCCACTGATGAGTCTGAGCATCTTTCGTCTGCTCGCCTTTCCTGACTTTCAGCTGAGGAATTTACCATTTTCATACCACTTTCTTTATCATTGCAATAGCGGTGGAAGTCTACTCGCAAGTCATTTGGCAGAGAGCAAAGTAACACACCCTTTAACATTACTTATTTATTTATTTATTTATTTATTTATTTACTATTACTATTATTCAACAGATAAAATCCAATTACTGAATATAGAAAATATAAAATGCAAGTAATTCACTAACGAAAGAATGAAAAAATGAACAAAATAATAATGAAATGATGATGATACAAAATAAAGAACAATAATAAACAAAATCAAAGTGAAAAAGAACAAATTCAAAATAAGAAAAATAGAGAAAAAAAAGACAACAATGAACTAGTAGTAAGCAAAACATTATGTTTAAGAAAAGTTTTAAATGCATATAATGTCGGCGGTAGAGGACCAAACTGTAGATAATTATGTTGCCTCAGTAATCGCAACAGCGGAGAATAAAAAAAGATATCAGTGCGTGCAAATGGCACACTTAACTCAAACGAAGAGCGGGTGCCATGCACTGCAACACGGACAGAAACGTGGCTGCTGATATCTGAATCTATCAACTTATGAAATAATTTGAAGAGTAGGCACTCATCCAGGAACAGTCTCCGTGATTCAAGGGAAGGGAGATGAAGGAACGATAGACGATCACTATAAGGACGATAAGGAAGCTGAAATATATAAAACAGGGTGCGAGTAAATCTGCGTTGAACCAACTCCAACGCAGTATTAAAGTAGACAAAACGAGGACACCAAACTTGACAGCAATATTCAAGGATACTACGTACAAAGAAGAGGAAAAGGTGTACACCAGTGGAAATATTAACGAAAGCTTTAGAGGATCTAATAATAAAACCGGATAGTTTAGAGGCCCTGACGGTAATATAAGAAATATGCTTATCAAATTTGAGCTTAGGATCAAATATTACGCCAAGATCTCTAAAATTGTCAACGACATTAAGAGGGAGCCACAAACAGGATAGGGGAACATCAAAGGTGAAATTTTCAAAGAGAAAGACATTTTGTGACATTTCGCGATGTTCAAAGTGAGAGCATTGGAAGCGAACCAAGTCTGTAGGATGTTGAGATCGTTTTGTAAAACCATACAGTCATCTTGTGACTCAATCACTCGAAACATCTTGAAATCGTCGGCATACAAAAGACAAGGAGAATGGATTAAAAGAGGGAGATTGTTTATGAACAAAAGAAAGAGAAGAGGACCAAGGATAGATCCCTGCGGAACACCTGATGCAGGATAAAAAGGAATCGAAGAGGAGGAATTAACAGTTACAATACAGGTACGGTCAAGGATGTAAGAGTTGAACCAAGAAAGAAGAGAACCAGCAATGCCATCGTACCTTAGCTTTTGAAGAAGGAGGCTATGGCTGACGGAGTCAAAGGCTTTGGAAAAGTCGGTATAAAGTACATCAACCTGCTTTTGATGATCAAGAGTGGATGCGACCGTGTTTGTCAAGGAAAGAAGGTTGGTTAAAGTGTATTTACCTTTGACAAAACCATGCTGCTCATGAGCGAGAGTAGGCTGGATAAAGGAGTAGAACCGCTTGTAAACCACTTTTTCAAGAATCATGCTAAAGCAAGGAAGAAGGGAAATGGGACCATAGTTTGAGACGCATGTACGATCACCGGCTTTATGTATAGGAAAGATGTTGGCAATTTTCCAGCGAGAAGGAAAAGAGCCAGAAGATATACTTAAATTAAACAAGATAGAAAGAGGGACGCACAAAGATGATGAAAGAGATTCAGCCAGGATATTTGGAATACCGTCGGAACCACTAGCGGTATTGGAATCGATATCGTTCAACAGAAGTTCAATTTCAAGAGGGTTCGTTCGAAATGAGTGCAATTCAGGAGAGGATGTGGAGGGAAGATTTGAGGAATTAGAAGAGGATTGTTGTGAGAAAAAAGTGGAAAAGTAAGAAGCAAAATGCTCACACACTTCTTGTGGATTGGAGACAGCTGTATCACCCAAGTGCATACCATTAGGGATACTAGGACTATTTTTCAAGGAACGGATGAATGACCAAAAGGATTTTGGGTGATTGGTTCTAATTGATGCTTCAACGCCAGCAATGTAGGAACGCATCGCCTGTCTGACAACTTCTTTCGCTTTAGAGCGAAGATCCTTATACAAAAGAAGGTCAACAGGTGAACCTGATCTTTTATATAAATGACGAGCTGCATTTCTGGCTTCAAGTGCAATTGAAACTTCACTGCTGAACCATGGAGCATCGTTCGGTTTATTAGGACGGTTTATTATTACAAAGTAGTTCGCTGTTTCTATGCCCAGAGGCTTAAATTATCTTGTAGTTGACAGAATGATATTGTAATGCTGCCTCAATCCAACTGATTGTGAGTCGAATTTTGAATGAACGGGTTGGATCGATAACAGCCGTTGCATAATGCTGTCAATAATTTTTTTCATTATTTCCATATTCTTCCTTAAGCAAATGGATAGTACTTTTATAGCAAAATTATGAGGCTGTAAATCCCACAATGCTATCGGCGGCTCTTCCGACCAATACAGAGTCCAAATAGTTGAACTTATCAACAATGGACAGCAAAGAAATCACGTGGACGAGTGTCCGAAATCGCTCCCAGAATGGTATCCATTCTGTGTTGCTACCACAAAACTTTTTCATTTGCGATTTCTGCAGTTTCATCGCATCACGACTAGGTACTGATGGCGGTATAGTGGTATTGGAGCCCACTTGTAATGGCAAGGCTACCCGCGTGATATCCAATCGTCCTGGAAGTTTCTTTATCCGTTTTAGCTTTGATTCAGCTGTGCAGCTGTGGATGCAGCTTTATTGTTGTATTCCGCTACGCTTTCTGCTTCCCTTTTAAAAATCTTCCGATTTGACCATAGCACGCATTCCATCGTTGGCTTTCTGTAAACTTTCATTTGCTGCTGTTAACCGGCTTAATAGACAGACGATTCATCTTCAGCCTTTTCGAGAAAATCCAAATCACTATTCACACTAGCTTTATAAACTTCGAGAAGCTCGACGGCGGAATTAATTAATTTAGTGTTTTGACCGCGATAACTTTTTCGTACAGCAGGATCCATTGTAAATATAATAAAAGTAACTAATTCCGTTATTGTTGATTGACTTCGTTGCCGAGTTTTGGCACCATATGAAAATATTAAGAACCGGCATAGTAAATCAAACAACCGATGGTTAATATCCAACGTTTATTATAAAAAAATGTATGAAAACGTTTATTATAAAAAAAATTATGACAATATGGAGCACCATAAAGTACCAATACAAGCCAATGTACCAAACAAAAAAGTTTAATTCGAACCAAAACATAGAACTTATAACAGTGGCGTGGCGTTCTTGGAAGCAACGGAAGCATTGCTCCCCCTGTATTTGGCTGAGATATATTTCAAATTCATTTATTGAAAAATCGGGAAAAAAAAGTCATGTATAAGAATTTTCTAAATAAATTTTCCAAAAACGAATAGTGAACATCTTACGTGGCTAAGGTGGTTACACAACCGAATGAAAATCATGAGATAACAAAACGCATGGAAGCAACAAAAAAATTGCAACTACGGGCGTTAATTTCACTCCATGTAGACAGTATTGTGACGTCATTAAAAAAAAAATGTGCTTGTATTTGGAATAATATTTGGAAGCAATGAAAAAAATGCTTCTTAGGGGAAATTATCCAGTGAGGTAGTAAAAGTGGAGATGACATTCACGGTCTTAACTTTCCATCACTAGCCCCTTCAATTTTCTCGCACACAAAGCATATTAAAGCAGCATTTCCGCCGTTTCTCGCTAAATGTCAAATTGGAGGGGAATTATTTGGATTTGACCAAATTTGACGTTTAGAGGACAAAAAATTATTACCATCTCCTTCAATGTAAATCTTATGGGCATGTCCACTCCCTTTCTACTACCTCACTGAAATTCTCGTCTCAAGAGAGAAACTGAAAAAGAAGCCACGTACATATGATTGCAGTGGAACTTATTACCACCATACGCGTATCATTGCAATCATTGTAATTTTCTTGTGCGTATTTTTTATTTGAATAAGAATGTTTGCTGTAGTACATACACACTTTTTAATTTTTTGAATGAATTTAAACTACGAGATGTGGCAAGAGCTGCCAGAGACTGCTGATTCGACGAGCTGTAATTATTTTGCTGTGCTTGAATGTAGTTCGGTAGTGAAATTTGGGCTATATTTTAAATTATATAGAAATTTGGTGAAGTTATTTTCAATTGGTAAAGTTATTTATTTCACTAATAGTTTACAATATTGTTGAAACTAAATTGATTTGAATTGTTTAGAATTAAGTGCGTAGAATTACTTCCTGGAATCGTATGATTTTCTGGTTTTATACTGAAAATAGTGAGAGTACAATTAAACAGTGAATGCATTTATTTGTTCCGTAAACAGCATGGATCGAAATTGGATAATTAGTGACATTTTTCGATTTCGTTTTGGATCATTTCGATTTCCTTTTGGACAAAAAGGACATTATTGGCAAAGGTCGACCAAAACCAAATTCGGAAAATATCTCTGTAACGAAGATATACACTCGGCATTTTACTTGTGAAATTTATTTGACTCGATTTCATTAAAAAACTGAGCTCATTGTGCTCTACTCTAATGCAACTTTACAGGAAAAATCTTTTCAAGAGATTTTTGATTATTCTACCAACAATAAATCCGAAAATAGATTAAAACAATTTTATAAATTAGTTTGTTTAATTCTAAAATTACAAGTAACGATTGCAGGAGCAAGTGTAATAAGAGCGTCCGCAGATCGCAGTTATTCTTGCTTAAAATGGACTTAAACTTATCTCAGGAATAGTACAGGTGATGACTAAGTAACTTCTTAAAATCATGTTTGAGCGAGCAATTTTTTTTTTAAAATATCATAGATGAATTTGCAAAATAAGAAAGATGAATTGCATTAAATTTTAAATAGAAGTATTCATGAATTTTCTCATCAAATTTGATTTATAATATTTTTTTTTTCTAAATTATCACTTCATTTATTTTATATTTACCAACTGTTATTTCATATTTACTAACTATTATAATACAAAAATATATGTTTTTCGTTATGGGAATGTTGTTATTTTACTGTTATTTGTTATAAGTACTAGAATATTGGAATTTTCTTTATAAGTGAAGGATTATAGACATATAATTTGCATAAATCACTGTTGTTGTTATTAATGTTGTAGCTTTATTTGAAAATGCTTTATTTACATAACTTGCTGTTGCAGCTTCGCTTATTTATATGTTTGCCAATATTTAATTTTTGCAACTATCTATTTGAAAATAATTATATATTGGTAGCATGGGAATTAAAATACTGATAACAATACAGTATATGTACACAGTAAAAAAAAACGGTGCGAATTTAGCACCGATAGATGCCTAATAGTGTCCAACCGATCGGATGGCTTTAAGTTTAATCCGATTAAGTAGTTTTTTTCGGTGTCTTTCCAAAGCACCGAATGAGCAACCCTATTTGCAATTTCCCGGAGTTGTTTTATAACACTGATAGGTCTTCATATTCTACACAGCCTTGATATGTTTACATTATCCATCCGGTTACTTCTTTTGCGCGAGAATGGAGTGAATATCTACAACCTAAGTGGTGTTTTATTTTAAATCCAACCGAGAAGATTTAATTTATTTCCACGGTGTTAAAAATGTTTCCTATTGGAAATGTAGCGCAGTATTTGCAGTATTTTATTTATTGAATAAAACAAGTTTGATATAACTTTTGAAAATATAATGTATTTCAACGATTCAATTTTATTTGAAAAATCACAAAAAGTTATCAATTTCCTTTTTTTAAGTTTAGCTATGACATACATACAGTGTTGGTTTATAGGTCATTTAATGTAATGTATTTGGTGACAATGTAAATAAAATTACTGTTTTTTAAAACGTGCTCATAAGTCTCCTTATACGTCAAAGTTTTCAAATCGATTGAGCAAATTTCATTAATCGGTTTCAATTTATAAGCATTTAGCTTTTTTTCAAAACTGACTGTTTCATATTTTGAACACAGAAATATAATGTTGTCCTTTGACTTTCAATATATTGCAAATCTGACCAAAGCACGGTAAAAAATTATAATGTCTGTTAAGAAAAATTAAAAATGTCTTTCGATATTCATAATAATAATTTATTTTCTCAATGATGTGAATCTCTTCGTTTGAATTGATATCATATTTAATAAGATGCAAAATAGAACTATATTCTTTGACAAATGTCCGTGTGTTTAGTGTTTTTTAAATTTTAAAACTTAATTCCAGGCAAAATAAACGTTTTTCATAGTTAAGATAATTAGCCTCTTGATGCTTTGTTGCTAATAACTTGTATATATTTTTGAAATTGTGAGAAATATTTGCAAACTGCTTTAACATAGCGTGTTTTGATTCATATCTTATCTATACCTCATATCTTTGATTCATATAATATTTTGGAGGAACGTGAAAAATGAATATTCTGAGGAAGGATATTCAATGTTGAAAACAAAAAATGCCTCCAATAGAGTAAACACTGCACCTCTGGAATCTTGATGCTCCAACGGAATTCTTTTTTGATCAACAACAAGCTCAAAAATGATTAGGTTTTTTTTTGCTCTCTCCTAAAGCATGAAGTTGAGGTTGAGGAGCTTCATTTTTTTCTTTCAAATATAGTTCCAATCTATTAAAAAATAGCACTATGTTAAATGTTGGACCAATAACTAAGAATGCTTACCTTCTGATAAGTTATAAATTTGTACCTTAAGTTATTTTCTTCCTTTTTGTTTTTAATTCGTTTTCCCGCTTCGACAAGTAAGTCGCATTAAAGTCAAAAATGTTGTGATTGTTTCATCAAATTCTGTGAAATATTGCTCAAATAAGCTGGAATTATAATAATTATGAAGGGCTTACTATCATTATGACAAGTAAATTCATCGTAAATGTTTATTTTGTCTTCAATACTTATACAATTAATGCCATTGCAGAATTTGATCCAGAAATTATCCGTTATGCTCCACTCTCCATAAACCAATTTAAAATCTTGAGATATCTATGAGTAATAATTTTAAACTCTAAGTTGGCAAAGCAAAGATGTAAATTTACCAATCCTTTTGTGTCAAAAAAACGTAGAAATTCATCAAAGTCAAACGCAGATTTTCTTACTGAAATGGTTTTTTTCATTTTCAGGAAAACTTTTCTTCTGTCATTTTGAGGACAAGCCCTCTTGAGCCACAGTATATCCTCCTCGAAGTTTATCTCGACGATTTCTTCATTAAAAACAACGGTAGGTTTCTCAATTGGGAGTCGTGAGCTACTTCCATAAGCGGTTTAATGTTCTCAATCTGTAACCAAAGAAAC
>OX376373.1:110929097-110969252 GCA_947369275.1 Nemotelus nigrinus
TAATGTAGTAAATTATATTCATAATTTTTTTGTACTAAAACAAGTATATCGACAAAATTATACTTTTCATAAGTAGAAATTTAGATTAAAATCATAAATTTTAGCCTAAACTGATTTCAGTTTAGAGTCACATGAAATTTTTGTAAATGATTCCTTAAACAGCGTATCAAGTAAAAATGTACGTCAGCTATAGAAATGGAGGGGAAAAAATCGTCAGTTAGATCAATAAATGAATTGCAAAATATACCAGGTCAGCACTTATAACCGCTCAGCTGACGGTCTTATCACCATTAAATAAACAGCTGACGATTGTTTTCATTATTGTAATGATTTAAAGAATCAACTGTATTAGTTTCATCGAGCGTGAAATCTCTTAACATGAATAATTTTTTTTAAAGGTTTATGCCTTCGGCTGACGTACAATCCACCACTCTTCATTCAGCTGATTTTTTACTAATTTTTGAAGAAAATTAGTATTAAACTCACTTCGCGGAAAATTCATAATTCTTTCTTTATGAGTCTCTCTCAGACCTTCAGTGAGAGAAGTCGAAGTGACAGTTGGCTACAAAGCATATTTATTACGGTTTAGTGTTTTCCATTAGTGTTTCCCTGCTCATCTTCTGGAATCTGAAAATTACTTCAGCAGTGACTAGTGTTAAAAGGCAACGGGAGAATACGTCTCCCGTCATTCTACTGCGGGATCGTTTAAAACTCCCAAGAACACACAAGAACTCCTTGATGGCAAATTATAGTAACCGGTTTCAGCCTCTGGCTGGTCTAAAAACCTGAACTGACAGTAGCATTGACTCCGAAACCGGGTCTGCTCCCAAAAAAGCTAAATATCACCACTTGGCATCATGAACATTGACAGGGAGTCTATCGTTGCAATGATGAAAGAGCTAAACATCCACGACTATGAAATACAGCACATTAGTATCGGCAAAAAGCTATTTTCAAAATCAACCGAGATATTCGAGACAGTTCGATCCCATTTGATCGCTAAGAAAGTGTCATTCTTTACGTGTGCACGTTCTGACCAACGTATGGCAAAATTTATTTTAAGTGGTTTGCACAATATGGAATGCGCTACTTTGGAAAGCCACCTTGAAGAAGTGCATAATCTTCAGTGCATTGACTTAAAGAAAATAGTGTTTCCGAATGAAACTCGTCACTACCGAGAGCACGCTACGTACATACTTTACTTCTTACGTGGCACGACAAAGCTTTCCGACCTTCTTCAAATCTACACGGTCATGAGCACTCGTGTCCACTGGAGTCACCAGCGGAAGACACCGCAAGCTCATGTTACACAGTGCCGAAACTGTCAAGCATACGGCCACGGCTCTTCACATTGTTTTCTTCCTGAGAAGTGCTTAATTTGTGACGATCAGCACAACAAAGATAAATGCCCCTCTAAACTTTCATCACAAATTAAGTGTTCGAATTGCCTCGGTAATCACCTTGCCAATGACAAACTTTGCCCTAAGCTTACGGAATACATAAAAAATCGCAAACGGTCTTCACAAAGACATCCACACAAGGTATCGTATGCAGCAGTCGCGACCCACATCGCTCCATCGCCAACGCTGGACAACTATCCATTACTGTCTAAACAGGCAGTCGAACACAACCACGTTAGTGCAACCGCATCATCATTCAAGCCAACGTACAGTACTGCTTTACGAGGTGTATTAGATAAGCGTAACATTAATTCTCCTCATCGTTTGTCTTCCCCTCTAAGCTCATCGCAGTCATCATTATTGTCAGCAGACGAAATGCTCTCTCTAGCCAAAGAGCTTATCACGAAGCTTACTCTCTGTAAGACGCGCGAAGATCAATTCGTTGCACTTACTGAATTAGCAATCAGGTTTATCCATGATTGAGCGATTTTACAGCACTTCCCAATTCGGGATTGGGAATATACCGAAATTCGTGAGCTTTCTCTGCGTGTTATTGTATTTGTGTGTACACGATAATTCTGTGTATGTACACGTAGATTTTCATTATGGCGACATCTGACTACTGCTGTTCACTTCGTTCGAGCATGTGCATGGACGCAGCTTTCCGATATGGCGGCTTCTGACCAACGCTGCTTGCTTCGTGTCAGCACGTCCGTGTAGTCAGATTTCCAATATGGCAGATTCTGACTTACCCTATTCACATTTACTACGTATACATGGACGATTCAAAGACTCAAAGATCGAAAGATTTAAATTTGAATCGCGTATATGACAACACCGGATTGAAACATCAAAAGATCGAAATGATATTGAAATGACACGTAACTTAGCCTTCAGCTCATTTCTATTCCTACGGTCGTGAAGTGCGGAAACAATGACGAAAATGAAAGTTTTGAGTGTTGCTGTCATGAATTTGTTTCAAAATCAATTTTCAATGCTAATGAATTTACGTCGAAGATTGATTAAAAAACGAAGAAGATTGTCGCGGCGCATAAAATTAATCGGGTACAACCACATAAAGAGGATGTCAGCTTTACATGATACTTTTAAAAATATCCCAAAAAAAAGACTCAGAAGAATGTGGATGAGAAACAGGAGCAAACACTGGTGGATTTCGGTTGTGAAAAACTCGGAGTTTCAAGAAGAAATGCTAGAAAATTTCAGGATGGATCGTGAAGCATTCAATTATGTTTGCAGTGAGTTGTTTATAGAACTAAGACCCAAGTCTGGTACGGTGCGTGAACCCTTATCTGTGGATATGATAGTAGCCATTGGAATTTATAAACTGGCTTCATGTGCCGAATATAGAGTAATAGCAAACCAGTTCGGAGTGCATAAGAGCACCGTCCAGAAATGCTTGTACAAATTTTGTAATGCTATGATAAAAGTGTTCCTGAAGCAAGAGATAAAAATACCGTCTGGAACAGAAGCTGAGAATATTATCCAAGGTTTCGAAAAGAAAAGTGGCGTTCCGCAAATTATTGGGGCTATTGACGGGACCCACATACCAGTGATGGCGCCATCAACAGGAACTTCTGATTATATTAACAGAAAGGGATGGACGTCGTTAGTATTGCAAGGTTTGGTCGACTGCAATTACAGGTAAATTGTTTATAAATTTTATATACGACACTGCATTTACATGACATAAATATTCACAATAGATTTATGGATATAACCTGCAAGCATCCGGGAAGTGCGCATGATGCCACCGTGTTAAAGGATTCATTTCTTTCTCTTACTATTGAAGAGAGGACTTTTGTGAGTTTAAGTATACTTCGTGTATGATTTTCATACTAATTTTTTAATATATTGACAGCCTACAAAAACTATTGAAGGAATATATATAACAGCATTTATCATTTGTGAGAATGCATATCCGCTGCAGAAGTGGTTAATTAAAGGATATTCCGGGGTTTTAACGCCAGAACACGATTCTTTTAATGCCTATACAAACAAAGCACGAATCGTAGTGGAAAATGCTTTTGGCCGGTTGAAGGGAAGATGGCGAATGTTACAAAAGCGAATTGATGTCAACGTTAGTTTTGTACCGAAAATTGTTGCGACTTGTTGTATTCTTCACAACATATTAGAGAGAAGGAAACTTCCTTACAGGGAGGCGTGGATTGAAGAAGTCACAGCAACCAGCAATATCTTCATTCAACCATTCCATCAAAGCGAGCTGTTTACTTTACAGCTGTTTACTCTTACATATGTACATGTTTCAATAAAATTTTGTAAGTGGTTACGTTACTCTACATATAAGAGAATGCGTGTAATATCTTTTTGTACCATTTCAAAGAAGCATTTTGAGTTAACTGTTGTGACTTCGACAGCAATTGAAAAAATATTGATAATTTTTCAAATTCGGAGACTGTCTCACATGCAAAATAAAATTATTTGCTTATTCGACACGTTCGAGGCGTATTGGAGACCAGCTTCGTATCTGCGAATTGCAATTGATACTCCTTTTTAACGCGAAGTTTTATAAATTACTACATCAAACTTGTATAAACTATCAACGAAAATGTATGAGATGTGGTAACATGAAACTCCAGTACATTCACTTTTAATCAAAAAATACCTAGGAACAAAATTTACCTAAAAATCCCTATGAAATAACCAAATGCAACGCAAATTTATGGGAAAAAAATTAAGATTTATTTCAAACGATACGCACTTATACTTATACTTAACTATACTTCTACTTAACTTATTACTTAAAACTAATATTCAGGTTAGTCCGCTGCATTGAAGTCACGCAGGAAACTTCTAACATCAGCGGAATTTTCGATCACGCTTTCTGAGGCTGTACTGGCGGCATCTTGTTGATTTGCATCTTCGAAAATATCCCGCAATCCCTTTAAGAATAATTCTGTACTTTCTTGCAAGACCTCTTTTGCTGTCGCCTTAAATTTCTCATCTGCTTCGGCTTCCAACTCCTTGTAGCGTTCGAACTCCACATCTAGAATTTTTTTTTGTTCGTCGAAAAAATGTTTCGATGCCTCTTCTTGCGTGGATTCAATGATCGCTCCCAACTTTTCGATTGATTTCGAATAGCTGCAATTTCGGCTATTCGCACGTTTTTTGGATACTTTTCCTAACACAAGGCGAACATTGATTAGTGCATCAAATTAAGTAACAACAATCTTACTTGGTGGGTTAGGTATTACATCTGCAGCCGTACTATCTTCTCCATCACCAGTTGTTGAAGTATCTGTTGTTGGCGCTATTGGCACGTCCACATATGAATTTTCATCTGTAAAACATTAATATTATGCATTAAAGAAAAATACTCAAATATCACAATTATACTTACTTCTGCTTGTATCGACGCCCGAACAAATAACATCTGCTGATGGTCTATGCCCAAGCAATCGCTGCAACATTTAGAAATATGGGCAAGAATGCCGATTATTGCCACTTATTTGGTTTTGTTTTTTCATATTAGTATATGATCTCTTGAGATTTTTCCACCGTATTTCGATTTGCTGGACATTTTTATAAATATAGCCTCTCAGCAACATTTCTTTCTCTATTTTCGCG
The DNA here is from genome assembly GCA_947369275.1 of Nemotelus nigrinus. NCBI lineage: Eukaryota > Metazoa > Arthropoda > Insecta > Diptera > Stratiomyidae > Nemotelus > Nemotelus nigrinus. Next base: position 110,934,104 of record OX376373.1, read on the forward strand.
TAAACTTCCGAATTTCGGAACAGTTTTCCATCAAATAGCTGAAGAGAACTCTGCTCTTCCATTATTTCTAGAAGAGCAATCGTTTCTTCATGGCCCCAAAATATTTCTTTTCGCCATCTAGAATTAAAAAATAAATTAACCATGAAAAGTGATATGCAGACTTAATCGAAAAAACACTTACCAGTCTTTTCAATCGAATCGTCAGCGTTAATATATTAATAACCACCACAACCTTCTACAACACCACGCAAAACACGAATGAAAAAGTATCTAACGTAACACGTGCGCTACGTTGACAGCTGCATATGACCAGTCGTTCGATCTTTCAATCTTTCGATTCACGTATACATGACAAATTTCGATTCGATCCAGGCGCAGTTATTGGATCGGATCGAATCGATCCCATTTGAATCCAATCTGCGTCTATATGAGATTTTTTTGGTTTGAATCCGGATTCAAGCCGGTTTGAATCTTCCATATATACGATATAATTGTGCGAGCATTCTCGTGTGGAAGATTTCCCCTAGCGGCTTCTGCTGATTGGTGCGGATTTCGTAAAGGCGTTTCCATACAGGGAAATTCTTTACATGGCGACTTCTGAAAAACGCTGTTCATTTCGCAGGAGCGTGTACAAACGGGCACAATTCTAATATGTCGGCTTCTGTCGAGTGCAGTTCACTTCGTAAAAGCGTATTCATGTAAGGGAATTCCAATGTGGCGGCTTCTGAAATTCACCGTTTACTTCGTTGAAGCGCGTGGAAACAGGGAAATTTGTTTTATTGATGCTTCTGGCGAGTGCTGTTCACTTAGTTGGTGCGTGTCTCGCGAATAGCGACGTCGCCACTTTATGCATGAGCGTTACACGAACGATTTGCGGTTATGTGGTTATGTGGTGTAGACATTTGGCGGCAGCGCTGAACGTTCTGTCTATATTTTAGCGCTTTCGAGATATTCAATGATTTGTATTTTGATGTCTACTGGGAATTTATGGAGAGTGCATATTTAAATATTGATTTTAGCATACTTCCACAAAAGATAGGTTTTTGAAATTTTGCAGATTTATGAAATAGAGTATGTAGTTTTTGAGTTCGGTGTTAATTCAAAAATGTAGATAGAAATGTAGATAGAAAGTTTGTGCAAATCAGGGCAGAGCGGGTGTTTAACTCAATTTCTGATTGATTATTGTGAGTGCAAATATATTTGGAAGATGCAAGCAAGCACATTTTGATAATTTAAGAACATATGCTTCAAAGTGTTTGCAGAAGCTGAGCAATTTAAAAATTTTGGTATGTTCGCAGGCATACAGCAGATCATTTTATGGTATGATATTTTGTTTCGAAGTCGAGTTCTAGCTTGGCAAGAAGCAATTACACAAAATGATATCTCTCAAATTTATGATAGATTTTAACTACAAATTGAATTGTATGAGAAAAAACAGTGCGGTTTTTCCATTTTTGATAACGTTTCATTCATTTGCACGTTTAATATTTTGTACTTTGTACCTTGTTCTCGTCTGCGTAAATTCAATAAACCATAAATATAAATGGCTGGATTGTAAAACACCAACCACAGTGGCAATATTACTCTCGTTCACGGTAGTTGTAATAAAAAGAAACCGGGTTAAAAATAGGGTAATTTTTAATCCTTCTCTTTTAAGTAATTTTAGAATGTATAGCATATAACATTTTGATTTGAAAGAGTCATCAGGTTAAACAAATACATAATAGGCATGTTTTTTTGCTCCTCTATCCAGCAGAGAATAGAGCATACGCATTGGAAACACTAGTACAGAAATTATATTCCTCAATTGTAGTTCACGTGCTGAACTATAGAATGTGCTGAACTATAGAATGTGCTGATAGAAAAAAGAAAAGCTCATGAGAAGTTGTTTTTTTCGCTGTGAGGTGGCTTTGGGGTTTTCATGGTTATGTTGAATGTTTTGGAAATTAAAAAAAAAGCCCTCATAATATTTAGAAAGTTAAAAGAAGTAATTTTCTGTTAGTTCTTTTTCTATTTGCAATCGATTTTGGTAGTGTATATTGGTTATTTTCTCCCCTTACTTTGAGCTGTTGTGCGTTACCACAGCTAATACAGAAACCTATGTCAGTCTTAGCGAATGCACTGCTGTTTTATACTTGATCGTTGTTTCGCGGCATAGTTATATTCTGTTTTGTATCGCACTTGCTCATGGTGTTAGGAGACTAGCACAATTTGGCTCAAGTTTATTTACTTGGAATGTCAGCATACTTATTTATTTTATTGAACTCAAAATTTATACAAAAGACTCGCAACTCATCGTTATGTATGAAAAAGCGTGTTTGTAAACTAAATATTAAGCTCTTAATTATGAATACCGAACTAAAATTAAAAAATTCACTATTTATCCGGGGACTAGTGCATTTACCCTATATAAAAACATGTACGGCTTCCATGCCTTCCTTCGGTTTTTATTGTCAAACGACAAAAAAAGTCTAATCATTTTCATAAATTTACACAACCATAATCGCAAATGGTCCATGTACTAACGGCCAGGGCTCACACTTTACTCAATTTGAAGTAGATTTAATTAATTTTTATTTTGAAAATGATAGCTTCTTCCCAACTTCAGTTTCTTCGGATTCTACTCCATTTTCGCTTCGAATTGAATCAAAGAGAGTTTTTCTTTTTCATATTTTTTTTCCTGCATTGAGGTTCGACAGCAACACTTTTCTAGTCTAATGCTGTTTCAATGCAAAGAAAAACTTACTGCAAATCACTAACGCTAAACGTAACTCAAAAATAATGCTGTTTCGCAAAGAAATGCTGAATATTGCAAATATAATAATGTTTTGTGTATAAAACTGATATTATGCTTTAATTGATTTTTTTAATAGCTTCTAATTTGAGTTTTTGACGTTGCTTTCCGTTATAGTAAAAATGATAATGTCCACCTACTTTATATGAAAAAATAAATAATGCTTTACATTAAGTGACCCCAATCGTTCATCTACTTAATTTCTTTCTACTTAAAATCTACTTCAATTTATTTTCAGCTTCTACTTCAAATGTTGTTCACGAATTGTGAGCCCTGCTAATGGCAGCATAAGGTACCCAGGAAGCAATTTAGAAAGCGTTTCCTACAAACGATAGTTTATCGACAATCAACAGACATATCCCTCATACGAAACCGAGCTTGTTCGCAAATATATCAGCAAACAATAATTTTCCTTACGATTAGCGACAAATAATAATAATGCATGCCATATGTATGTACCCTATGGCCCATGCAACTCATTAAAAGGCAACATTACCTAGATATTTTCCCTAGATTGTTTATAATGTTACGATGTTTTATGTTCAACTTTGGCAGCCTTTATTGCTTTATTCTTCCAGTCTTTCAAATTCACTCGACTATGCGTAAATAATTTTAACTTATTTTCAAATCGCAAAAGCAAATTTATTTGAAATCGTTAAAACTATCGCTATTAATTCATAAAAGTGTCACTTTTAACGAGTATATAGGTCATATTTACTCACTAAAACCGCATCTTCTTCAACTCATTAATGAATCGTTACAGGCCGCCTCCATTAGCAATTTCCCATGGCATAGCATTTTGAATTACTAATGGAGGCGGCCTATGGTATGCCTTATTTGATGGCATACCGTAAATGGTAGGCAATATGGTATGCCATTTGTTTGGCCATCTGCCTGGCAATATTTTGACAGTTCTTGATTTTCATGCTCCGTTTCCTATAAGAAAATGTAGGGATTCTGAATTCATAGGGATTTTAAGATCTCGTTGAGCAATACAGATAGTCTACAGAATATGACATTGTGGGAAATAACGAAAAAGTCAAATTTTGATGCGGAATAGTGAAATTATGTACTTATTTTATTTAAAAGAGAATGACTTCTATAGCATTCCCCTTTGTACCCTAGCAAATTACATAATAGTCACATTTTCTTTTTAAATTTCACCCGCTTATCCAAAAAGTGATTTATCCTGCATGTGAAGTATTCATCAGCAGCAGAATTTCTTCACTCTGCACCTAAAATAATTTCTTAAGAGCATTTAACGCTTAGATACAGCGCGCGTCCTTACCGCTTAGATGCATTTTCGGAATGATATTGCATTCCGATGCATGCTGTTTGGTGGATGGCCACCAAACTGTTTGGCGAAGTGAACAGCGGCCGCTAGAAGCCACGATTTTAGAAATTTCCCTTTTGGACACGCCCTATTGAAAACAAATCACAATCTATGTGTTTGTAAACCAGATCGCCGCTCAAATTTCTATGGTTACACGAGATCGGGATTTCAAACCGGTTTTAATCCGATCTTCGTTCAGCCTTACAGTTTGATCCGGCACACATACATATGAACGCTTCGTACAAAACCGGTATTCGCAAATCAAGCTCCTGAAGAGCTTCCGTGCACGTACACAGTCTGCGCACACATACATGGAAATCGGGCTAAAGCTCACGAATTACGGTATATTCCCAATCCTGAATTGGGAAGTGCTGTAAAATCGCTCATTGATAAAATCAAATATCTACTTTGGAATGCCCAAAATTTCGAAACAAATCACAAGAGACTCTTATTTACCTAAAAGGTAATGAAATTGTTTTATTTTTATTGTGTGAATCGTGGCTCAGAGAGGGAGACAAACTTTCGAACCAATCTTATAATATTGAAAAAGCTGATAGGCCGGACTCAATTGGAGGAGGTGTTGCTGTTTTTATTAAAAAAGGTATTTCATTTGCAGCCATAAAACCATTCCCTACTAAAATTATTGAATCCATCGCAACATTGATGTAATGATATGTATGTCATCAAAAAAAATGTATGATATATATATCATCAAAAAAATTCAGTGACTATTTCTCGCGAACACGCCATCCAATTGAGCTGAAACTCTTAGAATACATTGGTGTATATGCAGAATAGGTCCAGGTCTCACTAAATGCCATTTATTTTTAACTCTTTGGCGCCAGCGGCCATTGTAGTGATATTATTATTATACCTATTATTCCCCGTACACAAATAATTTTTGCAAATATGAAGGTAGCATATTGAATTTCAAACGTGTTTTAAATGTGAATCGGATAGTGTTTTGGAATTTTTTAACACCATGTGTGCGCTGAGTGCCTAAAAAAAGAACGGAAAAATTTAAAAATTTTTGAATTGCGATAACTTTTGACAGAGCTATTCAATTATTATAAATTTTTTAGAACATATAAATATTATTGATCTGGAAATATACAAAATCAATGAAGCACAAAGGCTGATTGATAAGTGACAATTTATTGCTCCATGGGTTACATTTTTATATCATAATTCTGTTTATGTGACTATTACGCATATTTTGCAATTTCGTATATAGTACGATATTGGATGGTAAAAATGCTTAGTAGTGTATTTATGTGTAGGTTGCACTTTCATAATTGTATTTGAGCGCGATTGATTCGATTAAAAGAAAATTTAGCTTGCATGCAGAAAGTTAATGAATTGTAATTTATAATTTGCAATAAGTTGCATGCAAAGGTCGATTCCAGGGCATTGCCTGTGCTGATAATGCTGGATATTAAGCATTTAATGAATAAATCGAGTGCAAAGATCACTCCTAGGGCATTGCCCATGACAATAGTGTTTCAACATTTAAAGAATCAAATTAAATTCAAGAAATCGATAGTGTTTAATGACTTAACACGTATTTTTATGATTTGCCATAACTTAAATGCTAATAATAACTATAGGGCAGTGAGTATTTTGAACATTGCCGCCCGCCATGAACCTTCCGAGGTTCTTAATTAGAAGTATTTGTTGATGTGTCGTACCAGGTCGATCTTTGTAATTTCGTCGTTATGGCTGTGGTAGCAAAGCGACGCCTGATGAAAAAGAAGCCTCCACACACAATGGCTAAGGATACGGTGACAGATAGGCTTATGCTGATCCCGTGTTGTCGAACGGTAGACCAGATTGTTCCTTGGTATTTCTCAATAATCTCCAAAGGATTCTTCTGATCGTATTAAGTCTGATGCTACAAGGTCGGGTACGTCTTTTACACTTATGTTCTGATTGAGAACAGGCGGATGTGGAAGAATATAGACCGACAAATTTCGTGAAGAAGCCGACCATGTGGTGGTGAAAAGTGTATTCTCTACTTTAAGACTGCACTCCTGGGAGAGCTTAATAATGCCAGTGTCATTAAGAATCACGTTTCTGCGATCACCTTGACATAATGTCTGCCCAGGTGTTGCTATGGGAGCTGTGAACATCCACGCGTTTGCATCGTGTAGCTGTTTCCACACTATGTTCTTTAATTTGAAGGTATGCACCGGACACGGCTTTCTCCCGTACACCTTGTGGATTTGATTGATGATGCAGTTTGGTTTGGAGTTGACGTCGTATCGAACGTTGATATTCACAAGATACTGGTCAGTAGAGAGCTTGAACAAGTCGTTGAAGGATGTTTCGAAGTATTGCTGCAGATTGTAATTTACTCCTAAAATCCTTGACGGTACGTCAAATGCCTGAAAGGTACTGTTTTGTATTCTTTCTGGAATTGGTGTTGGTTTTATGACATCGTATGGGCGCCTATCAATAATTGGAAGGAAGGCTAGCAGATAGAAGCTGTTTTCGTCAGATGTGAACTGAATGGGCTCAATTGTTTGAAACACAATTTGCACATGATCTGGTAGTAGTGATTGTGTTCTGTTGATGTCTTGTATAGCATCGTTAGTCTTGACGCAATCCCAAATATCTGTGCGGGATGAGAGACTTGATAGTATGCTGGAATATCTGTGGTATACTTCTCGCAAGTAGTTTTCTGCTCGCTGAAAGGTAGACATGATGTTGATGTTGATCTTGTTGTGGTCTGTGGCTTTGTACCAACGACTTAGTTCGTTGATGCGTGCTACCCCCCTTTGTAATTGATTTTGGAATCGCTTCAGCTGCATGTCTATTCTCCCTGAAGTGCTGTTCAGGGTTTTTACTGCTTTAAGCATAAGCTTGTTTTGATTATCTACGGATCGAATGATTTTTTTCTGATTGTCGGATAGACTGTTGATATCCTTGTACACCTCATCGTTTACACCAAACACAGCTGTTAACAGAGATCCCAGTGCTCCGCGCCGTCGTCTCTCATGAAGCAATCTTAGCGTACTCATTTTACGAGCTATTTCCTCCTTGACTTCATCTAAATGTTGTAGAAGCTCATGGCAGCCAATTTCGGATGAACTTTCAGTGGTGGATTGGCACAGTCCTTGAATTTTCGTCACAACTATTTCTACGTTGGTTTGATCGTACCGTGAATTGCTCCAAGGCATTTGGATTTGCATTTTCAGTGCCCCTCTGTGTATTTGTGCTACTCCGAGATGTTCGATGTAAAACCCGGCTGTCAGTTGTGTAATGCTCACATCACAATACGTCTGTGGAATAACGTAACAGATCACCAGCAGAGAAAATAATAATTTGGAAGCTAACCCAGAAGCGTTTATCTTCCTTGTCGAAGGCTTCGTTGACTCCATTCTTTGTTTCTTAGCGTGCTCCGATAAGTACTCTGTCCAGGTGCTACCAAAAGGTGCGATTCTGCCTCGTTTGGACTTGCGTGGTTTTGATGTTACCAATAGTGTTGTGCTGGCAGGTGCTTGCATAGGTGCTTCTTTTGGGGTTTCTGGATTATTTTTTCCAAACGGTAGACGGCATATTTCGGTCACAGGACGTCTAGTGACTCTCCCGTGTAATTTGACGGATACCACTCGAACCATACCATCGGCTCCTGGGTGTACGTCTGTCACTCTCGCGAGTGGCCAATTAGTGGATGGGAAGTTCTCAATTTTTACGAGTACCAAGTTACCCACCTGTAGGTTGGGCTGAACATCCGTCCATTTAGGCCTTTGTTGTAGCCTACTTAGATATTCGAGTTTCCACCGATTCCAGAAATGTTTCCTAATCTGCTGTACTACTTCCCATTTTTTGCTGATGTGTTTGTCGGGAGAGATTGATGGTAGCTCGAACAAGTTACTGCCTGTTAAAAAGTGTCCAGTAGTAATCGCTGCATAGTACTTTGTGTCGCTGCTTATCTCGCACAGAGGTCTTGAGTTTAAACTTGCTTCTATCTGAGCTAGAAGTGTGTAAAGTTCTTCGATGTTTAGTAAGTGTTACCCGATTGATTTGACCAAGTGGCATTTCATTGACTTAACTCCAGCTTCCCAGAGTCCACCGAAGTGTGGACTTCCAGGAGGAATGAATTTCCACTGGATCTCCTCGTTTAGTAGAAGATCCTCGCAATGCTTGGTAGCCTCTGTAAACGCTTTCGTTAACTGTCGTTCACTGCCCACAAAGTTCGTCCCACAGTCGCTATAAATGGTGTGACATTTCCGTCTTCGGGCAATAAATCTCCGAATCGCCGCAATGCATGCTGCTGTTGACAGCTCACTTACGGCTTCTAAATGGAATGCATTGGTGGAAAAACATACGAAAACCGCGATATACGCTTTGGTTGTCTTGGCCCCGCGTCCTCGATTCCATTTGATTGTTATTGGCCCTGCGTAGTCAAGGCCTGTCTGGGCGAAGGGTTTTTCCATTTGAAACCTTGGTGAAGGTAGTTGTCCCATTAGTTGACTGCCTGGCCGAGCTAGAGTTTTGAAGCACGCAATGCATTCGTGAAGTATCCGTTTCACGAATGATTGTGCATTAACGATCCAGAACTCTTGTTGGATTGTTGCTAATACTAGTTGCAGTCCTCCATGTAATGTTTTCAGATGAGTTTGTGTGACAATCAGTTTGGCCAAAGAATCTCTCGGAAGTATAGCAGGATGTTTTGCATCCTCATGGATTGGTGCAAACTGCAACCTTCCGGTAGTCCTGAGAATGCCATTGGCATCAATCCACGGAGTTAGATATTTGAGGCTGCTATTACTCGATACTCTTGAACTGCTGCGTAATGTTGATAGTTCTGTCGCAAAAGCATGTTGCTGCGAAAGTTGTATGCATCTCAGCTTTGCGTCTCGTAACTCATCGAAGGTCAATGATCCGATGCGTTTGTTGTTTTTATGTGATGCGTTATGTATGAATCGACGTATCCATGCCATAACCTTCAGAAGTTTAGGCAGAGACGAGTATCTGCCTAGTATCTCTGGCTCTTGGGCTGGTTCTGTTGCTACTATTCCAACGGTGCGTACTTCGTAAGTCACGGTTTCTTGCTCTACTGCTGACGGTGCTAGGTTTGGCGATGTTGGCATTGCTTGATTTGCAAGCCAACCTGGACCCTTCCACCATAAGGATGAATTAATCAGTTGTTCTGGCCGGACTCCTCTGGAAGCCAGGTCAGCGGGATTGTCGTTGGTGCAAACATGCTGCCACTCGGTAGGGGTTGAACTTTCATGTATCATGCTAACACGATTGGCTACGAACACTTTCCATGTCGCTGCTGGTTTTTGAATCCAGGCCAAGACGATTTTGGAATCTGTCCAGAAATAAGTGTTGACATCCACCCATTTGCAAGCTTGTTTTATTTGCTTCATTGTTTCTAGCATTAAAACAGCACTGCTAAGCTCCAGCCGTGGAATTGATATCGTTTTTAAGGGAGCGACTTTCGATTTTGCACTCAGTAAACATGCCGATGTGTGTCCCTCTGTCGTTACAACTCGTAAATAAATTACTGTTGCATAAGCTACGCTAGATGCATCGCAAAACCCATGCAACTCCATCCTTGCGTTTCTTGTGGAACCGTTCCACCTAGGGATGCGCAGCTTCTCAATAAGTGGTAGTTGTCTTCGTGTTTCAACCCAATCCTTGACTGCAGCCAGAGGAACTTCGTCATCCCAGCCTAACTTTAAAAGCCAGAGTTTTTGCATTGTGATTTTTTCAATGATAATGCAAGGTTGCAACCAACCCAGTGGGTCAAAGAGTTTTGCTATCTCTGACAGTATAGATCGCTTTGTCAGTTTCTGTTCCTCAGCCACTTTAACTTTGAATGAAAAGTTGTCTTGCGCCGGATGCCATTGTAGTCCGAGCGTTTTAACTTCTTCAGATAAAGCTATTTCCAATGGTTTTTTATTTGCCCGATCGCTTTCTGGAATGGCTTCCAAGAGGACGTGGTGGTTAGCTGACCATTTCCGCAGATGAAAACCTCCTTTACTTAGCACTGACTTGAGCTCGTCTTGTATGCGTTTTACTTGGGTGAGATCATTTGAGCCAGTGAGAAGATCGTCCACATAAAAATCCTGAAGAATCATACCAGTGACATCAGGGTATGCATCCCGTTCATCAATTGCCAACTGCTGCAGTGTGCGAATTGCCAGAAATGGCGCGCATGCTGTACCATATGTCACGGTTTTTAGTCTATAATGCCCAATTGGCTCTTTGACGTTGAATCTCCACACTATGCGCTGATATTCACGATCACTTTCGTGAACTTGTATTTGCCGATACATCTTCTCTATGTCAGCGGCAATTACATATTGATGATTGCGCCATCTCAGCAATATGTGTAGAAGGTTCGGTTGTATCGTGGGGCCAACTTGGAGTAGATCATTTAAAGATTTTCCACCGAGTGACTTCTGTGATGCATTGAATACAACACGCAGTCTTGTCGTAGAGCTCGTTTCCTTAAGGGGTTACCCCCACTTGTAACTTTTAAGTTTTTCGTTTTTTTTTTGTTGCAATTTTTTTAAGTATAACTATCTAAGAATACGTCCTTCAAATTTCAAGTCGATCCAAACATAATTACCCGAGATATGAGCGTTGAAAGAGAAGAAACTGTTGCTTATACAACCGTTACTTATACTTATAAACACGTTTTTCTCGAAATGACATCTTTGAAGTCGGTGACCAAAATTACTCGAAAACTACTGAGCCGATCTTTTTGAAACTTAGCAGGCTTATTAAATACATAAAAATGTAGTGTTTGATCGTTCGATTTATTTTTTTAATTAAAAATGGCCGTTTTATAGCAAAATGACGACCATTTTTTTAAGTGAAAATCGAAATATTAACTTTGACTGTCCGCCATTTTGCGAAAAATGGATATTGTTTTAAATCCTTCGATCAAACACTAGTTTATTCTGTTATTTAAGTAAGTCCATCACTATTTGTTGTTTCAGATGATCCAGTTCGACACAATTTTGGTCACCGCAAAAGGTGAAAATTAAAATTCCATTGTTTTGACGGCCATTTGTAATTAAATCATGTAATATTTTTCAATAAAAAAATTAGTGAAAGGTGTTCAAAGTATGTTCTTTAAGAAAATATAACAGTCGTTTAAAAACATTTCGTAGTTTTGTCAAAATAAATTCATGAAAATGACCTATTTTATTGCGCTACAAGTGGGGGTAACCCCTTAATGACCTCATGATGTGGTAAAAAGTAACAATTAGTATTTTGAACTAAATTGTCTGGTACCTTCTCCATATGGTCGAGCCTTAGATATTCTTCCATGAATGCATGGTATTCTTTCATCCGCTCAGGATTACTAGCGAGGCGCTGTTCTAACTGCCGAAATCGAATATATGCCATTCGTACCGACTCTTTCAGATCCCTTCTATGGTCAACGCTTGATTTGAACGGCAACATAACTGTGTATGTCCCACTTGCGCTTCTGGTCGTATTTTCAACGTAGTGCTGTTCTGCTTCGAGGTCTTCTGGTGTTTGTTTAAGATCTACCGATGGCTCCTCGATTTCCCAAAATCGTCTGAGACTCTTATCCAGTTCCTCGTAAGCTACGAAAGAAACTGACCCTGATTCAGCGCGTGCGTCAGCCAATGATCCGAACAAAACCCAGCCAAGTTTGGTTTTCTGAGCACACGGCTGTCCGTGTATAAAACCTCGGTCCAAAATACTACCGTATACGTCGGCACCGAGAAGCAAATCAATGTGCGATGGACGGTTGAAATCGAGATCATCTAGTCTCAAGTTTCTGATCTGCCTGGGCAAGTCTACATTTATGTTAGTGGCAGGTAACACGGCTGTAATTTTCGGGATGACTAATGCCGAAAACTGTAGAAGAGCGTCCTTCCCCTTCCTTCCCAGGTTGGCTGTGATCTCTACTACCCCTCTCGTAGTCACTGCCTCCGAACATCCAATGCCTCCAGTAGTCATTTTAGAGTGTTTGTGCGGTAGTCCCAAAAGTTGAACAGCCGATTCTGTTATAAATGACTTTTGCGAGCCAATGTCCAGTAATGCTCGCAGTTTGACTATTGCACCTTCGTTGGTTTTTATTGCGATAAGTGTTGTTGCAAGCAGTATCTGAGCGGTGGAAAGAAGTGTGCTATGTGCTTGTATCGCAGTAGAAGCTGATGTAGGCAATGCTGATTCTATCGACTTGGTTTTATTGCCTCCATCATCGGTTGCGTGCAAAAGTGTGTTATGTCGCTTTGGACAGAGTTTGCAATTTCTTTTTGACTGGCATTGTTTCACTGCATGTTGATCTGAGAGGCAGTTGAAGCACAGTTTCTTACTCTTGACAATTTGTCGTCGTAAGTCTATTGATGCTTTCTTAAACTGATCGCATTCAAATAAGCGATGATGGTGATTGCACATAGCGCAGCGTGTTGGTTGCACTTGAGCAGTGTGCGTTATTGTCTTCTTGAACGGCCTTGTATTCGCACATGGGCTTTCAATGTTAACGCGTCTAACATCGTGAACCGTTGCGTCAAGAAAGCTATGAACTTCTCAAGTGTTGGTACTTCTTTGCTGGTGCTTATCGCTTGTTACGTTGTAACAAGAACTCGGGGCCTAAACAACGACCAATTGACAAGCATGTACGGGCGTACACCTCGCAATGCCGAGCCGTTTGCCATTAAAGGAAAAAAAAAATTGCAACCCTTCCCGGGAAGGGTTGCCCATGTTTAAACCGCGAAACCACCACTCAAATTGATAGGCTAACAAATGTTGTTTGGAATGTCGCATCCGACTTGTGTCGTGTACTAGTCGGATGTCGATGATTTAGCACTAAGCTAAAATAATGCTACTTAGTATATAGATATACCTTACATGCCGTAGAGATAAGACTAAATTAAGAATTAAACTAATTAAATCTAAGCGACGCGCTGTCGACGGAGTGGCTGAAGCAGGGTCGGTGCGTCCACTCGCTGGTAATCTCGGAGTTGGCTGTGTTGCGGGTGAGCCATCACCTGAAAGAGAACTATATAAATTTTTCATGTTCTTCAATCACCTACCCATACATACTTACCGGCAACCTCCCACGGAACTCCCGATGACTCGCCAACCGCCGGGCAACGAGGCGTTCGCCAGGGACTCGCGGTGGATCTCTTCACGTCGACCTGAAATGCACGAGAAATACCACAAAGAATCGGTCCGGAAACACGAAGCTGAAAGGAATACTTATCTGAAGGAATGCACCACCGACCGGTAGCTGCCAAGTCGTCCTCCTTTGTCACCGTTTCGCCAGCCAACACCCCGCTACAACCCGCCACCACCGGATTCCCAGGACGCAACGCGACGAACCACCGTATGTTAACACCCGCGAAACTGATGCATATACGCGAAACACCCCAATCCACCGTACGACTCAAATCAATTCAAATTCAATTCAATTCAGTCAATTCAAAATATAAACATCCCGAGATCTGTCACTGCGCACTAGATCACAATCACCTGCACAATTCCGAAATCAGCTGGGTTCCATGGAGTGAGTCGAAGCAGCAGACATTCACGATGGATTCGAAATTCGAACAGGTGGAAGACGTCGAATAGGTCGAATATGTCGAATATTCGACACGAGCAGCGAGAGTAGCGGTACGTGTCGGAGAACCGCTATTCGTGGACAGAATGGGAAGAACAGCTCGGAGCGTGCTTTTTTTCTTTTTCAACTGGCAGTGGAAGCGGACGGACGTTATCGAATCGACTTAGTGAAGGCGCATGTGGCGCATGTGGTAAATTTTGCTTGGCTTTCGTTCTTTCTTTTTCAACTGGCAGTGGAAGCGGACAGACGTTATCGATTCGACTTAGTGAAGGCGCATGTGGCGCATGTGGTAATTTTGTTTGGCTTTCGTTTTCCCTTTTTCAACTGGCAGTGGAAGCGGACGGACGTTATCGAATCGACTTAGTGAAGGCGCATGTGGCGCATGTGGTAATTTTGCTTGGCTTTCGTTTTCCCTTTTTTCAACTGGCAGTGGAAGCGGACGGACGTTATCGATTCGACTTAGTGAAGGCGCATGTGGCGCATGTGTGGAAGCGGACAGACGTTATCGAATCGACTTAGTGAAGGCGCATGTGGCGCATGTGGTAATTTTGTTTGGCTTTCGTTTTCCCTTTTTCAACTGCCAGTGGAAGCGGACGGACGTTCTCCAATCGGCTCAGCGAAGGCGCATGTGCGAAGGCGCCTGTGCAGATTTGCGTGGTTTCCACCTGTTACTACGTACAATTGAAGTGGCCGGGCGTTCTCCAATCGGCTCAGCGAAGGCGCATGTGCGAAGGCGCCTGTGAAGATTTGCGTGGTTTCCACCTGTTACTACGTACAATTGAAGTGGCCGGGCGTTCTCCACTTGGCTCAGCGAAGGCGCATGTGCGAAGGCGCCTGTGAAGATTTGCGTGGTTTCCACCTGTTACTACGTACAATTGAAGTGGCCGGGCGTTCTCCAATCGGCTCAGCGAAGGCGCATGTGCGAAGGCGCCTGTGAAGATTTGCGTGGTTTCCACCTGTTACTACGTACAATTGAAGTGGCCGGGCGTTCTCCATTTGGCTCAGCGAAGGCGCATGTGCGAAGGCGCCTGTGAAGATTTGCGTGGTTTCCATCTGTTACTACGTACAATTGAAGTGGCCGGGCGTTCTCCAATCGGCTCAGCGAAGGCGCATGTGCGAAGGCGCCTGTGCAGATTTGCGTGGTTTCCACCTGTTACTACGTACAATTGAAGTGGCCGGGCGTTCTCCAATCGGCTCAGCGAAGGCGCATGTGCGAAGGCGCCTGTGCAGATTTGCGTGGTTTCCACCTGTTACTACGTACAATTGACGTGACCGGGCGTTCTCCATTTGGCTCAGCGAAGGCGCATGTGCGAAGGCGAAGTATCAGCGAAGTATCGCAGGACTTTTTTTGGCCAAGGGAATTGCGAATAATACAGTGTAACACATTTGGCAATGAGGAAGGCATTTTTTTACGTAAGTGAGAAGACAAAAAAATTAATTTTTATTTTATAACTATGATGAAATATGAAATTTATTGAAATTGTGTAACTGTATATTTACGCGAAGCGCAATCGAAATGACATCTTCTTAATGAATGCTACGTCGTCGGTATAAATGCTATCAGTTGTTGTCGTTTTGGACAAGATAAAAATATTCATGAGTCTAAGGAAAGCTAAGTTATTATTTGATCCATCGAACGCGGTAGAAGCTGTCATTTCATGATTTATTTCTTTGATAATAACATTTTCGATTAAAAGTTTATTAGAAACAGTTCAAATACCCAAAAAAAAAAAGGTTAAATTAAAGTGTATTAATTTACTAAAATCTGAACGAAAACATTTTATTGTGTCATAGTCGGCTAAGATAAGAGAAGATAAAAATATACAAGTAGATTGATTGGGACAAGTAGTTCCGAGAACACACAAAAAAAAAAACAGATTTGAGTGGTGGTCGACGAAATAGGCAGCTTGTGGCAGGTGCTCGCTCGCGTATATATAGACGTGTAGGTGTATCGCCCCGTAGCGGAGGGGTGATTGTTCGCGAAGGCGTATCCGGTGAGCCGAACCTCACTCAGCGGCTCTCGGCTCAATATTGGGTGAGTGAGTGGCGCCCACGACCCGTCTCCGACGAGTTACACCCGGGACCCAAACGAGCCGAACCGGAACTCGACCCCCCCTAGACCGGGAGGGTAACAAATTGGCGCCCAACGTGGGGCCCCAAAAACGTTGTTAACCCAATCGCGAACATATTACGGAGGTACTGGAACGTTGACCATTCAACGTAGGTATCGACACCCGGAAAAGAAAAAAATAAAATCTCGTGAAAAGTTAAAGTCGAATGCGTGTAAAGTGTTAGTGAACCGAAGTGTGGAACTCAGGACGGGACTCAGACGCAGCAGCAGGAAATCCGTCGGAATCTTAGGTGACCAGGCGGTGAGAGTATAGAGCCATCCGATTAGACGGGAGTAACCTGGCGCGGAGGAACACCTTATTTAACATATTTGGAATTTGTAATTGAAAAAAAAAAAATTTTGAAAGTTAATCACATATACTTAGTTTGTTTTCCTTCTTAGTTGATAGTTAGCCTTAGGGTATCCCTTTTAGGACTGATCGGGATCTACAGCCAGGATGGCGTCAAAAACGAAGATACTTATAGACCGACTTAACAAGGACGAGCTGACGTACGAGCTAGAAATCAGGGGTCAGCCGACTGGAACCGTTGAGGCCATGCGGAAGACTCTTCGAGTAGCATTGAGGGCGGAGGCGTCCATGGAAACCTCCTTGGTTTCTGTGAAGGAATATCCGTACTCTTTGGAAGAGGACATCAGTGCCGTAAAGGACAAACTGGCCGAAATTCTCGCGCTGATCGCAGCGTTCTCAGGGACACCACAGACGTCAGAGTTTCTTAAAATCAAGGCGAAAATCGAGTTCGGTATGCGCCGTTTGCAGAAGACCCAACCCGAAGGGGAGGATATGTGTGAGGAGGCCGGCAAACTGAGGGTACAACTGATTATGGCTATGGGAGAGCTCCTAGTTAAAGCCGAGGGAGAGGGTGAAGATGTAGGGGCAGACGCGGAACAGGACGATGGCAGCGCTGGTGAGCGAGAGTCTCAAGGCGTAGGTGACGGTGTGGAACCAGTAGCGGCCAGAAACAGGGAACCAGTCCAAGCGGCGGAGGACTTAGGGAATCCCATCTTCTCCACGCCTCGGTCCTCTATGCCTGTGTACAAGGGTCAGGAGGTTTCCAAATGGGGTTTGCGCTACACCGGAGATTCGGGGTCCTTGAGTGCCTTTCTCGAGCGAGTGGAGGAGCTGAGAGAGGCCAGGGGAGTAACCACGAGGCAGTTGTTCCAATCCGCGGTCGAAATGTTTGAAGGGAAGGCACTGGTATGGTACCGAGCCAACCGGACACGAGTGCACTCATGGCGGGAACTGGTAGCTGAGATGCGTGCGGAATTCTTACCACCGGATTATGATGACCGACTGCTCACGGAGATAGGTAGACGAACGCAAGGTCCAGAAGAATCCATCGGGGTGTACGTGTCGGCTATGGAGGGTTTGTTCCGGCGTCGAGCCACCCCTTGCACCGAAGAAGAGAAACTAAAGATTCTTCGCAAAAACCTGTCGCCATTCTATCAAACACAATTGGCCCTTACTTCAGTGCAGACGATCGCTGACCTAATCCGAGTGGGACGCTCCTTAGAGGCGACGCGAATCTCCGTGGAAGCTTATCTTCCACCACCCATCAGGAAGTCGAACCGACTTCTAGAACCAGACTTGGCCTACGTGGGCGGAGCCGAGAGCGAGAACATAGCAGTGCTACAGAGAAATGTCCTTCAATGTTGGAATTGTAGGGGAAGTGGGCATATGTCTCGAGACTGTAGAGAACCACAGCGATGTTACGGATGTGGGCGAATGGGCGCCCGGAGGGCGACTTGTCCAAATTGTCAAGGCTCTTCAAATAGACCACGGAACGCACGGAATCCGCAGAGTGAACGACGTCCAGCTGGTTCTTCTCAGGAAGGCTTGGAGGGGAGGGGACTCCCAATGCAAACATCGGGAAACGGGCGCTGTGTCCAGTAGGCGGCCGTCTGGACACTAAGGAGGATAGGGGTGGAGCCGCGGAAGAGGCACGAGTAGAATACATACTGGCAAAAAGGCAAGGGGACAGTCGACCGCACCTGGAGGTGGATATCCACGGTCGGAAGTTCCTTGGCCTGGTGGATTCGGGCGCGTCACACACCGTACTAGGTGGAGAAGGTTGGAAGGCCCTAGAGGAGTTGGGTGTAGAACTCATGGATTCCGACCAGAAGATTATTCGCCTGGCTAACAGCCAGGGGTGTGCGATTGCTGGGACAGTAGTAGTTCCACTAATATTGGAGAATAAAGTAGAGTGGCTACGAGTTCTGGTCGTACCGGCTATCCCGCAGAGCCTCATCCTCGGTGTAGATTTTGTCAGGCGGTTTGGGTTAATACTGGCAATAAGTGAGGAGAGTTGGAGCTTCTTGAGTGCCTTGGAGGGAGAGGCCGCCGAACAGTTGAAGTCAAGGAGTCGTTTGACGGGAATAGAAGAAGCAGCGCTCAGTCATCTGCTAGAAGGGGAGTTTCGGTCCATGGGGGATGGCATCGGTTGCACCGGGAGAGTAGAACATGTAATCAAGACCAACTCACCTCCAATCAAGCAACGATACTATCCGGTGTCTCCAGCCGTACAGAAACATATTGATGCCGAATTGAACGAGATGATCAAAGATGGGATAGTGGAACCATCGTCGAGTCCCTGGGCCTCACCGATCATCCTTGTGAAGAAGAAAGACGGAACGTATCGATTCTGCGTAGACTATCGCAAGTTGAATCGAGTCACGGAACATGATGCGTACCCGCTACCCTACGTGTCGGCTACTCTAGATAAGCTACGTGACGCAAAGTACCTATCGTCACTGGATGTAAAGTCAGCCTACTGGCAGGTGCCCATGGCGGAGCAGTCCAAGAAGTTTACCGCGTTCACCGTGCCACACCGAGGGTTATTCCAGTTTAAAAGGATGCCTTTCGGGCTACAGAACGCGCCGGCGACTTGGCAACGTCTTATCGATCAGGTTCTGGGACCCGATTTGGAACCTTATGTGTTCACTTATCTCGACGATATTATCGTTGTAACCCAAGACTTTGCCAAACACATGGAAATTTTGAGGGAAGTGTTCAGGCGTCTAAGACAGGCTGGATTGAAAGTATCCCGTGACAAGTGTGAGTTCTGCCGTTCCCAGCTCAAATACTTGGGCTATGTGGTCGACGAGAAGGGGCTGAATGTGGACCCGGACAAGGTCAAGAGCGTGTCGCAGATCCCTTCGCCTACGAATGTGAAGGGGGTAAGGCAGTTCCTGGGTATGGTGTCGTGGTATCGGAGGTTTATACCCGACTTTGCCACGATGACGGCACCACTAACGAACCTACTAAAGAAAAACCAGAAGTTCGAGTGGACCCAGGACTGTGAAACCGCCTTCACCCAGGCGAAAATCAAATTATCGACCGCACCCATCCTCACCTGTCCGGACTACACCCTCCCCTTCTCAATCCAAACGGACGCATCAGATCTGGGTCTCGGAGCCGTATTGTCCCAACACCAGGCAGACGGTGAAAAGGTAATCTGCTACCTCAGCCGGTCGCTATCGAAGTCTGAGCGGAAATATTCAACCACCGAGAAGGAGTGCCTGGCGGTCTTGTGGGCAGTGGAAAAACTGAGGCCTTATGTGGAAGGGGCCAAGTTTACGGTAGTCACGGACCACTATTCACTCGTGTGGTTGAACAACCTGAAAGACCCGACAGGACGGTTGGCAAGGTGGGCAATACGCTTACAGCAGTATCCTTTCGATATTGTACATCGGAAAGGTAAAGAGCACCTAGTACCAGATGCGCTATCACGGATGTTACCCCAAGGAGAAGTGGCAATGCTGGAGACTGTGAGGGATACATGGGTCGAGACGATGAAGCAAAGGGTGCTAAACGCCCCAGAACGCTTCGCGGGCTGGCGTGTGGCTGAGGACTCTTTGTGGAAACATGTGCCGGGGAGATATCCAGAACTAGAGGGGTCTGAGGCGTGGAAACGAGTCGTTCCAAAGAGCGAAAGGAAGGCCATACTCCACCGGTGTCATGACGAACCAACGGCAGGTCATATGGGGGCCAGTCGCACACTAAGTCGAGTGGCGACAAGGTTTTATTGGCCCAAGATGTCCGCCGACGTAGTCAGCTATGTGCGAAAGTGCAAGGTCTGCCAGGCGAACAAGGTCGAAAGGAAAGCTCCCGCGGGATTCATGGTTTCTCGAAGCGGAGAACCTCGGCAGCCTTGGGAGATGGTATGCGTGGACTTGGTAGGGCCATTACCTCGGTCCAGCCAGGGGCATACCACGATTCTAACCGTCTTGGATTATGTTACCAAGTTCACCCTGCTCTTCCCTTTGCGGCAGGCGACGGCAGTAGCGGTGTGTCGTGTGCTAGAAGAGCAAGTGTTCTTAATGTTCGGAGCACCGAAGTGGCTTGTTTGCGATAATGGGGTCCAATTCCGGGGGACGTTACTTCAACGATTAGCTGAGACATACGGAACCGAAATCAAATATACGGCGTTATACCATCCTCAGGCCAATCCGGCCGAGAGAAGGAACCAGGATATAAAAAGGATGTTGCGTTCTTATGTAGCTGATAATCACCGAGAGTGGGATCGAAGTTTGGCCAAGATAGCATGCGCGTTAAGAACTTACAAACACGAAGTGACCCAAATCACACCATATTTCTACAATTTTGGACGCGAGATGGTAACTTTCCACGAAAATAAGGAACGACCCGAAGGGGGACAGGAGGGTCTAGAGCCCACAGTCAGAGCGGAGGCACTCACGAAAGTACGTCAGGAAGTGTGGGAGAAAATGCAACAGGCAGCCCGGCAGAGTACGAGACGCTATAACTTGCGAAAAAGAGATGCGAGGTATGAAGACGGGGATCCCGTGTGGCGAAGGAATTTCACCATTTCGGACGCGACAAAATATTATTCCGCGAAACTAGCGCCTGAATATCTGGGTCCCTTTTGGATCGGCGAACGCGTGTCCGGCTGGACGTATAGGTTGGTGGACGAGAAGGGTCAAAGCGCAGGGACCTGGCACGCGAAAGACCTGAAGCGGTATGTGCACTAAGGACACGGTGGGAAAGTAACAAGCGCGACGCGGTATCGGCGGGCAGACCGGTATCCTGGCCTTAGAATCTAAATCTTATCTAGTAATCATAACACTAACAATTTCCCTTAAGGACTAAACACAGAAAAGTCGCTTTCAGAATACCTTAAGCTATAAAAGCTCAGAACCTAAATCATCTCGGCGATGAGTTAGGTGAGTCCACCTGACGCTTCGCTGGCACTGGCGATCCTGGTACGCGGAATTTGGCCTTAATTCAAATGGCTTGGTAGCCGATCGCTCATTCGCACATTCCTTCCCTCTTGCATTCGTGGCGTTTTATCAAAAAAACACCCCACGGAATTTGGAATTAGTTTCGAAAATTTTCCTGGACCTAGTTGGATTAATAAAATTATAGCAGGAATAGAGAAATTACTGGAGTTCGGGGTAGATTAGTAAGGCACTAGGAGGTAGTTAGGGGAATTAGGTAGACTAATCAGATAATAGAATGAATTAATAATGTTAACTACTGGTAATTAAAAGGTGGTAGTTTAGGGCACAGAACTATTTGGATTCTTGATATTCGCTACAGGTAGTCATTAGGCGTTGGTTAAGATCACAAGATTACTTGGATCGTTAAAATTAATTACTCGTATCAGTAAGGGATTAGCTTAAGACACTGAATTACTAGGATTTAATTAGTGAAAAATTATTGGGGTAGGCTTAGCGTGAAATTAGGGTGGTGATTCAGGTTAAGGAGCGGAGATCAATCGCCGAGTTAGGTAGGGACAGGAGGGCTAATAAACTAAGGTTCGGTCACAGTTCGGATAACCGGGGCTAGTCACGAGCTCGGTTCTCACGAACTCAACATAGGAGGGTGGAGTACCAAGCCCCTCAGGTTAGGCTCTCTTAGAAGATAGCCAAAGGTAGGTAGCGAGAGTACTCATCCCAATAACCAAGCTGAAAGTAAGGTGCCGGGGGTAGGAATAAGATATACAAGTACGGATGCGTATGTGGATATATCTATCCGTATGTATTTATATAAATAGGGTTAGGCAATCGGGGCGAAATAATTTCCATGGGGGAGATATATGAGGATTATCAGTTTTACCTCAGGCACTGATTGGCGCTACCTACTTTGCTTAATAGCTATCAAATTTAGTTATATCACAGATAAGCGGATTTCGAGGAAATCCTCTTCCAGTAAGGGGGGAGTTGTTACGTTGTAACAAGAACTCGGGGCCTAAACAACGACCAATTGACAAGCATGTACGGGCGTACACCTCGCAATGCCGAGCCGTTTGCCATTAAAGGAAAAAAAAAATTGCAACCCTTCCCGGGAAGGGTTGCCCATGTTTAAACCGCGAAACCACCACTCAAATTGATAGGCTAACAAATGTTGTTTGGAATGTCGCATCCGACTTGTGTCGTGTACTAGTCGGATGTCGATGATTTAGCACTAAGCTAAAATAATGCTACTTAGTATATAGATATACCTTACATGCCGTAGAGATAAGACTAAATTAAGAATTAAACTAATTAAATCTAAGCGACGCGCTGTCGACGGAGTGGCTGAAGCAGGGTCGGTGCGTCCACTCGCTGGTAATCTCGGAGTTGGCTGTGTTGCGGGTGAGCCATCACCTGAAAGAGAACTATATAAATTTTTCATGTTCTTCAATCACCTACCCATACATACTTACCGGCAACCTCCCACGGAACTCCCGATGACTCGCCAACCGCCGGGCAACGAGGCGTTCGCCAGGGACTCGCGGTGGATCTCTTCACGTCGACCTGAAATGCACGAGAAATACCACAAAGAATCGGTCCGGAAACACGAAGCTGAAAGGAATACTTATCTGAAGGAATGCACCACCGACCGGTAGCTGCCAAGTCGTCCTCCTTTGTCACCGTTTCGCCAGCCAACACCCCGCTACAACCCGCCACCACCGGATTCCCAGGACGCAACGCGACGAACCACCGTATGTTAACACCCGCGAAACTGATGCATATACGCGAAACACCCCAATCCACCGTACGACTCAAATCAATTCAAATTCAATTCAATTCAGTCAATTCAAAATATAAACATCCCGAGATCTGTCACTGCGCACTAGATCACAATCACCTGCACAATTCCGAAATCAGCTGGGTTCCATGGAGTGAGTCGAAGCAGCAGACATTCACGATGGATTCGAAATTCGAACAGGTGGAAGACGTCGAATAGGTCGAATATGTCGAATATTCGACACGAGCAGCGAGAGTAGCGGTACGTGTCGGAGAACCGCTATTCGTGGACAGAATGGGAAGAACAGCTCGGAGCGTGCTTTTTTCTTTTTCAACTGGCAGTGGAAGCGGACGGACGTTATCGAATCGACTTAGTGAAGGCGCATGTGGCGCATGTGGTAAATTTTGCTTGGCTTTCGTTCTTTCTTTTTCAACTGGCAGTGGAAGCGGACAGACGTTATCGATTCGACTTAGTGAAGGCGCATGTGGCGCATGTGGTAATTTTGTTTGGCTTTCGTTTTCCCTTTTTCAACTGGCAGTGGAAGCGGACGGACGTTATCGAATCGACTTAGTGAAGGCGCATGTGGCGCATGTGGTAATTTTGCTTGGCTTTCGTTTTCCCTTTTTTCAACTGGCAGTGGAAGCGGACGGACGTTATCGATTCGACTTAGTGAAGGCGCATGTGGCGCATGTGTGGAAGCGGACAGACGTTATCGAATCGACTTAGTGAAGGCGCATGTGGCGCATGTGGTAATTTTGTTTGGCTTTCGTTTTCCCTTTTTCAACTGCCAGTGGAAGCGGACGGACGTTCTCCAATCGGCTCAGCGAAGGCGCATGTGCGAAGGCGCCTGTGCAGATTTGCGTGGTTTCCACCTGTTACTACGTACAATTGAAGTGGCCGGGCGTTCTCCAATCGGCTCAGCGAAGGCGCATGTGCGAAGGCGCCTGTGAAGATTTGCGTGGTTTCCACCTGTTACTACGTACAATTGAAGTGGCCGGGCGTTCTCCACTTGGCTCAGCGAAGGCGCATGTGCGAAGGCGCCTGTGAAGATTTGCGTGGTTTCCACCTGTTACTACGTACAATTGAAGTGGCCGGGCGTTCTCCAATCGGCTCAGCGAAGGCGCATGTGCGAAGGCGCCTGTGAAGATTTGCGTGGTTTCCACCTGTTACTACGTACAATTGAAGTGGCCGGGCGTTCTCCATTTGGCTCAGCGAAGGCGCATGTGCGAAGGCGCCTGTGAAGATTTGCGTGGTTTCCATCTGTTACTACGTACAATTGAAGTGGCCGGGCGTTCTCCAATCGGCTCAGCGAAGGCGCATGTGCGAAGGCGCCTGTGCAGATTTGCGTGGTTTCCACCTGTTACTACGTACAATTGAAGTGGCCGGGCGTTCTCCAATCGGCTCAGCGAAGGCGCATGTGCGAAGGCGCCTGTGCAGATTTGCGTGGTTTCCACCTGTTACTACGTACAATTGACGTGACCGGGCGTTCTCCATTTGGCTCAGCGAAGGCGCATGTGCGAAGGCGAAGTATCAGCGAAGTATCGCAGGACTTTTTTTGGCCAAGGGAATTGCGAATAATACAGTGTAACACATTTGGCAATGAGGAAGGCATTTTTTTACGTAAGTGAGAAGACAAAAAAATTAATTTTTATTTTATAACTATGATGAAATATGAAATTTATTGAAATTGTGTAACTGTATATTTACGCGAAGCGCAATCGAAATGACATCTTCTTAATGAATGCTACGTCGTCGGTATAAATGCTATCAGTTGTTGTCGTTTTGGACAAGATAAAAATATTCATGAGTCTAAGGAAAGCTAAGTTATTATTTGATCCATCGAACGCGGTAGAAGCTGTCATTTCATGATTTATTTCTTTGATAATAACATTTTCGATTAAAAGTTTATTAGAAACAGTTCAAATACCCAAAAAAAAAAAAGGTTAAATTAAAGTGTATTAATTTACTAAAATCTGAACGAAAACATTTTATTGTGTCATAGTCGGCTAAGATAAGAGAAGATAAAAATATACAAGTAGATTGATTGGGACAAGTAGTTCCGAGAACACACAAAAAAAAAAACAGATTTGAGTGGTGGTCGACGAAATAGGCAGCTTGTGGCAGGTGCTCGCTCGCGTATATATAGACGTGTAGGTGTATCGCCCCGTAGCGGAGGGGTGATTGTTCGCGAAGGCGTATCCGGTGAGCCGAACCTCACTCAGCGGCTCTCGGCTCAATATTGGGTGAGTGAGTGGCGCCCACGACCCGTCTCCGACGAGTTACACCCGGGACCCAAACGAGCCGAACCGGAACTCGACCCCCCCTAGACCGGGAGGGTAACACGCTTTCTGCCACTCAGCCCTCGATTCTTTGTCGAGTTTGCTGTTCAGAATGAAGATAACGGCAAGATCGAAACCATTGATCTTTAGTGTCTTCAAACTTGCTGTAAGCTGGTTGGTGGTGTTCACCATGTCCTTCAACCCATTCGTATCATTTGGTTGACATAAACTCTCATTCCACCAACGTTGCATTAGCTCCTGTGCTATGAGTTTGACGTTGTCATATCTTTCGCACAGTAGGGACCATGCGGCTTCATAGTTGCCACCGACTATGTTCAGATGACTGATGAGCCGTTCAGCATCTCCCTTCAGGTTGCTGCGGAGATACTGCATCTTCTGTACACTAGATAACGTTGCATTCGAGTGCACCATGCTTTGATAAAGGTCACGGAAAGCTATCCACTTTTCATAATCACCATCGAATACAGGGATTTTTATTCGCTCGAGCTGGAGGCTGTCTCCCGCACTCGCCATTGGCTGCAATTGTTGAGTTGATGGTCCAGCCCGTGGAAGTTCAGCACAGAAACTGTTCACTCCATCTCTGAATATTGTTTTTTACGCCAAGACGAGGTCTTCCATTTTCCCATAGTCTTCTGCGTACTTTTGCAGCAATACTTTGTCCTCTGCTTGTAAATGAGCATGTGTTTGAGCATGAATTCCCTCACATGCCCTCCATTGTTCTTCAAGCTGCTGCAACCTGGTCTCAAAGTATGCCAGAGAATGGCGACTGGTTCCATCCTTACTGAAATTCGCTATGACTCGGTTGATGCTGTCGAAGTTGAGCTTCTGCGTTGCAATGAGACTGGCCATTTCTACTTTCTGATGTTTTCCGAATATCCTATATCCGGTTCGAAGGACCAATGATCTGGAAATATACAAAATATATGAAACACAAAGGCTGATTGATAAGTGACAATTTATTGCTCCATGGGTTACATTTTTATATCATAATTCTGCTTATGTGACTATTACGCATATTTTGCAATTTCGTATTTAGTACGATATTGGATGGTTAAAATGCTTAGTAGTGTATTTATATGTAGGTTGCACTTTCATAATTGTATTTGAGTGCGATTGATTCGATTAAAAGAAAATTTAGCTTGCATGCAGAAAGTTAATGAATTGTAATTTATAATTTGCAATAAGTTGCATGCAAAGGTCGATTCCAGGGCATTGCCTGTGCTGATAATGTTGGATATTAAGCATTTAATGAATAAATCGAGTGCAAAGATCACTCCTAGGGCATTGCCCATGAAAATAGTGTTTCAACATTTAAAGAATCAAATTAAATTCAAGAAATCGATAGTGTTTAATGACTTAACACGTATTTTTATGATTTGCCATAACCTAAATGCTAATAATAACTATAGGGCAGTGAGTATTTTGAACAATTATATAGTTGTAAATTTGTGTTGCTTTTGATGAGCATGTTGGGAACCCTATAAATAGGGCAGGCGCTGAAAGTGAAAATCTTCAAATCATCGGATCTCCTGAAAAAATGTCGTTTCTTGGAAAAAAAAATTCAATCATATATAAATTTTATGCTTTGTGTACACAGCCAAAGTAAAAAATTTCAAATTTTAAAACGGGCACGCCAATTAACCCTTTCCAAATTAACCTATATATTTAGCATTAAAAACTTCCGTTCACGGAAACTCACGATTTGAGGACCAGGTCTGATAGAACTGATTTTGACATGAAGGCAATTTTGTGCCAGTGGTGCCAGTTTGAAAAATTACTAAGCAAAATAACTGCTTTTTACCCTATAAATTCTGATTCAGTCTTTCGATTTTGACGAAATTTACACAAAAGCTGAACCTTATTTAACACCACGTTTGGTAGAAATTTGAGTGAAAACTTCGATTGGAGCTGCCAGCTATGGTAATTTTGGTGTCTTCAATTTGAAAAATTCTTGAGGAAATAAAGCTCTTTGCCCTATAGCTTCCAGTACAGTCATTGAATCATAACGAAATTCAAACGGGATCTGAAATTTTAGTAGGCAGAATTCAGTAGAAATTTAATTTCAAATGAATGATAGGGTTGCTAGCTATGTTCGTTTTTGTATTTTTTGGCATACCTTTAGTAAGTGATTTTATCAAAGAATTTTCAAATCGTAATGATCTTAGAGTGAAAATGAGCACCACATATTAAGATCTAGAAAATTTAAAAACTTTTGCGAATGGTAACCCTAAATTTCTTCGCATCCGTTTAACTTCCAATGCAGTCCTTGGGTCAAAACGAAATTCGCACAGCAGGTTGACTTTAACGTAAGGCAGATGAAACATATTTCTTGTTACGGTGCTAGCAAAGGGTTGCCAGCACTAAGCCATTTTGTTATTTTCGTTCCAATAAATGCTTGCATTAAGTATTTTCATCGCAAACATTTGCAATGAAAATAAGTAAACAATGTTTAAATTTTCTGAGATCTGCACATTTTTCGGATGACAACCCCAAACACCTTTCTATCACTGTAAATTTCGACGAAGTCACCGAAATTAATTTAAGCTTAGATTCTATTATTATTTAGGGTGTATTAGTTTTAAGTAGGAAAAATAAGTATTGGTAGAATACACACTCAAAATCTGTACAAATCCTCTACTGTTCTTCGAACATTAGTGTCTCTACCGGTTCTGATGCGCTAGGTTTTTTTATGTTTTGGGAGGATTTTGTCTGCCTTATCTGTAGAATGTCGGATTAAAATCACATCCACAACGCATGGAACCTTGGTAATGATGAGCATACGGTATTTCCGAGCATTCCGTATAATCTATTAATATTAATATATCGTAGAGCATTACCAGTTCCAAATAGAATGCTAATTTTTAAATTTCTGAAAATATGCTGCATGTTGCCCAATAATATAATCAAAATATTCGTGTCAGAGCATCTTATAGTCACGTGTGCATCAAAATCGATATGATAAACTTGGAAGACCATTTTGAGTCACTTTTTTCGTGAGCCTTACAGTCTAACTTTTTATTATTTTGTCGTTTTCAGTTATGTACATATAGCATGATTCATAATTAATGTAAATGAGTTTCTCCTCAATGAAAGAAGCCATATAACTATTTTCCCAATCGTTATAAAAAAAACTTTACTAATGCATCCTTGGAGTTAATGTTTTTCATTGCGTCAACGAATTTTGATGGCCGCACTTGATCCGGGCTTTTTTTATTAGAATATTCACCTGATATCGTTCCTCTCATTGCATTTTCATTGTCTCTTATCGATGGAGAAAAATATCGATCAAATTATATTATAATAGTACGAGCAGTGGTGGCAGTGAAAATCTTAAGCAGTTTTCGTGAAATGCTCCCAAACATAAGTGGAATATCCGTCATGGATTGTAAAATAAAAAATCCATTATATATCATTACATCACATGCTTCAGGTGCATTGGATTCTATATTTTCTTGTTAAAATTTCAACAATACAGATTTATCAGTTTTACAAATCATTCCAACTAAATGACACATAGCTAATAGAACTGGTGTGAGCGAATATGTGAAAACTGCATCAATATTCAATGTTGATTGTAATGATAATAATAGCTACTGCCCAAGTAGATCGCGCTGCATTCGTGCTTCAACGATTTTGCCACCAGCAGTTTTTTTTTATCATGTTTGCAAAGGTCATCAGTTTGTTCTTTTTAATTGATTTTTCAAATCATTCTACGTTGATGCTGCATTCATTAATGAATGTTTCACGTTGTTCATTCCATAAATCCTCTACATGAAGTAAGAAGTTGGTAATATCAACCACACTACTTGACATTTAACACACAACACGAAAAATCAAGTAGGCCATCAAGTAGGCTAAGTGAAAAATTGTTGACATTTTATGATAAATAAGTTAAGCTGTCAATTGGATGATATACAGTTGTTTTGTATGGTTCAGTTAAAAACTTAGTAGAAATCAATAACAAAGTGTGCTAACATAAAATAAATATTCTTATTAAAATCAATATGATAAAATTCTTATCATTGTAATTTTAAAGGGTTTTATTTCTTTTATATAAGAAGCTAAATTGGTGACCCCGACAAAGGCACGTATGCCTTCTTCAAGAAAATCAACATCAAATTGGGGCTCAGCAACAATCACAAGTGACACAGTGGTTCAGCAAGCAGTCCATAGTCACATATCACGAGAGTTGAAGCGAAGATAGGAAGAACTAAGAAGGCTACAGAGCTTGTTGACGCTCACGCAAACCTACGATCACGCAACACGACACTCGCGCAACCCAACGTTTGCGCAAGCCTAACTAATTATTAAAGTTAATTACTTTATTTACTTACATATTTTCTTCCTGACGTTTACAACTTCGACGGCAGCTGCTGTGGTATTTGGCAGCCAGTCAAGATAAAGATTGGGAATTCCTTCGACTCTTTAATTTCATCATTCAGCACCACTCCCGTTCTACTCGAATATGCTAAAAGCGCCGCATCAGCAACCTCAACTAACATCAACAAAAGCAAGTTGTCGTTGAAATCAGAAACGAATTCTATATTGGGCACTCGGAGTAGCACGACCCGAAGTAGAAGAAGAAGATACCAAGAATAACTGATCGAACAAAAAACGAATTGAAGCATGACCCGAAGACAAAGAAGAACTCCATGAAGACGCACAGCACTGCCGCAACAACCACCACTACAACCCACTTCTGGACAAGCTCCTGTCAAACAACAACCAGTAGCCAAGTAAGCTTCTCAAAAGAGTAAGTTTTGGGAAGCTTACTTGTTTTAGTTGGCAATCAATTTCTCATATTTTGTATGTTACATTGTAAAACGCCGAAATCGATTGCTTGATGTTGAATATTGTGTGAAAAGTCACAAAATCGTGACAACTTTTTAATTTACATGTATAGATAATAGAAGAAAACCTTATAGTGCCTACGATAGTTCGCACGTTTTCGAATACCACTCAGTGGGCTGAACTGGGAGCAAGAAACTCATTGAAGCAAATAAAAGAGTGATTCATAAAGCCAATCGTTCAGCGCTTTATGCAATTGATTATAAAAGGTCTTGATTGAAATCTTACTGGCCTCAATGATAAAAGATTTTAAATGGGTTCCGATGGAATAATTTTAAATTGATTTGCATCAGTAGACGTTCAAAAACAGAAATCGAATGACGAATTATTTCAACTATCACAATATTCTCATTATAGATCGTGATTTTTGTTGCTATACTATTTCATCTTAAATACTTTCAACCGAACTTTTCTATTATATTATTGTTATCATAAATACACATATTACATATATATATATATATATATATATATATATATATATATATATATATATATATATATATATATATATATATATATATATATATATATATATATATATATATATATATATATTTATATATATATACTCGTATATATATATATATATATATATATATATATATATATATATATATATATATATATATATATATATATATATATATCTATATATACATATATATATATATATATATATATATATATATATATATATATATATATATATAGATATATATTTATATATATATATATATATATATATCTATATATATATATATATTTAAGCACTAATTTCTGCTACCCTATTTTCCTGCCGCATTTCGTCCGTCCCGTCGCGTTGTTCGAATAATAATGTCGTTAGACAATGAGGATGCAGTTCCCTCTGGCGCGTCAGCAATACCGCAACTTAGTGCAACATCTATTTGACCGCCAGTGTTCTGGCAAGCAGAGCCAACTTTGTGGTTTTCTCAGTTAGAGAGTCAGTTTGCAAACGCACATATAAAGTGTTCGCAAACAAAATATCATTATGTGATTTCCTCGCTGGGCCCAGAACAACTGAAGGTGGTCAGGGACGTGGTTGCGGGCCTGGATCCTGACACGCCTTACGAGATCTTGAAGAGGGTGCTTTTATCGTGGCTTTCAGGCAGCTAATCGGCAAAGCTGAAACACCTCTTGAGAAATCTTACACTAGGCGATAGACAACCTTCCCTGCTGGTTCGTGATATGAAGCAGTTGGGAAGTTCCGCGGTTGGGGACGACCTTTTGAGAACCCTCTGGCTGCAGCGGCTTCCAGAGCAGACTCAGGTTATTTAAGCCTGCTTTTCGGAGGCCAGCCTGAACAAGTTGGTGGAGGCAGCAGACCAAATAGCTGAGGTTTTTATCACGCCATAAGTAAGCTCAGTCGTCGTTTCTCCCCAGCAGTCAGAGGTGGCTGCTTTGACAAAGCAGGTTGCTGCCTTCACGAGGCTCGTCTACCAACAACTACGATCGCGTTCGAGGTCCCAAGGAAGATCTCACTCGCAGTCGCGTTGGCAAAGCCAGGCACGAGGGACTGGTGTTTGTTGGTACCACAACACAACGCTCTCAAATGCATTCCTCCATGCGCCTATAAGGCTGGTTCCTCTGAACCAAAAAACTAAGTTACCGTTCTCTTCAGACGGTAAGACAACGCGGCTAATCACTTAGCCGTCATCTAATCATTCACGACATTTTGTCTAAACGACACTGCTTGATTGATACAGGCGCAGATATTTTGGTGCTTCCATCCCCTGCAACCGGAAAATTTCCACCTTCTGGTATGTGACTTGCTGCGGCAAACCAGTCAACCATCAACACCTATGGACGAAAGGTGTTAAAACTAGATCTGGGACTCCGTCGTGAGTTTTCATGGGATTTCATCATCGCCGATGTCTCCAGACCCACTTTAAGCGCAGATTTCCCCTGCCACTATGGACTAGTCGTCGATTTGGCAAATGCTATCTTGCTGAATCCTCTCACCTCGCTTTCATCGAAAGGTACGTACACTTTGTACAAAGGTCCTAAACTTAGTGTTTTGTTTGAGGAACCCTATGGTCTACGGATACATGCCCTTCTCACTAAGTACCATGCCATCACGATCAACACAGGATTCTCACAGCCCTGTAAATACAACTTGACACACCACATTTTGACCACAGGCCCTCCAATAGTGTCAAGATTACGTAAACTTGCACCAGATAAGCTCGCGGCAGCCAAAAAGGAATTCGATTTCCTGCTACAGCAGGGAATATGCCACCACTCGAATAGCAGCTGGTCTTCTCCATTACACATGGTTCGCAAGGCTGATGGGGAATGGCGTCCTTGCGGCAATTACAGACGCCTTAACGCCATAACCGTCACGGGTAGCTATCCGATCCTCATTATCCAAGACTTTTGTCATAGATGACATGGCAAAAATATATTTTCAACTATAGACCTTACTTAGGCCTACCATTAAATTCCAGTCCAGCCGAACGATATTCCACAGACCGCCATCTGCGCACCTTTAAGACTCTTTGAGTTCACCCGAATGACTTTCGGACTTTGCAATGCGGCACAATCGTTTCAACGCTTCATTCATGAAGTCCTACACGGATTAAAACTTCTTTGTTATATACCTCGATGACATTTTGGTAGCTTCGACTTCCAAAGAAGAGCATCTTGTTTACTTAGAACAAATTTTCACACGACTAGCGGACCATGGTCTTATAATCAGCATGGAGAAATGCCATTTCTTTCGACCTTCAATTAAATTCTTTGGTCATGAGGTTTCGCTGAAGTGCATTAAGTCCTCCCCAAACCGAGTTGAGGCAATATCAACAGCTAAACTCCCCAAGACGGTTTAAGACCTTAGAAGGCTTGGGGATGGTCAACTTCTATCGTCGCTTTCTTTTTCACACAGCTGAGATGCAGCAGCGACTCAACGCCTATCTTTGTGGCTCCAAGAAAAATGGTGCTAAGATAATCGACTGATCAATAGAAGCTAGCAAAGCTTTTGACCAAGTCAAGACTGGTTTAACACAAGCCACTCTTTAGTCCTTTCTGTACTCAAACGCCAAGCTTGGTCTATTTGTAGACGCTTCAGATTCTGCCATCGGGGCTGCTCTGCAGCAAAAATGTCTAGGCTCTTGGCAACTCCTTGGTTTTTACTCGGCCAAATTAAGCGACGCGCAAAGAAAGTATAGTGAATACTACCGCGAACTCTTAGCGGCTTATCAGGGCATTTGTTATTTCCGATACTTTTTGGAGGCCCAAAGGTTCACTCTATACACCGACCACAAACCACTGACTTTTGCTTTCAAACAAAAGCCACAAAGGCCACACCTCGTCAACTTAGGCATCTAAGTTACATAAGTGAGTTCACTTCTGATATTCGGCATGTCTCTGGTTGCAACAACGTTGTTGCTGACGCACTCTCTCATTTAGGAGAAATCATTCTTCCCAGAGCTCTCAACTTTGCCGCAATCGCCTCGTCCCAAGCATTGGACGCAGAGTTTTAGAAGATTCTAAAGGACTCTAAATTTGTTTTAAAGAAACAACCAGCCTTTGGCACCAACGTCAACATTTTTTGTGAAGTGTCTTGCCCAAGCATACGACCTTATATTCCTCACAAGCTCAGGAAACAGGTGTTCAACTCAGAACATAATATCGCTCACCCTAGGATTCGTGCTACAAGAAAGCACATTGCAACCAAATTCTTCTGGCCTTCGATGAACAAGGACATTGCCACTTGTGCCCGAGAATGGCTATCTTGTCAAAAATTCAAGATTACCAGACATGTGAACAAACCTATATCGACCTTTTTTAATGTCTCTGAACGTTTTCAGGTCATTCACATCGACTTAGTTGGTCCCCTAACACACTCGCAGGGATACATTTACTGTCTCACCATAATTGACCGTTTCACACGTTAGCCTGATGCAATTCCTTTAGCCAGCATTAGTGCCAGTGGCTGTGCTACTGCTTACCTAAGCACCTGGATTGCTAGATTTGGAGTTCCCCAATATATCGTCACCGACCAGGCAGACAATTCGAGTGAGCGCTCCATGCTGAGCTTGGTCGGCTCTTGGGCTTCGAACGGAATTGTACCACAGCGTACCACCCTCAGGCCAACGGTTTCTTAGAAAGATGGCAACTTGCACTTAAATCGGCTATCATGGCTCACAACGATGTTTCTTGGACTAGAACACTACCCATAGTTCTTCTTGGATTACGATCTCTAGTCCGAGAAAAATTTACAGCATCACCGGCACAACTCTTATACGGAGAAAACCTGCGTCCTCTTAGTGATTTGCTTCAAGAAAATCCTAGGAAAACTTCGCCACCGAACTGACGGTTACAATGGCAAAACTTCGACCGGTTGATGCTAAATAGCATACAACACCGAAGATATTCATCTTCAAGCAACTCGACTCATGCTCACACGACTTCGTTAGAGTCGATTCTGTTCGTCCACCACTCATTCCACCGTAAGACGGTCCTTTCAAAGTCCTAGCCAAACATACGAATTATTACACTCTGGAAATCAGAAACAAATCCGTCAATGTTTCGATTAACAGGCTCAAGCCCTGTTAAATGTCTTCCTCTACGGGAGTGTAGACAAACGTTCTACGAACCAACAAAACATCGGATACTTGGATTATCGGATTACTCGGATTACTACCTTCAGCTCCCGAAAAGAGACCAGTGAGGAAGGTTACATTCGCTCCGTACATCTCTCTAGCTGGGCAAACTACAAAGATGCCACTCTCCTACGTCTATTGATAGCGCGTAAAACGCTGGCTCATTGTGGATACACAAACACATACACATATTATTCACACATTCACTACTCACCATACTACTTGACATTTAACACAGTGCACGAAAAAATTGTACACCAAGTAGGCTAAGTGAAAATTTGTTGAAGTTTTATGAAAAATAAGTTTAGTTGTCAATTGGATGATATACAGTTGTTTTGTATGGTTCAGTTAAAAGCTAAGTAGAATTCAAAATAAAAGCGTGCTAACATGAGATAAATATTCTTATTAAAATCAATATGATAAAATTCTTATCATTGTAATTTTAAAGGGTTTTATTTCTTTTATATAAGAAGCTAAATATTAAATAGACATGCTTTATCCAATTTATTTTGTAAATTGATTGTTTTGTCTAATGTGTTCAACTAAATTTTCACAAATTATTTTGAGCACATTCGCAATGAACCCACATATT